>OY754966.1:25425373-26025373 GCA_963576475.1 Molanna angustata
TACATTAAACATATTTTTTAAAACGAATGAATATTATGTTCTTGTAGTAACAAATGCATATACATCCTCATACGTTCCCTACATAAAGAACAAATGCTTGTGCTAATAGGTGAACGAAATCGGTCGTGGCAGGATTTGAACTCGCGACCACTGGATCATAAACCCAGCGCGCTAACCGCTCTGCCACCACTCATCTGTCAAAGCGATAAAATCTTGAATGGAGAAAATAAATGGGACCTTTTTATTTTTTTCCGTGAATATCCTATGTCCTGTAACCATTGACTTAAGGATCTAATGTATTACATGTAACTAGTATAGAAGATATTTATTTTTTATTTATATTTTTTTTAAATGAATATGTCCTTGTTAAACAAGTACATATACATGTTCCTACGTTCCCTAAAATAAGCAAATGAAGCAAATAAGATATTCAATAATATTATAATATTTTAAGGGTTTATAGTGTGACCTATATTCTTCAATAATGTATATATAGATACTATCACCATCGACAGTTGGATCTCATGTGTTACATTCAATTAGTTTAAAGATAATCTTAATGATAGTATTCATACTACCTACCAACATGCAATTTCTCTATAGAACAAAGAACGCAGTTTTTCTATATAGAATGCAGATATAAAACACTATAGTGCATTCTTTGGAAAGAAAATTCTCGCCTCATTTAAAGTTATTTTGTATTTATTTATTTATCTATGTAGCTTTTCGGGTAACTAACAGGTACTATGTCAAATAAGTATTTAACACACACCCAAAAACAAGTTGTCACATCCTGAAGACTGAAAAACTGTGTCTCCACCGGGAACCGAACCCGGGACCCTTGTATCAGTATTGGATCGAATTCTGTTGGATTTGGTATTTGTCGGTAAACTAACATAACAACTAGTTTCTTTTTATAGATCGGAGCTCTTCGTGGCGTGGACCTCTTCAAAGTCCCGTTGGTCATGCAGATTTTGTGATCTCAAAGAACAATTTAAAGCCTTTAAGAAGTTCTGTCCTAGTTACGGTGCCTCACTATTGTAGGATTCCCAGTAGGTTAATTTTAATAGAGATCTTGGTCATACCCCTGATGTTTCTCATATTAAAAAATCTGAAGTCAATGTCAGTCCTGCACGAGAATCTTCCATTCACATTCGTCGATTAATCTTTTTGCACTGTGGTGCCGAGATTGCTAATCTAGAGGGCTCCATGAGCTACTTTTCGTGCTATGCATTATTTTCTTGTCGCACACTTAGCGTTCTGTGAAGGGACCGTTTACAGTCCCCATATGCAGAGCGGGTGGTGGTGGAAATAGCGAAAACGGTTTACTAATCACAGACCTCAGTCATTACACCTCTGTATATATTTGAAATTATGATGTTTTGATAAAATGTTTGTAAGGTGGGTCGTGGGTGTTAAGACCGTCTAATGGACGAGACAAGCGGAAATATCTGATAATTCTTTTCAAAAACAGACTTGAGAATAGTCACGCGGTGGCAAAGTCGATGAATTATGTTTTATTGCTGGATTGTATGTGCAAATCGCTCCCCTTCAGACCGAAAAATTTCAAGATGTTGGTCGATAACTATTCATCTGTGAATTATCTCTGTTCGGGCGTTAAATATCCAACCTATCTAAAATCCATCCTTGGCTTATCATCATCACACTGAGACCAGACGTCACCCATCGCCGCCCAGAGAAGAAATTACCTACCCACAATAATTTATTCGGAATCTTCATTTCAATAATTCAAATAATTCGGAACATTTTCTAATAAAAGGAACATGCATTTGTTTTAAGTTGGTTGCAATTTTTCACTAGTGTCAGACACGTTGTTATTTTCGCCTTTCAAATTTTTCAATAAAAATTTTACATTTCCCACTAAGTGTTGTGTACCATATTATGAAGAATTTACGAAGCTCTGGTCGAGAAAAGCGGAAGGCAACATCCGGTGCATCGCCGGGAACCTGGGTAAGTCGATCTCAGTTCCTGGTGATAAATTTCTCTTGTCCTATCCCAACCCGACCAATTCCATCAAAATATACACTACACTTAAACGAGTCGGGCAGTATCGTCCAGAGCCAATATTACCAATTTTCATTTCGCCAGGGCCACAATAATCTCATTAATATGCTTCTGAATTTTAACGATTCCTTCGTTGAGAATTTTATTCGCCTGTTTATGTCAACATTTCCGCCATTGATTATTTAATAATAATAATGAACACTTCCTTGCATTTACCTCAGAGGTAAATATAGATGTATTATTTTAAACTTATTTTTAAACAAAAACCTTTCAATGCAAAGAAACAAATCGTGCATATTATATTTCATCGTACATTTTCTAAATTAAGTTTAAGTTATTGTGCTTAGTTTAGTAAATGTAAAAAAATAGTAAAAAAACACTACCCTGCGCAAGTTCATTGCCACATGGCAAATTATTTCAAAAATACTCCATGTTTTTTCAGCCCAGAGAAGCAATTATTGTGTGAAATGAATTTTTAATAAATATCTCCTCTGCCGGAGATCGAACCCAGGACGCCCGCACAGAAGCCAAACGGCTTTACCAACTGTGTCATGGCGGTCGGTCGGAAATGTATGATGTGATTTAGTTGTTTTTCTGTATCACATTAGGTATGATCTAAGCTGGATTCAAACTCTAACCTGCTGTTTTGCCAGTCCAGCGTTCTGAATAAATACACTTCATTAAATAATGCAGAGTTTAACAGGCAAGAGTTTAAAAAATCTATGATATTTGAATCTCCTAACATCGATAGCAATGTTAGGAAGAACTTGATCAAAAATCTTGTCTGGAGTGTACTGCTGTATAGCAGTGAAACGTGGATTATCAGTCGGGTCTGGCTGCCTTCGATATAATGGTGCTAAAGGCACATGGCTAGGATCCATTGGTCAGGCCACATTCCAAACGACGTGGTATTGAGCAGAGTCGGAGAAACGAGACAACTCCTAAAAAGGGTTGTCCAACAACGCTCCAAATGGATAAGCCATAACATCAGGCATCCGGGTCTGCTTATTACTATCAGAACTATTAGAGGACAGAAACCATAGATAGAGTTATATGGACCAGGTGATTAGTGATGTGCGCTGTAGCAGCTAACAAGATATGAAGATGCTGGCGGGCAACAGGGATATGTGGAGAGATGGAGTTCTAGGATTGGTTGATTGATTGTCACCAAGAAGAAGAAGATGAAATAAAGCAGGATTTGATCTCGGGTATTGAAATAGCTGGATATTTTAAATATTCAATTAATAACTCTAGAGTTTTTGTGTTAACATAGTGGAAAACCATTTTATAATTTATTAATAAATAAAGTAGTATTTTTAACATTTTTTTATTATAATATTGACGGAACGTTTTCGCCAATGTGACTTGGCATTGTGACTTAATTGGTGACTTCACTCAGCATTTACAACGTTCGGTCAATATTATAATAAAAAAAAATTGGAAAAATAATAGTTTATTTCTTTATTAATTCAATCAATAAGTTATGTAAATGGAATAATTTCACTAAATAAATTCTCACATAGCAAAATATCTTTTTCTATGTGTATATTTTCCACCAACCCAATTAAATTGCGACCTCCCTACTATTGGCGAAGACTACTATCGTGAAGAGAAAATTAAAAATAATAAGCAAACGCATACGAATGCTTGTAATATGTTATTTTTTATTATATAAATGTACCTATTGTATGTCTTTTAATTGTATATGCCGAATATGCTAATGAATCGTATTGTAAATAAATAAAAAAACAAGCATATGATTTACTATTTTTTTAAATTAACATAGCCAACGGAATCGGCTTAGTACTTACTATTAACGCAATCGAAAGAAAATAGAAAATGGTTTAGAATCGCATAAACCAGCTAAACATATTTTAATGAAAATTATGTCCTTCGAACAAGGAAGTATACATCCTCGCATATTCCATAAATTTATCAAATGGATGTACAAAACAAAACTGGCACCACAATACATTCAAGAGCTGTGTCAGAGACAAGAGTTATCTGGGAGGCATCTCACACTCAGGTCTTCTGGAACACAGAGTAACAACTCTCTGAAGGAGTTGGACAGAGCCAACAAAGCGGCTTACTATGGTCGATGCTTTAGTGTGAGTGGTCCTATGTATAAAGTGGAATAGATTGCCTCCAGATATCCACAATGCACAAAGCAAGAGCACTTTCTGTGAAGGACTTCAAACAACTTTATTTCGTAGAGCAACATAAGACAGAATATAAGCGATCTTGGAATACCTAATCCTGCATCATTAAACGGCGCTATGTAAATGATTTATATTATTATGATTATTATGTGTTTTGGCTAAACGGAAGACCTACTGAGTGGATTCAAAGCAGAATAAGTTTATTTGATTTCTAGTCCAACACACAAATCTGCATTGTCACTGAACAAAATACATTTATATTTTTTTATTGATTCTACCCGATCATAGACTAAGATTTCAATGAAACCGCGTATATTATATTATAATATGCCTACTTCTAACACCTACTAATTATTTTACATGTTAAATTTGTAACTATCACAGACTAATAATCTATTCCTTATTCTATGGTGAGTAGGCACTATCTCTGTAGGCACTATCTCTATATTCTATGGTGAGTAGGCACTATGGTTACATATAATATATACACCTTTATAATCTTTACAAATATTTTTCAAGCAACGCTTGAAAATATTGTTTGAAATTTTGAGACAAAATGATTGATTATTAACTGAGATATTGAAAAAATATTGATAATACTTATTTTCAATAGTCAAACCATGATAGAAATTTAATCGCCGTGCCGCGCCGTATATTAGGTATAATATATATGAAAATATATATTAGGTCCTTACATATGAAATTGGCGTTTTGCCGTACTGGCTACTTTGATCTCAAATATCTTCTCTTTGGTTAGGAATTTCAAATTCAAATTTATACAGATATTTACTCATGTATTTGTGTTTTGAAAATTATAATTAATTTGTTTTTTCCTCAATTGTTTTTTTTTCTTTGCGTCACTCAGTTTACAAAATTTAATGGAAAACTTAAAATATCGCGTTATTTCCGAGTAAGAGTTCCACCGTGGCACCAGTGCTGCAGAAACGGCTCGAAGGATTCATGATGTGTATGGCGACGGTGCCGCAAAAGAAAACACCGTGCGTTTTTGGTTCCAACGTTTTCGTTCTGGAAATTTCGACCTGCAGAACAAGCCCCATGGACGGCCGGAGACCAAAGTTGATAATGAAGAATTGAAGGCTACGACAATCGGAAACGCTCATCGCAATGGCTTAACCCTGTCGAACCAGCCAAACCATGCCCCAAGCGAAAATTGACTCCAAAAAAGTTACTTGTGAGCGTTTGGTGGACTAGTGCTGGCTAGTGTAGCTTTCTTAAATCTGGCCAGACGATTACGGTAGATGTCTTTTGTCAGCAACTGCAAACCATGATGGAAAAGCTAGCTGCTAAACAACCGAGGCTGGTTGATCGCTCTAGGCCACTGCTGTTTCATGATAACGCTAGACCACACACTGCACAACAGACGGCTATCAAATTAGAGGAGCTTCAATTGGAATGTCTAAGACATCCACCGTACTCTCCGGACCTTGCCCAAACAGATTACCATTTTTTTTCGAAATTTGGATAACTTCTTGCAAGGGAAAAAATTCAACTAGTATGGGGCAGTCCAAACCGCCTTCAAAGATTTTATTGATTCCCGTGCGAATGGTTTTTTTTAGTAAAGGGATCGATGAATTACATATGAGATGGCAAAAGTGCATGGATATCAATGGTACATACTTTGATTAAATAAATATATTATATTAAAAAAATCGACTTTATGATCCTCCCATACAAAACGCCAATTTCATATGTAAGGACCTAAAATATTAAGGACCTACAATTTCATATGTAAGGACCTCACTGTAACACAAGCGCTAAACAACATGCATTCATATATCGAGCATCACACTTCTTCAATGAGCACTTAAACGAATTTGACTTATTCAACTCCTCAATAACTAATATCAAATCAAAACTTCTCTTATAATAATTATTCATATAAACTAATCCCTCTCCTTCTGTACTCCCTCTCTTCCCTCCCTATTCCCTCTTCACTCCCTCCTACCTCAATATTACTTACTTCCTACATCTTACATAATATAATTTTACCTGTATACTTGTGGAAACATGTTATTGGCATAGTTGTTATTATTTTATTGTTAATCCCTTATATTGTATTAAGCTGTTTTTTTCCCGAATATAAATAAATAAATAAAATAACTAGAAGAAATACAAAAATGGTTTCATTATAAGTTAATGAAGTAGATTTTTTAAAATTATTTAATGTACGTTTTAGGCATTATATTAAATACATATTTGTATTGAAAAAAAGTATCTACTTAAAAAAACTTTTCTTACCTCTTTTTCTTTTTTAAATGTTTCTCAGTAGTTTTATTTTTACGTCTTCTTGGGGTATTTAGCTTTTCTGTTACCATTTCTCGCGTAACAAAAATCACTTCATCACATTCTCTTACACCAATTACATCATTAATTTGTATTTCTTGATCTTGTGTCAGATCATAACCACAATCAACAAATTCAGCTATATAACAGAAAATAAAAAAAAATCTATTAAAATCAACAGAAGAAACTTCACATGACATTTTATTAAACAATATTATTGATTAAATTGACTGACCAAATTAATATAACACAAATCACAAGAAGAACACTTTCAAAAACTAAAACAATTAAATAATATTAAAAAAAATAATTCACTGCAAATAGAAACTATATACAACTGAAAATTATATTTGATTCTTACGGTAAACTGGGCAAATGATTCGTGGTATTTTTTTATAATGTTTTAATGTTAGAGGCATTTTAAAAAAAATCTAATATCTGAATTGAACAATGCGGTTAAAATGCAGCGCGTCCGATTGATACTATGCACTAGACGACAGAAAAGTTCCCGGA
Organism: Molanna angustata; assembly: GCA_963576475.1. NCBI lineage: Eukaryota > Metazoa > Arthropoda > Insecta > Trichoptera > Molannidae > Molanna > Molanna angustata. Next base: position 25,432,375 of record OY754966.1, read on the forward strand.
CGAATAACAACAACCTCGGTCTGTGCAATGGAGCTGACTGGCACGTCAAAACTTATCGCGGCGGGAAAATTGCACGTTCGCGTATACAGTGTGCTTTGCATTTTGCCAGTGCATTTCGTATGAAATGTGTAACATACAGCTACCCTCTATATTTTCCACTAAAATCATGTCGCATTTATGTTCATTTTTACTACTTTGTTGTAAGTATGTAAGTTCTCTACATCTCATGGACGAAAATTATCATATATATTATCTTTTTAGTAAGTATGCCATTGGATATCGATTTGTAGGTGAATCTTTTTATTTTGCTCTTTCTATATATTAACTTCCTTCCTTCTCTTTTTGTTATAACTTCTCAAGAAAAGAAACACACGAGAAACGAACTTAGGTACAGTTTTTGTCACGCAACCTGTAATCAGAGAATCCAAGAAAATGACTTAATTATTACCCTTGTGCCAGTAAAGGAGGCTACTGCCGAGATTCAGAATTAAAATTTGAATGTATCAGTCAATGATAATATGGAAGATAGCAAACTCTTCTTCGTTGCCATGCTCGCTCGTACGTATTGTTTTTAGCCATATATTTATTATAGCATAACTGTAGGTATGCATTTTGTTGTAAAATAGTTGCTGATATTTCGTCCAACGCATCATAAATGTAAACAAAATAAAAATAAAATCTCAATGTAGGTTGTATTTCATAAAAATACGGACTTTTTGAAAATAGTGAGCTGGTAGCGTTATGTACCATGGATGATTTAATTAAACTTTTAATATACTTATGATTTATAATTTGGTTATTTGTTTTGAGACTTTTGTGATAAATACGAATAAGAAGTTAATTTATAAAGTAGTTTTTTCAAGTAACGCTTTTCAGGATAATTTGCAGGGATTTATCATAATTATTGTGAAAAAGAGAAGCTAGCATCAATCATGTGATCAATGCAATGAAATCTCTAAATCGGTACACGTTTTGTGTCCGTTTCTCCTTATTCTGTCGACTATATAAATAGGAGGATTTACAAGAAATTCAATTTATCCATCTTCTTTTTATTTCTAGACTCTCGACCAACTACGAGCTTTTCCATATATTTTATATTTTTTTTTTTCTAAATCCCCGATAACTCTTTGGATTCTATTTCTACTTGTCGCTGACAACTTAGCCATTCTTACACATGTTGTTTTCTTTGGATTTAATAACTGTTGAAAAAAATGTACACTTTTTCTTCCACAAACTCAGATTGAAATAAGCCGGCTAATGCACAATATATCATCATCATCAGCAATGGCGCTAGAGCCCGGTGTGGGCCTTGGCCTCCTCAAGAAACTGCCTCCATCCCGCCCTGTCGCGAGTCTGTTCAAGGGTAGTCCGGTTTCTTTTTTTTTTTGGTTAATACAAAAGAAAAATAAATTTTTATGCACAGTATATACCTATGTCTAATTCATAAGTTCAATTAAATAAATAATATTTAATGTAACTATAATTTTAGTTTAAGCATGTATATAAGAAAGGTAGCGGGTAGTGGGGAGAGTAGCAAAAAATGTTTACAACATAAATGTTTACATCAAGATGTATTCATGTATTGTGAACCTCTGAAAAAGAAAAATAGTGGACATTAACTTGTATGTGTATAGGCAACGTTTTGCGAAAGCTCATCTCAGGAGCGCTTTGCATTAATCTTGTAAACTAAGGAATTTACAATCATCTATACCTATCATTATTATATTTATCACAAATGAAAATATCATTTCATTTTAAAGTATGCTTAAAACTAATATTTTAATCCAACTGTCGACTTGTTCAAGAGAATTTATTTCTCTTAACATATCGACATAGTTTCAAGCCAAGATTTGTGACATTTGTATGGACAGTGGACAGTTCTATTTTTTCATGGTCTTATAAATATTGAAGAAGAGGCTTCGCAGAATATATTATGTTACATAATATTTTCTAAGAATTCAGATTAAATCATTTAGTGTGTATGTGTGTGTGTCCTTTATAACTTTTGGCCCACTTGATTCACAAGGCCTAAAAAATCAGATATACAGAAAAATTTAAACCTACAAAAATTATAAGTATAAAATTTTTATTCTGTTCCAGTACGGGATTATGAACATTAGAATTTTTATTTCATTTTTCCCTATATCTCAAAAATGAATGAAAGCTAGAACGCTGAAAATTTGTATAAATGTACACAAATACAATATCTCTAAACCGTTTTTTCGAGAAATTTCCAGAGTATCTTAAACTTATTTCAAGATAAACTTTTTTTAAGAATGAATATGTCTTCCCAACAAGTGAGTACATATTATATGTATATCCTCATATATTCCCTAAAATAAGCATAAATGCTTATGATATAGGTGAATTAAATCGGTTGTGGCAGGATTCGAACTTGCGACTACTGGATTAAAACCCAGTACGCTAACCGCTCTGTAGATAATTAAATTTTCAACAAAAATCACAAATATTGTAGTAGTACATCTCAAAATTTTCAGAACAATTTTTCTACAAATTGAATCAAGTGACGACATTGTTTTATTCAATTTGTATGACAAAATACACAACTCTCAATAGTTTGATCCTTAAATCTCCATACATGCATACACACCATCAAGCAATTAACATATTCCGGCAGGAAAAAAGGACTATCACCACACTATCCTACCTTGACATACCTACATGTTTTGTATAGAAAACAAAATATCTTAATATATTGCCTAATTTGGATTTATTCATCAACTATAGGTATATACTATCGCCTTCGACAGTTGGATCGCATGTATTACATGCAACTAGTAAAATAAAGAGAGTGCTAGTAAGACAGCTTATATATTTTTAATAATTTGTTTCTTTGGTAGATACAAATAAATATGTATGTAATCCTCGTGCATTCCCTTAAATAAGCGGTTTTTTTTTGCTATACGTAAATGAAATCGACCGAGTATGGATTCGGGCTTCAGAATCGAACCCGGCTCCACTGGATTGACAATTTAGCTCTCTGCTCCCAAACATTTTTGATGCATTTACTTTATATTAAGTTGTTTTTCAACACCTTGTCAGTTCAACGAAGAAATATTTAAGCCCTATCAAAGAGGTTTATCAAAACCATTGTATTAGGTACCTACTCTTGCCAGATGTTTATATTATAATCGCTTATTGTAAAATGTATAATGTGGTTCACTTATCTAAACTGCTTGCTAACGAGAAAATGATATAAGTTAATAAAATAGGACCTCCTATTCGCTGAGTTGCTACAGTGCTTACTGTCATCTAAATAAAAACGATATCGGACACTTTTGTTTATTCTGGTCTGGTGTCATATAACAAAAATGCAACAACTGTTTTCCTTTTAATTTTTGTTTATAAAACATTGAATTAGCACATTTGATACGACTCTCAATATAATTAGAGCCGATATTTACAGTTTGTTTTATTCACATCGCGAAAGTTCTTTGAACGTGGTGAGGTGTGAGGAGAATATTTTTAAGAAATCCGAGCTTATAGATAAAATCAAACTAGAATAACATTGCTTTGTTCTATAGGGATAGTAATTAAAATTCATATCAATGTAGTTTGATACATCTACATATGTAGGTATATATTATTTTTCGTTTCTTGAAAGACATTTCATCTAACATTACACGGGTCGTATTACGGGAGTTATTTGAGAAAATACAAGATAAAGTTGAGGTTTTGTAAGCAGAATTCTCGCAGTACGGGACTTTACTTTTTTCTTACATTTTTCTCAAATAACTCCCGTAATACGACCCTACATATCTAAATAATAATAAAAAAAACAATTAAATATAACAAGAGGAGAATAATACAATGTAAACATGAAGTTTTTAAGAAAAAAACCTGGCATATTATGGAATACAAACAGATTAGTAAATATTACATAAGTAAATATATCACAAATACAAATGATTCAAATATAGAATTCCTTCCTCCACGAAGAACTTTATAAATAAACTAGTGAACCCTGGCAAACTTCGTATTGCCTGTATAATTAAAAATGGTCCTCCATTACTACCCGTCATTTCAGACTCTTCAGTACCTTCCGTCCCTTCAGGCCCTTCAGTACCGCCCGTCCCTTCAGTACCTCCCGTCCCTTCAGTACCACCCGTCCCTTCAAGCCCTTTCAGTACGTCCTTTCTTTTCAGGCCCTTCAGAACCACCCATCCCTTCAGGCCCTTCAATACCTCCCGGTCCTTCAGTACCTCCCGTCCCTTCAGTACTCTGGGAGAAGAAGCTCCAAATGTCCTTCCATTTCTTCGCAGGTTTTCCAGGACAGTTTCTGGATTTAAACATTTTTCTTCATCGTGTATTTGGTCATTTTAACTATGGAGGTGGAGTATCCTGGGCGAAGAAGGTCCAACTGTCCTTCCATCTCTTCTTCTCGTCTTCTTCCAAGACGGTTTCTGGATTAAAACTTTTAATCTAGAAATCGGGACGGGAGGTACCGAAGGGACGGGAGGTACCGAAGGGACGGGAGGTACCGAAGGGACGGGAGGTACCGAAGGGACGGGAGGTACCGAAGGGACGGGAGGTACCGAAGGGACGGGAGGTACCGAAGGGACGGGAGGTACCGAAGGGACGGGAGGTACCGAAGGGACGGGAGGTACCGAAGGGACGGGAGGTACCGAAGGGACGGGAGGTACCGAAGGGACGGGAGGTACCGAAGGGACGGGAGGTACCGAAGGGACGGGAGGTACCGAAAGGACGGGAGGTCCCTAAGGGACGGGAGGTACCGAAGGAACAGGAGGTACCGAAGGGTCTGAAGCGACGCGCGACGGGTGGTAATGAAGGGTCTGAAGGGAAGGGACGTACTGGGTGCTTGAAGGGACGGGAGGTACTGAAGAACCTGAAGGGACCGGAGGTACTGAAAGGGCCTGAAGGGACGGGTGGTACTGAAGGGTCTGAAGCGACGCGCGACGGGTGGTAATGAAGGGTCTGAAGCGATGGTTGGTAATGAAGGACCATTTTTAATTATACAGGCAATACGAAGTTTGCCGGGGGTTCACTAGTCTATATTATAAATTTGAATGTTTGTATCTATGTATGTATGTATGTATGTGTAGAATGCGCTCCTAAACCGTTCATCCGATTGCAATGAAACTTTGATGAATTGTCGAGCGTATGCCCGGGATGGTTTCTGGATTGAAAAAATTTCTTCTTCTTCTTCATCGGGTATTAGGTCATTTTACCTATGAAGGTGGACTCTCCTGAGAACCGTTCATCCGATTGCAATGAAAGTTTGGTGAATTGTCGAGCGTATGCCCGTGATGTTTCTGAATTAAAACATTTTTCTTCTTCTTCATCGGGTATAGGTAAAATGACCTAATATTCTGGGAAAAGAAGTTCCAACTGTCCTTCCATCTGTTTGCAGGTCTTCCAGGACAGTTTCTGGATTTAAACTTTTTTCTTCTTCTTCTCCTTCTTCGTGTATTTGGTCATTTTACCTATGAAGGTGGAGTATCCTAGGAGAATATGGTCCAACTGTCCTTCCATTTCTTCGCAGGTCTTCCAGGACAGTTTCTGAATTCAAACTTTTTTCTTCTTCTTCTTCTTTATCGTGTATTTGCTCATTTTGCCTATGAACTCTCTTCTCTTTTAGCTGTACTTTCATCTCTTCGCAGGTACTCCAAGGATTGTTTTGGGAATTAAAGTTTTTCTTAACCTACTCAAGAGACGGGAGGTAAGGAAGGGAAAGGAGGTACTGAATAGCCTGAAGGGACGGATGGTACTGAAGGGACGGGAGGTACTGAAGAGACGGCAGGTACTGAAGGGCCTGAAAGAACGGGGAGTACTGAAGGGCTTGAAGGGACAGGGAGTACTAAAGGGCCTGAAGGGACGGAAGGTACTGAACGGCCTGAAAGAAGGGAGGTACGGAATGCCCTGAAGGAACGAGAGGTACTGAAGGGCCTGAAGTAACAGGAGGTATAGAAGGGCCTGAAGGGACGGGAGGTACTGAAGGATCGGGAGGTATTGAAGGGCCTGAAAGGATGTATGGTACTGAAGGGCCTGAAAAGAAGGGACGTACTGAAACAGTCGGCGCGGCGCTTTCAAGACAGATATATTAAACACCCCTACTTTGGAGTGGAATAAATGTTTTAATAACTGTTTCGAGCAAATGACATACTACCGCCATCGACAATCGGATATGTGTTGCATGGAACTAGTATGTATAGATGAACTCAGAATTCGGAGTAGAACATTTAAGGTATGTTGTTTCAATAAAAGTATTGGTAATATTATAGTTAAAATACTTTGATTTCATAAAATTGTTCAAAATTGGTCATTTGACGACATACATTTTAAATGAAACAACCAATATTGAACAATTTTATGAAATCAAAGTATATTAACGATACTTTTACTTAAATCATTGTTCGAGAAACACATCTCGAACAGATCATCCTTTTTTTTCTCCTTCATACTCCCGATCCGGAGGTATGAAGGAGACTGGGTGGACATCCATAGGGCGTCTCAAGAGGCTGTGAAGTGGCTGGCCGAACGGGAACCAAGAGTGTAGAAGGAAAATACTCGATGACTTAGCCAAAGGTGCAGGAAAAGCCGTAGCCACACAAAAAGTAGAGTAAGTAAGTATAACTTTTGATCCGCTTAATTCACAAAGTCCAGCATTTCAGAAAATATAAAAATTTATAGGCTTACAATTTTTTTATATTCAAAATTTTTAATTTTTGTTTCAGTCAGGGGTTATGAACTTTTAAATTTATATTATTAAATTTATTTTATAGCGTAAAAGCTAGGAAGTTGTAAATTTGGAAAGTATAGACAAATATAATACCTCTAATTTATTTTATGAAAAAGTTCCATGGTTTTTCAAACTGCTATTATTAAGAAAAACTTATTTTAGACAAATTTGTATTTATCTGCCTATATTTCAATTTTTTTTTAATATTTAAAAACCACTATTCACCCAACTACAACATTTAATTTTCTATAAAAAAATACATAAATTATAGTAGTACCTGCATCTTAAACTTTAAAAAAGAATTTCGTGACATTATTTCATACAATTGGTTTGGCAGTATATACTTACACAATATCTACGGGGATTCTAATAGTTGTTCCATACATACAATATAAATACCATTAAGCTGTTTATATATTCGTGGTAGGAAAAAGGACTGACCTCCACACAATCGTATCTTGACATAGGTATATGTTTTATATAGAAAATGAAATATATTTTAAATACTAAACAATTTTGATTTAAGGGTTTATAGTTTGGTATGTATTCTTCAACTATTGACTGTTGGGTGTCATGTGTTACACGCATCTAGTATATATATATATATATATATATATATATATATATATATATATATATATATATATATATATATATATATATATATATATATATATATATATATATATATATATATATATATATATATATATATATATATATATATATATATATATATATATATATATATATATATATATATATATATATATATATATATATATATATATATATATATATATATATATATATATATATATATATATATATATATATATATATATATATATAGTATTTCACTTGTAAATTCATAATTGGAATGCATATATACCTAAAAGAATATGTGCACAATGTTATGTCATATATTATGTGATTTAGCAACAAATAAAAAATGAAATTAAAATATATCGACAGTTAACTTACCAAACTCTATGTAAGACCGTAAATTCATAGTTTGAAATTATTACTAATTGCATGTAACACATGAGATCCAACTGTCGATAGCGAAAGTATGTATAGTTGAAGAATAAGTACCAAACTATAATCCCATAATTACAAATTATTTAATATTTTAAGATAGTTGATTTTCTATACTGAATCTGTGATGTCGAAGATGTTGTGCGATGGGGAAGAACACGAAGACGATTCTGGAGAGATCATGTGGGGAGAGCGGGTTCGGATCGAGTGGTGAGGATGGCAGCGGATGGGGAGATAACAAATGGCAGACCCCCTGGAAGACCACCCAAACTATGGAAGGATAGCTGGACGTTCACTTTACAAGAGCAGGCTCCGAGAATAACAGGACACAGTCCTTACTCACACACACACACACACAAAACTCACATAAAATGTTCTACTCCGAATTCTGAGTAAATCCATGTATGGGAACATATATGCTACGAGGCCTCTAGTGGGTGTTATTAGCATGCAAAAAGTCCACTATGCCATACAAAATTTTCCTTCGTACACGCATCTTGGCTTAATAATGTCGATTCATTCAGAGAATTGAATTCTCATGAACGAATCAACAGTTGGAAAATATTTTATTTCCTTATACAAAACATGTATGTCAGGTGCTCTACTACCAATAGTGGAGAGAAAAAACATATTTAATTATATTCATTCTCTTATACTATATCATCAACTAAAGAAACAACACTTGTGTACAATTGTGTAAAATAAAAAAATTTCTCAAGCCATGTCTAATGGCAATTTCCATCTGGTGATTACTTATTAGTATGTTCTGTAATTAATTATTGTTTGATACGATAGTATGAAATGTTCCAGGTTCCAGCATAGAACGTCTGTGCATAGAACAATGAACATATTATATTGAAGGTAAGAGGTATAGTTGTAGCCTCTTGAACTTTTAGCAAACAAGGGGGACGATTTGCACGTAAACCAAGGAAGCAAAAAGACACAAATTTGCGCTCTGCGCAACCGGAAGCTCGTTCAAGATGTTTGGTGAAAATTACACTAAGAGGAACAGGGAATATGGTATAGTTGTAGCCAAACATCTTGAACTTTTAGCTGACAAGGGGGACGATTTGCACGTAAACCAACGAAGCATAAAGACACAAATTTGCGCTCTGCGCAACCGGAAGCTCGTTCAAGATGTTTGGCGAAAATTATACTAAGAGGAACAGGGAATATGGTATAGTTGTAGTCAAACATCTTGAACTTTTAGCCGACAAGGGGGACGATTTGCACGTAGACCAACGAAACAAAAATACACAAATTTGCGCTCTGCGCAACCGGAAGCTCGTTCAAGATGTTTGGCGAAAATTATACTAAGAGGAACAGGGAATATGGTATAGTTGTAGTCAAACATCTTGAACTTTTAGCCGACAAGGGGGACGATTTGCACGTAGACCAACGAAACAAAAATACACAAATTTGCGCTCTGCGCAACCGGAAGCTCGTTCAAGATGTTTGGCGAAAATTATACGGCATTGTAGAAAGAATGACTTGACTGTGAAATGATATTCAAATAGATATTACGATTGCTGATTCACAGGCGTATGTGATCAAATTTATATTTCATTTCAGTGATTTTACACTCTAGAAAGGTTTTCTGCGACAAAAAAGGAATTGTTACTTACCTTTGCTTGTATTTTTTGTGTTTTTTTATGTATGAGTATCAATGTAGGTATGTATATACGTTATTTATTTCTTTATTAACGGCTGAATGAATTTTACAAATGTAATATAAAACCAATATAAGAGAAAATATAATATAAATTTTTAATTTTAAATTATTTTTAATAATAACTAAACAAAATTACTTTAAAGAAAAGAAAACATTTTAACAATCAAATAATATCAGAGAAATTTACAAAAGAATGATACCTACTTATTTTATTTTTAATCTTTACCAATTTTTTGTTTGTTACTAACAATATTTTCCTAATTGCAATCCAAACTTATATATGATCTCATGAACGTATTGCTGTCCTGGTTGAAGAATAGCACACGGAAAATTTTTCTGAAATAATATTAAAATATTTAAAATTAATAAATAAATACGTACGAGTATACATATAATTTGATATAAAAATTAATATGTTTAAATAAATAATTGATAACTTATAAGGCTGTAACTATTATTAGTAATATAAAAAGTATCTTACGTGTTGTGGAGCGTTTGGAAAATTTTGTGTCTGTAAAGAAATGGCTCCTCCACTTTTGTACAATGCACCGTTCTTTCCTATTATTGGGCGACAATTCACGTCCTGAATACCCTGTAAATTCCAATAATCAATAAAAAACGTAATTTAAAATTTGTGTATTATTGTGTGTGGGGGGGGATTCACGCATGTGTCATCTCTTGATGTAAGGTATTGCAAAAGCTCACACCCCTCGCTGGTTACCCTGTATTGTCAGTAGCCAACTGTAATGGAATTTATGCATCTTTTAACGGTTAAAAAATTTTGTTTACCTAGATACTATCTGATTTTTATTTAGTTAAACTAGTTGAATGTAACACATGAGATCCATCCAGGTCGATGGCGATAGTATATATAGTTTAAATAATACGTACCAAGCTATAAACCCATAAATCAAAATTATTGAAAATTATAGTTTAATATATTTTATTTTCTATACAAAACTTTTTTTTTCTTTTCTATATAGGTATGTATTGTCAGAATAGGATTGTATGGAGGTCAGTTCTTTTTCTTGCCTAGAATATGAAAACAGCATGATGGTATGTATGTATGTTTGCAGATTGTATCAAAATATTAAGAGTCCCCGTATATATTGTGTAGATACTGCCATACAAATTGTATGAAACAATGTCGTCACTAAATTCAATTTTTATAAAAATTGTTGAAGAAGTTTGAAATATACTAATATAATGTGCATTTTTTTATAGAAAATTATATTATCTATTTAATAAATATTGGCAGTTTACCATATAAATTTATCTTAAAAAATGTTTTTCTTAATAAAAAATGTTTGAGAAACTTTGCAATTTTTAAAAAAAAATCAAATTTGAGAATTAGTATTTATCTATATTTATACCAATATTCAGCGTTCTAGCTTCTATTGTTTTTGAGATATATGGAAAAAATAATTAAATTTCAAAAGTTGACTACCCCGGACGTACACACGCATGCACGCACACACACACACACACACACACACACACACACACACACACACACACACACACACACACACACACACACACACACACACACACACACACACACACAAAATTGCCATTCGGCAATAAACACACACACGAAATTTCCATACGGCAATAAACTCGCTACTTGCGCAGGGTGCAAGGAAGTGTTCATTATTATTATTATATATATTTTTATGTAATCTAATTCTAAAATATCATAATATTTCACAGATTGACCGGACTTGTCCCCCAGGCCATACAAATCTCGTGTATCTTGTTCAAGAAATAAATTCTCTTGAACAAATCGAAAGTTGGATTACTGAAATATAATCCAATATCTGGTTGTCACGTGTAGGTACCTGTATATTATTGATGAATGTTATGTAATTACAAATAAACAGACAAACCTCACGAATGATATCACAATCCGGGATATTATTACACGTGCTGAAATGAAGCCCCGGTTGGTTTGTGTACATTTCAAGAACCCTTCCAGATTTTGGGTGAACCACTCTGGAAAAATAACGAAATCAAAATAGGTGTAGTAAGTAATACACTAAATGTAAATATTACTAAATGATTATATTCATTGTAATAATTCAATAATATTTGTTGTGATGCCCTTCCTAAATGTATTTTTTTAGTTCGGTTTTAATTATATTTAATCATTTAATAATATCAATTTGCATTTATTATGACTGAACGGTACCATGTTTGTATATTAAAATTAAAGTAGATAATTACTGACAATAAACAAAAAGTACAAATAATATAATGCAATGAACACTTTCTGAAACTAAAACCCACAAAATTAATGGACATAGAGAAGCCCCAATAATATTTTTATATATATATATATATATATATATATATATATATATATATATATATATATATATATATATATATATATATATATATATATATATATATATATATATATATATATATATATATATATATATATATATATATATATATATATATATATATATATATATATATATATATATATATATATATATATATATATATATATATATATATATATATATATATATATATATATATATATATATATATATATATATATATATATATATATATATTTTTTTTTTCATTACAGAATACAAAAGTACATTTGACAATTAAATACAACAATAATTCAAAAATATTGCCCCATTAAAAGTGCGGACACTTGTGTATGGGCCAATATTACATAAAATGTTCTGCGTTTTATTGGTTAACTGAACTCTCGCTTTCATCTATTATTGTAGAGTAGGACTACGCTAGGTAATAGAAAGGTCGAACTAGGAGAGGTAGGTTGTTCAGGAAGCCGGAATTCGCGAGTCTGGGATATAATGGATCACAGCGTGGGCGTCCTATGCGAAACTAGACGATCTGGCCAAATTATTATCGTAATATACTCGCGTATTTAAATTATTTCAGGTTATGACGAATAGGAGCGTTAGACGTCGCTTCAAGAAGAAGAAGATATGTGATACAATGCAGTTGGCAGGGGGTGAGTAATTTTATCTTTCTCACATTAACTGTAATATTTCGTGGATGTTGAATTATTCCCCGTTTGGATTCGTACAAATAGGCGTTAGAAATAGTTCGAGAAATCGTGTATCATCGATCGACAACAGTCGGTACGCGAGCGTTTGTGCGTTAAGGGCCAATCCTCTTCCTCTTATAGGGCGGGTCGTGTCAAGCCTAAATTGCCAATAACAATGCCGAATTTAATGTATGCAGACGAAACTGGCGTGGTAAGAGTCGCATGATATCAAAATACATGACATATATGTAAGTGAAAGAATTTAGAAGAATGATTAAAAAAAACTGAAGAATCGCATGTACTTTGTGGGATTATTAATGCGGGATTCTCATGACTTGCGGGATTAATAATGCGGGTCTACACTTGCGGGACTTAAAGCAATATATATATGTATAGTGCTTCAACCGCGTTTTCATTAAAAAATGTTATTATTGTTTTAATTTAAGTTGGTTTATTTGCTTTGTATTAAATTTTTGTAGCAACTGAAAAAAGCATATTGATATGTAATACACACATAGTTTGTAATCACGCGGATCCTCGGGATTGATGACCTCAATCCCGCAGGCCTGCGGAATCGAAGTTTTGGTGCGGGATTGGATTTTTTACGCGAATGCGATATTAATAGAATAAAATGTTGATAACCCGGAAAATAGAAGAAAATGTTACATAAGAGAAACGATGGGTTTTATAGAAATGTTTGGCGTTATTTTGCCAACCCTATCAGAGATACGGAGTTATGTTATGTGTACCTATACATAAATTTCATTCTGTTTTATTTATTTGCTTAATAATAATAAATTATTTCATTTTCCATAGTAAAATACATACAGAAACTTATAGTGGGGAAGTAACATGTTTTTTAGTTCCTTATCATTCTGTTTTATTTATTTCATCATCAGCAATGGCGCTACAGCCCAGTGGTAGTGGGCCTTGCCCTGCTCAAGAAACTGCCTCCATCTCGCCCTGTCGACAGCAAGTCTCCTCCAATTTGTCTGTCCGATCGCTCTTATATCGCCCTCTATGTCGTCCAGCCATCTCATCCTAGGTCTCCCTCTGCATCTTCTTCCTTCAGGACAGGTGTCCATTACTTTCTTTATTTTTATTTATTTATTTCTATCCAAAAACATAGAGTAGATATAAGATACAAAATAATTAAAGGTAATATAAGCTTATTCATATATAGTAGACATACAAAGTAAATATAAGTTATTTCATTGCAATAAATATAATTTCATTATTTCACCATTACTTACATAGTTAAAGCTATCCTGTTTGTTTGTATCATTGTTACTAGCCCCCTCACTAGGCATAGCCTGTGCTAAGGTGAGCTAGTTTTATATTGTTGCCTATTGCGTTGTTTATTTATAGATACGTTTACATATAATATAAGTAAATGTACATATGTACATACGCTACGCATTCAAGCGTATGCATCCTTCTTTCTCTCTTTCCAAACACAATATTTCATTATGAGTCATTAACACACAACAAAAATTTTAAAAATAAATTATTTATTGAAAAAATTGATTGATTTAGAGATAAAAAAAACAACAAAAGTAATTATTTTTCACTTTTTTCTATTGTTATTCTGTTGTTTGTAATAGTGCATTTTACATTTTATTTGGTAGAATTATTTCCTTCAGGATTTTTTCATCTATTTCATAAACCCATCTTAGTGATAGTTAGATTGAACTTTTTGATCGTCAGTTCTTGATGGAATTCCATTTAAATTAATTTATTAAATTATTTATTTAAATTAATTTATTTATTTATTAAAAATATAAATTAATTTTAGTGATAGTTTTTTAAATTCTTTTGGGACCCGGCTATCCTCCATTTTACAAACGTTTCCGAGCCAACTTTGTATTTTATTTATTTGCTTAATAATAATAAATTATTTCATTTTCCATAGTAAAATACAATCAGGAACTTATAATTTTTGGACTTATAATTTATAGAGTGTATAAAATAAAATATAATAGTTGTTGGTAAGTATCATGTTTTTTAGTTCCTCTAATAAATCTTTGTTTATATAACTAGGAGTAATTCCTGTTTTAAGACAGACAATTTTAATAACACGTACACTTCAAGCTATATGTTTGTAATATTGAACAAAAAAACAAGAAGTACACTTATAGTCAGTTACGAAAAAAAGTACCTAACCCAATTATTAGAATGCAATCTACAGACAAATATGTAAATATATTATTGTAATGAAAAAAGAAATCAAACAATAAACAAATCATATGTCAATAATTAAATCAACTGCTGGGGGGACTGCTGCCAACGTACCTATTTTTCAATTTGATATACCATCATTATTTCTTATCAAATCGTTTTGAAAAAAATAAATTAGATAGTTTGGGTATTCCCAAAGAAAAATGTATCTTTACTTTTTGGTAATGTTCTGTATAAATTCTTGTAGAAAAATAATGGCATACCCCGATTTTCAACGTTTATCTTATATTTTTGATAAAATATAAGGCGTAGTTCAACATATTTTTTTTTAAATTAAAGAAGACAAAAATATCTAGAAAAATACGATGTGACGTTGCATTAATGCTTCAGGTTTAGAAAATAAACCTGAAAAACATCTATTTTCCATTCAGCGCCATTGCGAAAAATAAGTTTTTTTGGTTTATTAACTTAACCTGATGCATTAATGCAACGTTACATCGTATTTTTCCAGATATTAGAATCTTCTTTAATTTATAAAAAAATATAATGATCTATACCATATAGTTTTTTTAGAAATTTAAGATAAATATCAAAAATTGGGGTATGCTTATTATTTTCCTACAAGAATATATACAGAACATAATTAAAAAATTAAGATATATTTTTATTTATTAATATCCAAAATAACTAGGCTATTTTTTTCAAAATTATTCGTTTTGTAGTAATGACGCAAATTCAAATTGAAAAAATAGGTACGTTGGCAGCAGTCCCCCCCTTCAAATAATAAGTAAACAATTCAAGAAATGAGAAAAAAAATTTTTGAAATATAAAATTAACTAACACTTAGAAAAACAATAACCAACTGTGTAAAAACAATAACCAACTGTGTAAAAACAATAACCAACTGTGTAAAAACCATAACCAACTGTGTAAAAACAATAAACAACTGTGTAAAAACAATAACCAACTGTGTAAAAACAATAACCAACTGTGTAAAAACAATAACCAACTGTGTAAAAACAATAATCAACTGTGTAAAAACAATAACCAACTGTGTCTCAGAACAGACATTCTTGTTTTTTTAGTTTAGACATGTAGGGCCTTACTTACTATTTGTAATTTAGGTTTAAGCTGATACTTACCCAGTTTTTTGTATGGCCAAAACTGACTTAGCATTGGATTAAACCCGTATTATAAATAGTAAGTAAGGCCCGTAATGTTTATTTGCTTTGTTTAAAAAAATAATTAACAAAATAAATCAATTGTGTTTAAGGAAATTAATCCTTATTATAACTGTTTGATCAACCAATCATGTATCTCGGATGTCAGATGGACGATGGACAAAAATTGTGATGGACTGGAGGCCAAGAACGGGAAACAGAAGCGTGGGAAGGCCCCAGACCAGATGGTCCGATGACATCAAAAAAGTGGCAGGTCCTGAATGGCGAAGGATGGCACAGGATAGAGACCAGTGGAAGTCCAAGCGGGAGGCCTTTGTCCAATACTGGACTCAAGAAGAGGCTGAGTAAGTAAGTAAGTAAGATCAACCAATTGCTGCACGTGTGGAAATAGTATTTACTTTTCCTGAAACATTCAGCGTAATAACCGTATTGATTTATGAAGTAAAGTTCAATGTTAAATTTGACACAGCTAATAAATTATTGCAGCGATTGGTTATTAACTCACGTTTCCGATATTGTTTACTTTGTGCGATCGTGATTAAATATGATTGCAACAAAATAAATATAAACTCTTTTTTGTCTAGATATGGTTTCAAAACGATAATACACAACTAGTTCATCCATATACATACATATACTAGTTACATGTAACATATGAGATCCAACTGACGATTGCGATAGTATTTAAATTGAAGAATACGTACCAAACTATTTAAAGGTTTAAATCCGAATTATTCAATGTTTTGTTTTCTATACAAAACATGAAGGTATACGTATGTCAGGATAGGAAAGTGTGGAGGTCAGTCTGTTTTCCTACTCAAAATATGTTAACAGCTTGATGATTTGTATGTATGTATATATTATGTATGAAGATTGAATACCGAATTATTGAGTTCCCGTAGATATTACGTATTCTGCCATACAAATTGTATGAAACGATGTCGTCACTAAATACAAATATTACAGATTGTTTTTAAAGATTGAGAACAACTGTCATATGAAAACATTTTTTATAGAAAATTAGATTATCAGTTTGATGTTGGCATAAAGGATATAACACCGAGCTCTATGATTTTTACCAAGATATTTAAGATATATGAGTTAAAAACTGGCTTCAAAATCTGAACAAAATGGGCAACGTCCACGGACCTGAGGGGCAAGTCTGATCCGACCGACGAAATCAAAACCCTCGTGATTACCCATATCATGGATATAATTATCATATATGGAGTTCTATGACATCTAAAGATATTATAGAACTCCATATAATAATTATATCCATGGTATGGGTAATCGTAAGGGTTTTGATTTCGCCGGTTGGACCAGACTTGCCTCCCTGATATTTTCCAAATTATTATAATATGTAGTAATGCATCAGTACAATGGCGAATTCTGAGGGGCGTTATAGTCTTTTTTTTTGTTATAAAGAACGTTAATATGTGCGTTGTTCGTCTGTTTAGTATGATGAAGTTAATAATTTTCAGAAGATATGTACAGTCAATATTGGAGTATATATTTTTTTCATTTTATTTATTAGATTTATTGAATACAACAGCTGTCTATTTTACAATCATAAAATAAAATTTCAATTTTTACACCGCCAATGCACATCATTTGGCAAAAAAGTAGGTAGGTACAAGTTAAGTTTTTTTGTACATCATATAAAGAATCGACTTTATTATGACATAAAGAAATACTAAGTCTGTGGTCGTCCGTCTTGTCTGTTAAATCTGCATTTCATGTTTGTAGTTATTACTAAATTTGTACTTAATGTGTCTTCAAAATGTGTGTTGAATAATTATTATACTGTGGATTCCATAATATGACTGACCAATGTTCCAATTTGACTTCTAAAAATTGTGCAATATTCCAAAGTGCAAGGATTATAATATTATAAATAGTGCTTATATTATTTGATATAGGTACCTATTTTTTTCAAATTTTTGAAGTTCAATTAACGGAGTCCAAGTGATAGTAATGTTCACTGCGCCTATTGTTCGCCGGGAATGCAACGTGTATGGCACAAAACGTAAGAACAAAATTACAACAAATTATTGAACTATAAAGGTGGGAGTTTTCCACCAAACAATATGTCTGTAAATAGAAGGCGTGATTTCTAATAGTCTTTCGTAGAAAATATTTTAAAAAAAATCACGCCTTTAACTACTATCTAACGTTTAACGTTGAGATAGCAGTTTTTTTCAAGCATTTATGCTTAGTTTAGGGAACGTAGGAAGATGTATATGTACTTGTTTAACAAGGACATATTCATTTTTAAAAAAAAAATATATATACTTTTGCTGGCTGATATTATCTGCCAAAGACACTATTCAGGGTTCATAGTAACAAATTATCGTTGTTACCTGTTGTAGTAATCTTACGCATATTTTTTTTTCAGCCATTATAATATGATGTATGCGGCGGATATCTCAAAACGACGAATTTATAAACTACAAAAAATTACATAGATTCAATTTTCTACAGTTTTTATAAAATACATTATGATACCTTGAAACGAAAGTGACATCTTGATCAGCACCTTTTGTTATGCAAAAATTAGCATCGTATCCATTTGTAGGCACAATAGGTAGAAGATCACCCAAAAGTCTGGGTATCCTAAAGTCGTATATGGACCCTCCTACTGGTGTTCTTACTCCTTGAAAAACAAATCCACTATTTATGAATAAAATGACAAAAAAAATATCATTAAATTTATAGGTACCTACCTTTCAAATGGATGCTAAACATATATTATTATGGCACATTCCGACGCTTAGCCAGTTTTGGCAATCTAAAAAACTGAAGCAAATAGTAATATCTGGACATATTTTGATGGAGAAGGGGCAGTTTGAACACTTACCAACCAAACATTTCTGCGCACCCCGAGCAATCTTTCAAGATAGTTACAATAACTCTTTAAATAATAAGCAAATGCACATAGTAGGTACTTAAACATGAGCACCTGTATACAAATATGTAGATTACTAAATCTGTCTGTGGACTTTATATTATGCACAATCGAGCACAAAAGATAACATTTTCTATAACCTAAACCGTACGCCGGCCGTAACGTAGACACTCGGATAAAACGAAATAAACACCGCGTTTCATAAGTAATCCAACTTTCTCTTGTAAGGATTTTATATTTTTATTCATTGTAAAACTCAAACACTTCTTTGTGCCTTGCTCGTATAGGTGACAAAGCAAGTACTTTTATTCCATTGGATATACTTGCAATGCAATTGGGTACATAATATGCGAGATCATAATATTATGATGGTAGCACGGTAGGTATTATATGGAAAAGATATGTCTTTTCTTTTGTCCTATTCTTTTATCCTATTTTCAACACAGAAAGAAATTTATCAATTTTCATTTTACCTGTTGGTAGATTTTCATCTGTTTTCTCGATATATTTATCTGCGTTTATAGTCAATACATGATTTTCTATCTCCTGTTGTCCAGCATGCTAAAAAATATCAATATCGCAGATTAATCCATACGTTCTAAATAAATGGATCCCTTTCATGGGCAGTTATAGGTAAAATAACACCTATGAAAAGGAAATTATTGTATTTTTCTACTCCCACGGAAAAGGCTCAGACTAGTGAGGTTGTTTACACCAAATAAATTAAAGGAAATATTTTTCTTATTTTATTGATTTTATTGTTATATTCTATTGGTAATTTCTAGTAATAAAAAAATCTTTTTATTTAAAATTATTAGACTAGTTGCATATTACAAATGAGATCTAACTGTCGATGAAGTTAGTATATATAGTTGAATATACCTCCGTATGTATGTATAGTAATTTATCAAACAATAAACCCTTAAATCCATACTATTGAATATTTAAATATATTTTGTTTTCTATACAAAACATGCATACATATATGTGGAGAATAGGAAAGTGTGGAGGTCAGTCCTTTTTTCCTACCCCTAATAGGTAAACAGCTTGTGTAAATTATAAATAAATTTGGTATGGTAAAATAAAACCAAAGTTTTCAGTTCTACTACTTTAATGACACTGACTAGTTTCGGCCATCCAGTGACCATTTTCAAAGTGCCAAAACTTTGGTTTTATTTTACCATACCAAATTTATTTATAATTTGAAATGGAGTTCTACCCAGAATTGTCCGTAGAAAAGTTAAAAAAAAGTAATATTGTGTATTCTGCAATACAAATTGTATGAAACGCTGTCGTCACTAACTTCAATTTTTACAAAAATTGTTATTAAAAGAGACCTACTGCTATAATGTAAAATGATCCAGTTGGGATGTTTCGGCGTTATTCGATAAAAAAAATGGAGATAAAGGCAGTTAAACATAAATTTGTCATAAAAAATTTCTTAATAAAAAAAAGATGAGAAACCTAGGAACTTATTCATTAAAATAAATTTTAAATATAGTACTTATCTATATAAATATACATATTTTCAGCGTTCTCTATAGGTTTTATGAATTTTGAGATGTAGGTATAGAAATATGTTGATAAATAGTTAAGAAAAAAATTTAAAACACTAAGTACAAATGTTTTGTAGACCTAAAAATTCTACATTTTCTGATTTTTTTGATTTTGTGCATAAAGCGGATCAAAAGCTATAAGGGACACACACAGGCACACGCACGCACTCACGCTCGCAAGAACGCACGCACGCACACACACAGACACACTGAATGTTCTACTTCGAATTCTGAGTTCATCCATATACATAAAATGTATGCTGCCAAGCCTCTAAGTATTTTTTTTTACTTCAAAGTTGGAAAAACCATAAAAAATCTCACTTTGTATTTTGAAGAACAAACTAAAAAAGGAATATTTATCCCTAAACACCTGATCCCAATTTCCTCTCCTTGTCCATTCCTATCCTTTTTTTCTATGAAATATTTTCTTTTTTTTTATTTCAATTGTTATCTTGGTGTAATAATATATTTTCTTTGTTTATTTTGCTTTCATTCATTTGTTGATATACATTTACAATTATGTCATACTTTGTAATCTGGTCGGTTGGAATAATTTGCCTAATGGCAATTAGCCCCTCAGTGTGCAATATATTTGTTTATATTGTGTACAAAAAGAAAAATAAATACAAAATCTCACGGATCTAGGCTTTTTTTTATTTTTTTTTTTTTTTTTCAACTAGGTACCTACTGTATGCTTGGTTTTATTGAAGGTAATGTATTGAATTGAATAGATATATACAAATATATTTTATGATACAGGATATTTTCCTGTAAATCTATATCACTGTATATAATGTAATTATAAATACATATCCGATACTTTCTTATACCCACATGAAAATATTACCACGTATCATATTTTTTTTTTATTTATTTATTTCTATAATAGAGTACAATAAATTCAATAACAAAAAAAAATAATAATGGAATTTATTACCTCACTAAGCAAAGCCTGTTCTGAGGTAATACTAACAATAATTATGAAATACATTTTTGCTTCTTATTTTTTTATAGTAAGTATAAATTTACATAATATGTGTTGTTTTCAAATGACTAATTATATAAATTATCTAATGCGTCTAAAACAAGCACTTCAACCAAAACCGTGCGCAAGTTTGTTATATTCACTTATTTCATTTATTCCCCATTATTTTTTACCATCCCTTTTTGTTGACATGATAAAAATATGTGTTAAGGGTTGTTTTCGTATTTTGTAGCTAGGCAAGTAGTCTGTGGCAGAGCACTTGACAATCTAATTTTTATAGGTGGTAGTGCTCTAGACTAGCAGTCTAGTGTCCATGGATTCAAACCCAATCTCTAACAATTTCATCCACTCATATATTATATTTATATATCTCAAGTGTTTTATATTATTTTTGCGTAAGTTTAATCTTAAAGTCACACATAACTTGACTTCTCAAATAATAAAATTACTTACGTGTCCAGCAAGATTAAAATATAATTGATTGCTTAAATTAACTGCAGTAGCATGTGTTGTATAACAACGCATCTGTATTCTTAGCGTATTATCAACAGTCACTTGGAATTTCATCTGTGTCAGCAGATTCCCTGGATATCCACATTCTCCTTCGTGTGAAAAATAACTTAAAATCACACAAGTTTCATCTTCGATAGTCCATTCCCAGTTTACTTTATCAAAACCTCTGAAACCCCCGTTGAAATGATGATCGCCTTTATTGCGGTCAACACAGTATACGTCCTTCCCTACCACAAAGAACCCATCTTTCAGATAATTAGCTACTCTGCCAATAGTTGAGCCAAAATATAAATCTCGATAGTCTAGATAATCTTCAATTTTTTCAAATCCCATTACTATATCAGCTCCTACACCGTGTCTGTCTGGAGTGTGTATAGCCGTTATAGTTGCACCGTATGTTATTAACTGTACCGTAAGTCTATTTTTAGTTACCCAAGTAAACCTTTTGACAATTACTAAATCCGTTTCATCTACCGATTGTGTATCAGATTTAATTTTTTGACTTATACTATCGGACTTTTTATCGTTTTGAATAGACAAAGAACTTTCTTGGGGTTTTGTAATTGTATTAATTGACCCTACTGCACTTGGCACACTGGGATTTGACTTATGAGAAGTTTCTTCCTGTTCTAGTTCTTGAGTTGAGTTAGTCTTGTCTTTGTCGGGTTTATCATATTTTTTAGTTGAATTTTGTTCAAGTATTTTCACAACACGAGGACAAAACCCAAAGCCATCAACAGTCAATGAGACATCTGGTGGAATAACAATTATTTCATTTTCTGATTTTTTAGACGTCTCAACATTAGATACGTTTGATTTCTTGGAAATATTGTTTTCAGAACTCAGGCTTTTTGTATTTTCCGAATCAGTGTCACCCATTATAATTTACTAGATTATTTGTAAAGTAATAATAAAAAAAATACACACAAAATTTTGAAATAAACTTGTACAATAGTATCAAAAGTCACATTATTTCTATTATGGAAAAAATAAATGTCAAAATTTATCAAATATTATTTTAGTAGGTACCGATACTTTTATTTATAAATATAGAACCATTTGTAATCATTAATATATTTTTACATAAAAGCAACTGTACTGGTACTATTTATTTATTTTAATTATTTTTAAATGGCACTTGTAACCTCAAATGGAGGATCATTGGCCAGAGTCAAGTTTTTTTACAAAATCGTGCATCTTAATTACATTAAAATAAAAAACAAATTATAAAGTATGTGGAATACAAAAAAATGTTAATAACATCACTCTCACACACTATACCCCTTTACCTTAATTTTTTTTAAGTCGATGGTCGATCGCTCCTATTTGCCAAGGTTAATAATTAATACTGAAATTAAAAATTTAAAAACTTGGGATTTTTTTTAATGGGAATTAGTAAATGAAATCACAATTTGACGTTATTCTGTCTGATAAATTTTGTAAGAACATTATCAGACAGAATAACATTAAGTGCTGGTACTATCGCAAAACTTATTTTACGACGAAATAATGATCTGAACCGTATTCAGTTACCTGTATCGGTACTAATATAATTATTAATGCCAAATTCATGACGTTCATCAATATATGTCGTTGGTTGGGGAACAAAGAAAGAACAAAAGAAAAGTCAACTCCAGTAGTTAGTCCAAGTAGTTAGTGTATTCTAAGGTCCACTCTAAAGAAACTCTTTGGTATTAAATCACACGGAAAAGGAGCATTGGGAAATCAAAATTAAAAAGATGGCTTGATCAACTGTGTGGAGAAGGACCTGCGATCTCTGCAGGTGACTTATTGGCGTCACAGGGCAACTAATAGGGTGGAGTGGCGACGGCGATGATTGCTTGAGGTCAAAACTCTTATTAGGTTATATCGTCGCAAATGTATAATATATAATGAAATTACATTATGAATAAAAAATGTTTGTTTCAGAATAATATAATAATATTATCTTATATTATGGTATGTTTTGAAATCCTTTACAAACACACGAACGTTTCGTGGAAAATGTACGTACATAATTATCAATCAAAATTTATTTTAATTTAGATATAAACATTTAACGCGACCTCTCTTGTTCGCGTTATATTTTATTTGAATTCGGCGCCAAATCAGCAGACCACAAACAAATATTTAAGAAAAATAAAATGTGAAAAAAAATAGTGACGAAGTGACAGTCGAAAGGAGACGCACGTAGCGTTAGGACAGAAAGTTGACCGAACGGCCGAGGGATGCGTGACCGCATTACTCGTGCCTGGGGACATATCAGTCGGGCCAACTTCATAGCGACAGGCGTGAAGTAGGGAACACCGGGAGTGCCGAAACGGATCTTCGCCGCACCATTCAGCGAGAGAACCTTCCTGGACCGTGGCGGATGTTGAGTTTGGAAAGTGCTCCAAATACTGTCGAGTCGCGCTGGACCCTGGAGCAAAAGCCTGCATCTCCTTGAGATTAGCACCGCCATCGTTGCTTCTGACGCAGTCACTCAACCGGCATCTGCCGGTGTCTGGGATCCGATGTGATCCGATGAAGCTTTCGCCGATACGTGTGACGTCCATATTTGACTTTATTTATTTTGATTTGTAACGTCCTAATTTACTGCCATTTTATAAATTTACTATATCAGACCTTTATCATTTTATATTGTGACATAACCGTGCCGTCTGACTTTGTGCACTTGACATTTATATATGGTCAGACCACGGTTCCAATTTTAATTTATCTCGTTCGGCGAGGTTGTGTGTGGACAATTTTATTTCCAGACATTAAAAAAAGTGAGCTCGTCCTCCAAGCCTCTTAGGAGGAGGGTATCACATTGTAGAAGACTTCGACATACCTGAAGATAGGATGCAGTGCTACTTTTTGTCAACCAGCTATCTTTTGGTCCCATGCGTTTGTATGATTTATTTTATTTATTTATTTATTGCAAATAATATTTTGTTACAAAAGGTATATAATATTTCTTATAATTAATACATTTATATTATAGGTACGTATTACTCCACTGAAAGAGTAAATCTCGTGTTCAGCGGAGGAAGAGCGTAGCAATTATTTCAAGTCTATAATAGGTACATTAAAGGTATTATATTACATACATAATTGTTTAACATTGATTTGAGAATATAAAATTATTGTACACTTTTTTTAAATTTTATAAAAGGTTTAATTTTTCTTATATCTAAAGAAAGTTTATTATAACAGTCTATTCCTAGGTAAGAATAGTGATGCTGCATGGTTGATGTATTGTATTTTGGAACCTTCATTTGTCCCTCTGAGCGAGGACGGGAGCTTATTATATCTATATTATTGTTGATATCAATAATATTTTTGTAAGTTTGAAATACTGCACTTCTTTTAAATATGCTATCCAGTTTTAAAACTCCAAATTCTTTATATAGTTGCTGTGTTGGGTAGTCTCTTGGTTTTTTTTAAATAACTTTTATGATTAAATTTTGAGCAGTTTTAACAGGTTTAATGTTGGTTTTAAATGCTGCACCCCATGCTAAGATTCCATGTTCTATTATTGACTGGGTAAATGCATAATACAAAGTTTTTAGAAAATTCAATGACAGTATATTCCTTAATTTTAGAAAAATGTAAATTAGTTTGCGAATTCTTTTAGTCGTAATGTTTATATGTTGCTTCCATTTAATATGTGAGTTTATTGTGATTCCCAAGTATTTGATATATTCCACTCTCAGCAAATTCACACATTTGTCATCACAGATATTTGCTGACTTACAATTGTTGCTATGAATAATAAGTTTTGTTTGTGTGTGATTTTCGTTTGTTAGTGAGAAAATTAAGTACTTATTGTGTTTTTTGTAAATTCAGCGAAATTAAGTTATAGTCAAACCATTCTTGAATAATATTGATATTGGAATTTGCGTTTATGTCCAATTGTTGATAGTTTTTTGCTTTACAAATAATGGCTGTATCATTAGCGTACGATATTATCTCGCAATCACCTTTTAAATTCAATTGAAAAATTTCATTAACATACATAATAAATAAAATAGGGCATAACACAGTGCCTTGTGGAATTCCAAATGTTGATGTTTGTGATTCACTAAGGTGTCCACTAATTTAAACATAATGAGGCCTTTGATGTAAATAACTTGAAATCCATGAATTAACTTTATCTACAATACCAATTTCACAAAGTTTTTTAATGAGAAGTTCCTTCATGTGATATACTATCGAAAGCTTTTTTTAAATCAATAAATATTCCTAAACATTTTTCTTGCTGATGTTTTTCTGGTTTTAATTTTTCCCTTACGTTGGTTTTGTTATCACGTTTTATTTTGTTTTTTTCCGATTTCTTATTTTTATTTTGTTTGTAATGAAGCGAATTACTAAAAGAAGCATGACATGTTATAATTTCCAGCAAATATTTTTTTATTGTGGAAAGGAGCGGTTTGCACGTCATATACCAGCCAAAAAAATCACCCAATTTTACGCTCTGCGCAGCACACGTGATTTCTCATGTCATTTGCCAAAAACTAAATCATTTTTTCTTCCCCCCCCAAATCGTCCCAGATGTAGCTTTCTGGAATACGGGAAGTTGAATCACAAGGTTGTTGGAAATTTTATCGAATTGAACAGTATCCTCAAACCATAAGGCATTTATAAAAGTCTATGCCTCAAACATGAAATTGATGTATTGTTTTGTAATCTGTGGTTATGACTAAAATATGGCGGTTTGTGTCTGAGACTTTTGATATTCAGGTATGTCACTAATTAACATTTACTGCTTATTAAACTAGTACATGGTTCGTACAAACTCATTATTTTTTTATATATTTTTATACTACTTCTTCGAATTTTTTATTAAACTATTATTTTATTTTAATTTTCACTTCAGTATTATGTCTAGGTCAATATTGATATTGAAAAATAACTTATTTTATATCCAACAACTGATATCAAATCCTCCTAAGTTGTTTATTAAAACGGACAAGTTTTGTATAAATGTGTTGAATGAATTTAACGCTTTATTTAATGAAATGAGTCAACAGAATTACGCCATATTCTCGTGGACATGTTACTCAAATTATTTTGACGTTCATAATACATTTTATTTTGTTACGTATTTTTAGACTTGCATAACGATTAATTGGTGTTATTAGTTCTCTTGGAAAAGTTTTAGTATTTCATGCAATTAAATACAAATCCAAATACATGATGCTCACCTACATTCATATAATGAAATATATGAAGCTTTATATTTTAAATTATTTACCATTTTTATTAATATGGGTGTAAGTTATAACAGCAATACTTTTAAGGTATTTCAATTCAAAATTTTACAGTTTTATGCTGCATAATTTATTGTCTTGTATAAAAAATCTAGTTAAATGAGATGTCTACGATTTTGTGCGTCTACAATTGTTTCTCCTGACGGATTCACAGCGGTTGGGAGGTCATTGAAGATTCTCCGTTCCACATCCTCTGGCTGTGCCCATGTTGAAAGTTCATCATTTATGTTTTCATCTTCATCCTCTTCATTCAGTATTGTTGATTCTCCTTTAGGAGCTAAATGGCGAGTTGAAACAGTAGTTTCTCTTCCAATCGGACGTGTGAATAATTTGGATTTGCTTCCAGAAGTTCCACCTCCCTAACCAAGGGTTCGTATTTGTTGTTTCGCACGTGGTTTTTCAGTATAACTGGACCTGGTTGTATCAACCAAGTAGGAATAGCACATCCGTTGGCTGATCTTCTGTGGTGAGAAAACATACGTTCATGAGGTGTAGCATTAATCGCCGTGCATAAGAGAGATCGTATAGAATGTAATGAAACCTGTAGGACCTCCTCCCACTCTTCTATTTTCATTCCGTTTGACTTTAAGGTCAGTTGGATGGTTTTTCAAATGATGCCATTGTATCTTTCCACCTGTCCATTCCCTTGAGGATTATAGGGAGTTGTCCGGCGTGTTGCAATTCCTTGAGAGTGTAAAAATGATTTTAATTTGTTTGACATGAAGGCTGATCCTCTGTCTGAGTTGTGTAAGCTGGCATTCCAAAGATAGAAAAAATATTCTTTAATGAACTTATGACTGAAGCTGCTGATATATCAGAACATGGAACAGCGAAGGGGAATCTGGAAAATTCATCGATTATTGTTAGGAGGTAGCGATTCTTAGAGTTGCTTGGTAGTGGGCCCTTAAAATCTATGTTTAATCGTTCAAATGGAGATGTAGCTTTGATTAATATTCCATGGTTTTTAAAAATCTTGGTTTTAATTCATTGCAAATTGGGCACAAGTTGATCATTTTCTTGACTTCTTCTAACGAAAAGGGCAAATTCTTACTACGAATCCAATGATGCATTCTGGTAACTCCTGGGTGACAGAGAGATTTGTGCAACTCTTGCAGATTAATATTTGAATATGTAGCTGCAGTTATTCTGGACAACGTATCCGCTGTTGTATTCTTACTTCCAGGACGGTAGATGATATCAAATTTAAAGGAAGTTAATTCCAGTCTCCAGCGCATGATTTTCTCATTTTTGATTTTACTATTGTGGTGTTGGTCGAACATAAATGAAACTGATCGTTGATCAGTGAAAACTTCAAAGTGTCTACCTACTAATTAGTGTCTCCAATGACGTAGAGACTCAACAATTGCATAGGCTTCCTTCTCAATGGATGAATGTTTCTGTTCAGAATTATTTAGTGTTCTTGAAAAGAAGGCTACAGGGCGACATGCTTGACTGAGTGTTGCACTGATGGCAAAATCAGAAGCATCAGTCTCTACTCGAAAAGGAATATTGTCGTCTATTGCTGCCAAGGTTGCCTTAACTATATCATTTTTTAAAGCGTCAAATGCCAATGTTGCATCTATTGGCAGAGGGAACTTGGTCTTTCCCAGCAATGGGCGTATTTTCTCAGAAAAAGCAGGTATCCATCGACAGTGAGTGAACATACCTAATACACGTAAAGAAGTAGAATCCCTTGGAAAAGGTAGATCAAGCAGCGGTTTAAGACGATCAGGATCTGGCTTGATGTCTCCGTCTTTAATTATATATCCGAGCAAGCAGACTGTGTTTGTTGAAAAGCTAGATTTTTCTTCGTTTATAGTTAGGTTGTACTTTCTAACAGCGTTCATAAATTTTTTTAAGTTGTGATCATGTTCTTCTTGAGTTTTCCCACAAACAGTGACATCATCTAAATATGGGTATGTTCCTTTAAGTTCTTCGTCTTTTATTATTCTATCAATAACTCTTTGAAAACAGGCTACTCCGTTAGTAACACCAAAAGGCACGCGAAGGAATTGATATAGTTGACCACAGCCTCAAAAGTGGTGTAGATTTTTTCTGTATTTTGGATAGGTATTTGATGATATGCACTTTTTAGATCAATTGTGCTAAATATTTTGTTTTTCGATACTTTTGAAATGACTACTTCTATATGAGGAAGAGGATATGCATCTAGCGTGGTAAATTTATTAATTGTTTGGGAGTAATCCACAACCATTCTAGGTTTATGGTTTCCCCCTTTAGTAACACAAGCCTGGGCGCGCCATGGTGAATTGCTAGGCTCAATTATTTCTTCATTCAAAAGCTTCTGAACCTCTGCTCTTATGAAGTTTAAATCTTCTTCCGAATGACGTCTTGATTTTGTGGTTATAGGTTTACAGTCTGGTGTCAAGTTTTCGAATAATGGAACAGGGTGAATTAGAGCTTTAGCCAGAGAACAGATTGACAGGGTTGGTTTACTACCATTGAACCCTATTTCTACAGAGGTGTAGTATTTTAGTATATCATGCCCAATCAGGACATCTGTGCAGAGGTCTTTCATTATAAGCAATTCAGTAGAATAAGATGACTCCATTATTGTCATATCTACTAGACAACATTCCACAATATCGCTCACCATAGAAGAGTTTGCCATAGATATTTTTCCAAAGTATGGTATGGTTTATTTTACATTTGGATATATGTTTTTGATTTACAAAACTTAAAGAGCTTCCTGTGTCGATTAATGCTTCAAGCTCAATTCCATTTATTTTTACCTTTGTCATTGATTTTTCAAGGCATGTGCTGTAGTTGAGGCCAAAAGTGCGTTCATGGAAGCGGTGGAGATTTTTGGTGCTCCAGATCTGTAAACACGTCGATAGTGTCCTTTTTTGTTGCATAGCTGGCATACTGCGTCTCTAGCAGGACATGATGATCTAGGGTGGCGTTTATAACCACAAAAGTAGCTCTTCTCTAATTTTTGTGGAATGGCTGCAGTTGTCTCCGTTTGATCGGCTTCATTTTCAGAGGTTTTTATGTTTTTTATGGCGGCAATGGAGGCAGGTACATTTAAATAAGATGATGAATGCTGCTCAGCTAATTCTAAAGATCTGGCCTGTTCAAACGCTATGTCTTAAGTTACAGACACATTTTCAAGAAGTCATTGGCGTATATTTGAACAGCGTAAACCTCGAATAAAGGCGTCTCTAATATACTCATTTTTGTAGTCTTCTGGCGAAACAGCCTTAAAATTACATTCCTTACTCATTTGTTTTAGCACTTGTAGATAGTCACTTACTGTTTCTCCAGATTGTTGGTACCTGCATGCTAAACAATGCCTGGCGTAGATCTCATTTCGTTTTTTGACGTATATTGAGTCCAGAGTCAAAATAGCTTCGTCGTAGGTTGCACATTCACTAATATGTTGAAACACGTTTGAAGTCATGTAATTACATAAAAGAGGAAACTTTTGCTCTTCGGTAATCTTTGGAATGCCCTCCAAAAAGTTAGTAAATGTCATCTTCCAATTATTCCACTTTGTGTCGGCGCAAGCGTTTGTCGGTTCTATGTCGAACCGATCGGGTCGCAACAATTGCTCCATTATGTAATGATGAGCTGCGATTTTTTTTCTGTTAATTAAATTGTTAAATATAGAAACGAGTTTGTCGATAATAAAGGTTTTAATTAACAGAAAACTACATGACGTTACATGATATAAAAAAGTGACATGTCAAGATAATAACAAAAGAATAAAGACTATTTTTTAAAATAAGACAGCCATAGACAAAACCACAGTTATCTTAATTTGTTTTCATTCTGATATTCTATTTCTCGTAAAAAAAATAATGTGTCTAAATTATGTCAGACAAGTTTTCTAAAATTAGGTAATTATGCTTAAAACCACAAAACCCATCTTATTGTTTTTTTTACAGCTAGACATTTACATTAAGACAAAAAAAATCTTAGCTATTAAACACATTGACTGCTATAGCTTTCAAAATGAAATCTAGGTATTTAGGAAATGTCATTCTTTAACCATAAGTCAAAGAAACATTTGTATTAAAAAACTGTTATAGCCGTATCGAAACTGTTGTAGATACTACAAGCATTTATGCTTATAAATGCTACAAGCATTTATATTAGGGAATGTATGTGAATGTATATGTACTTGTTAGTACAAGGACACATTCTGGCTGTCCCAATAAGTCAGAAATTATGTTATTATGAAGCAAAAAATGGTATTAGTTATGATATCATTTTGATGTTTCCTTGTCATTTATTTTAATAATTGATTTTGAAATAGTAAGAATTCTCTTTTTCAAGAAAAGAAAATAAAGCAGGAACAGCATCAACAGTTGAATGAAATAAACCGCTGTGTATCCAAATATTATTCCCATTTGTCAATTATTTTAACTGCATAGCAAATTGAGTTAGTAATCAAGCCTTGTGTATGTTTCAATATATATATCTAATGGAAATCAACTAGCATTACCATAGCCAAAATGATACATCAATTTTCAGCACCCTTGAGGTGAGATATTCACCAAAACACTGTTGTGGAAATTATTAAAAAAATATTATATCAGCCACTTTTGATCTCACACAGTCTGAAGATGATCAGCAAATGATCAATACTAGTTAGGTTTTTTATATATCTATATCAATAAAGCAAAGTGTTCTGACTGACTGACTGACATAAATGTCTTTTAGAATATACGGTTATCTCAGAAACTAGATGTGATATAAACTTTGGGATTTGGCTTATCAAGACTCCTAATAAAAATTAGTAATAGGGTGATAAGCCGTTTTTCAATTTTTGTTTATTTCATGTGATAAAAAGGGGCGTATGGAAATAGGGATGATTTTAAGTGTCTCTTATAAGTCAATAACTCTTTTTTTTTTCGGAAAAACCCAGAAAAGCATTTCTAAGGATCAAAATGTGTTATTCTGTGCTAAAAAAATATCTCTTATAGGGCGTAAAGGGGTAGTTATTATTGAAGAATTAACTAATAAAGTTGAAAAGCTGTTTATATTCTTCTTTAAAAATAAAAATATACGTGTTTCAATGTAATGTAAAAATTTCATTAAATGAAGTGAAAAAAATATTAATAATTTTGTTTTTGCATCAAACCAGTTGAGTCCTCTCAATAACATAAATTATTATTGTACTGAGCTTTTTAAATAAGAATGTAATATAATATATAGTAACATTTTCTTGCAACCTGCGCAAGTGGTGAGTTTATTGCCGTATGGCAATTTTTCCAACTAACCAGTATTTCCAGCCCAGAGAAGCAATATTTGTGAGAGAAATGAATTTAAACAAATTTCTCCTCTGCTGGGAATCAAACCCAGGACGCCCTATGTACCTACGTACTTGCATTCAACATCCATCACACGGTAAAATATTTAGAAACTTAGTCCAATGTAACAGCATTTCATTTCCACACAGCCACAGGTGACAGCTAGTGTATTATGAGTTGGTTTTTTTTTTTAATAAATCACTACATACTTTCTTTTATTATCCAAAATCATGTTGGGTCCTGGTCAATTTGGTAGTTACATTGAGTAATTTTTAGTATGTATTATTGTTATAGGAGATGATGATTTGGCGATGGAATCTCCACCATCCTTCTCTGGACACTCGGAGGCGCCACTGCTGAGTGAAGACAGTGGATTAATTATTACAAGTGGATCAGTTTCCAGTGATTCTGCCAGTGGCTGGCTTCATATTACATCTGAAGTTAGTTAATTATTATTTATGGGAACACTGTACAGATTGTAGATTTTAATATTTCTAATAATATACATACAATGATCAACAGAAAAATACCAATCAGTGCCTATTGAAATTTAATAATAATAATAATAAACACTTCCTTGCACCCTGCGCATATGGCGAGTTTATTGATTTCTTCCAACTAACCAGTCTTTCCAGCCCAGAGAAGCGATATTTGCGTGAGAAATGAATTTAAATAAATTTCTCCTCTGCTGGAAATCAAACCAGGACGC
The DNA here is from genome assembly GCA_963576475.1 of Molanna angustata. NCBI lineage: Eukaryota > Metazoa > Arthropoda > Insecta > Trichoptera > Molannidae > Molanna > Molanna angustata. The sequence continues at coordinate 25,465,407 of OY754966.1, forward strand.
CCGCACAGAAACCGAACGGCTTACCAACTGTGCCACAGTGGTCGTCAAATTTCAGTGAAATTGAAATAAATGTTCTTAGTTATATATTATAATAGAATTTCACCAAGGGTTGTTCGTCGACAATCAATAAATAAATATTCAGCAAACTCCCGTTTTCACGATTTTAAAATACCAAGTTTTTTTTCATAATTTATACAATTTAACAATTTGTTGTATTAATTTCACACTTTATTAATTTTATTAAACAATACGTAACAGTTATACTATTTGCTTATTTTAATTTCCCATACCTCTTGCATGTATTTACTACTCAGCATGCACTCAATGAGAGGTGTGCTATGGGAATATTTTATTTTTTTTTTGTTTATTTTTTTTACAAGGTGTTGGAACCTATTCACTGTGCAGAAATACAATCTAGTACACATAATTTTTTAAATATAAAATTTTGTTTTGTTTCAGCTTCAAGAAAGTGACTATGATGATAAATCCTTATCATTATATGATTGTCAGGATGTATCTGAAGGAATGTGTGGCGATAACTTTAATACTGTCAAGAAAGGGCCTACAAAGGTACTCGTGCCGGCTATAGAACCTCCACCCCAATTTCAAGTAGGTTTTTCTTTTTTAACATTTTGGGGAAAAAAGATTTTATTGCATAAAATCAATTATGTTTATATTATCTACATATGTAGCTGTTTTAAAAATAAAATCTTTCTATTTCATAATATTTCGACTATTTTACAATGTAACAACTTCGGATCTGTACTAAGGAGTCCATATAGTAATGAAATATATTAAAATCCGACATTGTTAAACGTGAAATCAGTTGTGTGTATCTACCACTTCCATCCATGTTATATAGATTACGCCTTAGCCTACAGGAATTCGTTATAATATTTCCTTTATAAGCTATGTAGTTTTAATATAGTGAATCTACTTTCCCTATAGTTACGTCAACTGTGGTAGTTACAACAATGTTATTCGAAGCTTCAATTGAATATTAAATATTTATTTATTTACGACATCTTTTAAAGTAAAAATAATTTAAACAAATAATCAATATTATCTTTAATTACCATATCTGACAATGTTTTTTGGAAGAATAATATTTCTAAACAGTGTTGTAAGTAGCACATCTGCTGTTAAAGTAGAATGTAAAGGCAAAAGGTATCAGATTGATACATCCGACATTGCAGTTTGATGAAAGCCCAATAAACAACGGTGGATATGCATTATCTCAAAACCAAGTAAATTTTCGTATAATTCTCAAATACCATTTCAACAATAACAATTAGAATGATATATATGCAAAATTTCAGAAAATTCCTTTTAAATATTCAAATTTTATATTGAAAAAAAAACATTTTTTTCTTCGTTTTGCTCTCCTGTAAAATTTAGTTACATTGTTACTAGGGTATAGCGATATGGGAATCAAAAAACCGTACATTAATACAGTTATATGTTTAGTCCTTAGATATTTCTATGGACCAACAGGTGAATTATTTTTTCAAACCCCAACCTCACTCGTATGGCTCATAGGCCCGAGATATCAGTTGGCCCTTAAATCGTTGGATTTAGTAATCCAAGTTAAAAGTTTAGGGAAGATTAAATTTCATTCGCGTATTTCAGTGCAAAATGAGACGTCAGTTACGTAATCTTCAACTATAGATATATTTTACGTTTTCTATAGTTATTGTCTATAACGCATCTGTCAAATTCAAGTCAAATTGTAATAACCTTAAATGATACGTGACGCGAAGCTGTGACTAAATATTATTTTATTATTATAACAACACATTATTTTATTTGTTTCATTACACAGCATGTTACTTTTTCAATTTTTTATACAGATCGATGTTTTTTTTTAATTAAAATCAAACATTGTAGTGAAAAATGTGATTGAAGAATATGTACTACGTACGTAGTACTTCAATGCAAAATGTATGTACATTTTACAGATAGATATGGAACTAAGTGATCATGGTAAAATAGTGGGTAATTATTTACAAGAGCTGTCCCTCGCCGATCGTAATAATTTTTATATCAATAGATAGATAAACGCGTATATATTACGGGAAAAATAATAACTTTTGGCGGTGAAGCTTTAAAAAAATTAAAAAAATAAAATAAACTTACGAAAAATATATGGAACTTCTATGACGATTTGTTAGTTTTCTAACACAATTTAAACTTTCGAAAGTCACCGATAGGCGGCAATTCTGCCTCCAAACCTCTAGCGCTTTGAAAACAAATTACGAACAATGATAAAATTGCAATTTTCACATTCACACCCGTGGAATATATTATATTCCATTAAAATTATTGTAATCACATATTAATATAACGATATTCTTATATTCAAAACATGATTTTTAAGTAAAAATTAAGCACCAACATAAAAAAAATAACACGCATTATCTAACTGAACAACACCAGGAAATATAAAAAGCATAGATACCATACGTCATTCTATTTTATTTTTCCAAAGATATATTTTCGTGATTATTGCCAACACAAAAAATAACAAGTTTGAAAATGAGTAGGTAGATACCTACAAAATATCTTGAGCCGTTTCGCTGAGAAGGAGGCTATTTGCACGTATACCAAAGACGCAAATAAACACAAATTGGCGCTCTGCGCACCTGTAAACCATGTTAAAATGCAACAAGTTCGCTCACGTGAGTCGCAATATTGTCTACATACTAACCTAACCAACCTATTTGAAACAAAAGTTTGGTTAAAATAGGTTGGTTAGGTTAGTATGTAGACAACTCTGCGACTCGCGTGAGCGAGTTGCATTACTGATTGAATCAATAAATGTTGTAGAGAAATACCACTATCATTAAATTTATCCTAATTGAAAAACGTTGAAATGATGTTCACACGTTATATTATTATTTTTAATGATTTTGTAATACAGTATATAATGCAACTCGCTCACGCGAGTCGCTATATTGTCTACATACTAACCTAACCAACCTATTTTAATCAAATGTTTGGTTAAAATAGGTTGGTTAGGTTAGTATGTAGACAATATAGCAACTCGCGTGAGCGAGTTGCATTACTGATTGAGTCAATAAATGTTGTAGAGAAATACCACTATCATTAAATTTACCCTAATTGAAAAACGTTAAAATGACGTTCACGCGTTATATTATTATTTTTATTGATTTTATAATACAGTATATAATGCAACTCGCTCACGCGAGTCGCTATATTGTCTACATACTAACCTAACCAACCTATTTTAATCAAATGTTTGGTTAAAATAGGTTGGTTAGGTTAGTATGTAGACAATATAGCGACTCGCGCGAGCGAGTTGCTTTACTGATTGAGTCAATAAATGTTGTAGAGAAATAGCACTATCATTAAATTTACCCTAATTGAAAAACGTTGAAATGACGTTCACACGTTATATTATTATTTTTATTGATTTTATAATACAGTATATAATGCAACTCGCTCACGCGAGTCGCAATATTGTCTACATACTAACCTAACCAACCTATTTTAACCAATAGTTTGGTTAAAATAGGTTGGTTAGGTTAGTATGTAGACAATATTGCGACTCGCGTGAGCGAGTTGCATTACTGATTGAGTCAATAAATGTTGTAGTGAAATACCACTATCATTAAATTTAACCTAATTGAAAAACCTTGAAATGATGTTCACACGTTATATTATTATTTTTAATGATTTTATAATACAGTATATAATGCAACTCGCTCACGCGAGTCGCAATATTGTCTACATACTAACCTAACCAACCTATTTTAATCAAAATTAAAGTAGGTTAAAAAAGGTTAATTAGGTTTGTAACGTATAGTAACAATATTTTTTTATTCTATGAATGCGTTTATTTTAACAATATTTTTTCAAAACTGTATCCAAGTATTATGTGTTTCTGATAGAAATACCCGGTTTATAGATTCTACAGTAAATTCGCTACTGTTAAGTTGGTTTATTATCATGTTTTTAAATAACATATTCTATATTGTGAATATATGTACCTACTCGTTCTATTGATGAATTTAGAATTCCGATTATGGCAACATTTTAAATGAAAAATACGAACATTTCTTAGCTTTTCATTGGAGGGAAATATCTAGATTTTCAGAAAGCCGTCCATTTTTGTCGTTCAATCGGAATAATTGTAATTACTTATTTCATGTTAATTTTGTGTGTTTTCGGTATCGTTTTTACGCGTGTGATTGTGTGGAAATTGTGATTTAAATATTATTTACAGTTAAAAATAATGCCGTGTGAAGTTTGTAACATTAGTGATCGCGACGCCATCAGAATGGACACGACCAAGTCCTCGATTTTTAAATTGAGCATGGTGTTTTAAAAGATTCAACACCATGCGAAAAATGTAAGATGTTTTTTTGTGTAAATATATTTCATTGGAATCCTTATTCAAAATGGCATCAAAAATTTTTCACGAAATGAAAATGTGAGTGTTAATAAAATATGTTATAATCGTATTTTTTTTTAATTATTGCTTCTTCAACTCTAGCGGTGAGTTTCGAAAACTTGAGTAGAGTCAGGAAACCAACCATTTTTATAATTAATTCTGATTTTTTTTCATAGATTTTTCGCAATTTTATTTTATTTTATTTAAATATTTTAAAGCCTCACCGCCAAAAGTTATTATTTTTCCCGTAATATATACGCGTTTATCTATCTATTGATATAAAAATTATTACGATCGGCGAGGGACAGCTCTTGTAAATAATTACCAAATAGTGTCTTATGTAGAAAATTTAAGAATACACATTATATATATAGAAACAGGATGGATCAATTTAAAAAGTGGGATGAAAAAACATCGCAAAAATAAAGTTGCGTGCCTGACGTTTCATTATGGCTGACAGTTTATTTCGTTTGTTGTCAGGCAATACAATATAATTATGTAAAAAAGAAAATAAATAATAAATACATGAACCACTTCTATATCAAGTCTTTTATTTTAACATCAAAAATAAATCATGATTATAATTATTATGCATAGTTATTTGTAGTATAAAATGAAATAAAACATTAAAGCGTGCGGCGATTAGTACGCCACCTCGCGAAAAAGACTAGAAACAATACTTAACTCAAGATTAAGACACGCAATCCGCCAGAAACGTTGAGTTAAATATTTGTGGTTTAGTGACGTATTTAAGGGAAGATTTGGTACTGAAATACGCAATATTTTTGTTAAACTTGAGTTAAACTCCTAAGGGCCGACTGAAATACTGGGCCATATTGCATCAAGTACAGATGGACATTAAATCTGGCCCTTTGTCCAGAGAGTCTGCCCGTCCCTGGTCTATAGGATAGTAATTCGACCATTTATAAGAAGACACCGCATAGCAAATGTTCTCATAGATGGCATTTACACTCACCCCTGATACTGACTATCACATTTCTAATAATAAAACTTGTAGCTAGTTCCTTATCCCCTGCGTTACAAACTGAAGTTTTCACGAAGAAATATTATATAACAAGGCAGACACATAAAGTAGGGTATAGAACATAATGCACTCATAAAGAGATGTCTTTGATGATTGTTATTGGATTCAGTTATTGACATGAACACAAAATACACACAGAATGTTATATTTGTGTACAATGTGAGTGTATTACCATATAAATACATTTTAAATTATGTTTTCATTCGTTGCGTTTTTTATTTATTTAATTATTTATTGTTGTTTTTCATTTCAATGTTTCAGGATAGTCCAATAGTTAGTAGGAGTTGTAGTGAAGGAGCTAAGAGGCAGGCGGTGCGTCGTGGCGGTATGCGTCCTGCTTCTCGCAGCTCACTTGCGTCTCGCCTTTCCAGTAGCCACAGTTCCTTAGCCACTCAACCACAAACTGATGATTCCAGCTTCATCACTCAAGCTATTTCACATGACACTTTATCCAACACACACATCTCTGATATGTACAATGTTCCCTTGGATAGTGACATATATGCCATCCCTATCGACATGGTACGACCCAGACCACGTGTCAGAAGGTCTCAACCCAGCAGGAGAGGTCGTATTGTATGTCAGCCCCTGCCTTCAAACCCACAGAAGCCCAAACCTCTGCGTGGATGTGTGGTTGCCAAGCGTGATGCTGACAAAAGACATAGTGTTCCAAGTACATCCATGACTAACAAATGTCCCTCTGCAGCAAGCATATCGCACGACCCTGAACCACTTCACATGACATTGCACGAAGTCAGAAAGTATTTGCACACACTTTATTCTAGCTCTAGTGAATCGGAAACGCAAATAACTAGTGCAACAAGTAAAAACACTAAAGCCAAGTTAAAACCAAACTGTAGCAGTAATAACAATAATAGCTTTAAATATAATTCACTAGAGGGGAATTTGGATGCTGTATCAAAACAGGATGATAGTGATATCAGCAATACACGAAAACATAAAAAGAATACATTCATCATTAATATTAAAAATAGCAAGAAATGCCATAACAAAGAGGTAAGTACTTTTATTTATTTTTATTGTTACATTAATAATAATAACAAACACTTCCTTGCACCCTGCCATACAGTCACATGATAACTGTCACTTCCATACATCGAGTTATTTTTTCTTGAGCTAAATAACACATTGTCTAGGGGGGCAGAGAAGCAATATTTGCATGAAAAAGAATTTCAATAAATTTCTCATCTGCTGCGAATCGAACCCAGGATTCATTCTTCCTAAAATATTGTGTACCATCTGAAATGTTTTTATCATTACTATTTCAACATTATTTTTATTATGAAATTCAACTCAAAATATCCAATGATTAATTTGTTACACCATTTATACATATTTATATAAATTACAAGTAAACTCTGTATGTGGATTTAGTGGAGTCGTTAATTTCAATATTGAATTGAAGCTCTTATTGCGTTTAGGTCAGCTGTCTCCTCCTATCTTTCCTAGTACTTTGATTTAATGAGCTGTCTTATTTTAGTTTTTTTATGTACCTACTAGAAAATCAATTATACATTATTTGTAATTTTTGTATCAATATTAATTATCCTATTGAATAATGCATGGAATGTACATTGTCTGTTTTATAAATTGTGTAGGTAGACTGTATAACTCTCTATTGACCAATAAAATAAAATGAAATAAAAATAATCCTCTCCCTAAAACAGTTGATGAGAGTATAAAAATGATTTTATAAAACCATTGCTGTGATCTAATATCTCGAATTTGTGCGTCTATAGTCTTATACAGTGTACTGTAACTAGGATTTAAATTATGGTATTCTCTATTCAATATATTATGTATATCATTGATATTTCAAAATTATTGTCAACAAAAATAATGATTTATAAATAATTTTTTTAAAAGGTCTATATTATATTGTTTTAAATCCCTATCTTATTCATTGTTCACAAATTAATGGGTTTTGAATTTTTTATTTTCAAGAGTATGGCAAATATTGAAGATACCAAAGATGACAAACGGTCCAAAAGGTCCCCCGTGAAAAGTCTATCCCTCAATTTGAAGCAAACGTTGTGCAGTCTGTTTGGTTTGAGAAGAAGAACAGACAATAATGGCGGTGTAGGAACAATATCGGGAGGTGATAATGTGGGAGGGATAAGACTCTCCTCTAGGGGAGTTCCCCCCCCTGTCCACCGTGCCCTACCTCCTCTACCCTGCTCCCCGCGACCTCTCAGGGTGCAAGAAGACGGGACATCAATGGACTTTGCTGCGTCAATTCAAAAAGTTAAAGATGTGAGTTTATATTTGTGTTCCATCCTACTTAGTTCAAGAAAACTCCCAAATAATATTTTTACTATACATATCTGCATGAATTCAAAATATTATTTATGCTTATTTGACCCTTAAAATGAAAATTATCTTTATGCAAATCAAACACATATTCATTTTCCTGTGTTCAACTACTAAACAACTTTTTCTTAAGTGTCATAGGCCCGAGATATCAGTTGGCCCTTAAATCGTTGGATTTAGTAATCCAAGTTAAAAGTTTAGGGAAGATTAAATTTCATTCGCGTATTTCAGTGCAAAATGAAACGTCAGTTACGTAATCTTCAACTATAGATATATTTTACGTTTTCTATGGTTATTGTCTATAACGCATCTGTCAAATTGTAATAACCTTAAATGATACGTGACGCGAAGCTGTGACTAAATATTATTTTATTGTTATAACAACACATTATTTTATTTGTTTCATTACACAGCATGTTACTTTTTCAATTTTTTATACAGATCGATGGTTTTTTTAATTAAAATCAAACATTGTAGTGAAAAAATGTGATTGAAGAATATGTACTACGTACGAAGTACTTCAATGCAAAATGTATGTACATTTTACAGATAGATATGGAACTAAGTGATAATGGTAAAATAGTGTCTTATGTAGAAAAATTAAGAATACACATTATATATATATATAGAAACAGGATGGATCAATTTAAAAAGTGGGATGAAAAAACATCGCAAAAATAAAGTTGCGTGCCTGACGTTTCATTATGGCTGACAGATTATTTCGTTTGTTGTCAGGCAATACAATATAATTATGTAAAAAAGAAAATAAATATTAAATACATGAACCACTTCTATATCAAGTCTTTTATTTTAACATCAAAAATAAATCATGATTATAATTATTATGCATAGTTATTTGTAGTATAAAATGAAATAAAACATTAAAGCGTGCGGCGATTAGTACGCCACCTGGCGAAAAAGACTAGAAACAATACTTAACTCAAGATTAAGACACGCAATCCGCCAGAAACGTTGAGTTAAATATTTGTGGTTTAGTGACGTATTTAAGGGAAGATTTGGTACTGAAATACGCAATATTTTTGTTAAACTTGAGTTAAACTCCTAAGGGCCGACTGAAATACTGGGCCATAGTGTTCAGAGGACTGTTGGTTTTTTGGAAACTGCGAAAAAGTTTCCCTACGATAAATCGAATCTGGAGGAATGAATAAATAATTTATATCCAAAGGTACAAAATTACATTTACAATTTCAATTTAATTTCACACATTTGAAAATTTTTACTGCCTCGCTAGACATGGTCTGTTCAAGGGAGCAACTCTGGTCAACTGATGGAATCAAAACTATCCATGTTTACCCATATTATGGATATAACTATCATTTGGAGTTCTAAAATATCTTAAAATGTTATAGAACTCCATATGATTATTATATCTATGATATTGGTAAACATGGATGGTTTTGATTCCGCCAGTTGACCAGACTTTCCCTCCTGATAGAACACTCGACTTCAAGTATCGAATGTACGTGAAGTTGCGGATTATGGCGTTTTCACAGTAATCTCACTGAACACTTTCAAGTGGCGTTTCAATCTGAACGCAGCATCGCATGTTTTAAATGTCAAATGTCATTAATCATATTTGTGTCTTTTAGGTTAAGACAACAATTGGGCAGTGGAGTAAATAATGCTCTCTGACCTTTTATTGGAAACTTTTGAATGATATTTTACAAACAAATATTATAGCAAATTCAATATAAAAAATATACTGTAAACCAATTTTCTTTGAGGATTTAAAAAAAATATACTTATGAATCTCACTGTAGTGCAAAAAATTAAAGTTTAAAAAATAGTATATTCTTAAAATCCATAAGAAGAAAAGGGACAGAAAGAGGGAAAGGAAGCTTGTGACATTCACAGTCAAACTGAACAAAACACAAACCAGCTACCATGAACCTCGAAATAATATAAATCATAATTCACCACAAGCCTCATAACGAAATATGTTCAACATTCTTTTGAATGGTTTGTGTCACTTTGTCATATTCAAAATACATGGTATTCTCATACACTAATGTGTTTGGGTCAAAAATTCATTGTGTGTATTCAATTATTTACCTACTTATTGTTTAATAAATTTTATTTATTACATTTCAGTATGGCTGGTACTGGGGCCCAGTATCTGTTGCAACGGCTGAGAAGATCCTCTCTGATGAACCAGATGGTTCCTTCATAGTGAGAGACAGCAGTGATGACCACTACATATTCACCCTTACGTTCAAATTGAACGGTATGCGACATGTGCGAATAGAACATGATCAGGGTATGCCTTTATCACAATATTTTTATTATTTTTCTGACATTCAATTTTATTGTAGATGTACTTTAATTGATACCAGAAATATAATGGGAAATAACATTCAAAACGTTGAGCATAGTATGATAATAACTAATTATAACACTATATACCTCTACTAAAAACTTATTCAAATAATTTTGGGTTTGACTATCCAAAAAGTCGGTAATTTTGACAGCTGTGCTAGTTTTTTTTTCTAATGTCTAAAATATTTTTTAAGCAACTCCAACCATTTTAAAATATCATATCCAGATTTACTGATGCAAAAAACGTTTAAAACACAGACCATCTATGGACATGACAATTTCTTGGTTAACACCACGTGACTGTGCCAACAAAATTTAGTGGCATTCAATATATCGTATTCTATATTTTCGGAGTGGTTCGGAAGGAAAACTGAAACATTACTCTATGCCAATATCAAAAAGTATATGTTGTTAACAAAGGGATTTAAATTTTGAAAAGCAAATACTAATACTGCTATTTATATGTGTCATTCATATCCAATTTATATTTAAACATTGAATGTTTTTATTGTTACCGTTCCACCTCACTTTGTGTACCAATCACTTGACCTAGTCGTAGGTTATGTCAGCTCTGTATATTCCCTTACTCTTTGGTTTACAACAATAAATTGGTGTCCCACACATTGAAAATACACTTCATGCTCTCTTTAATTTCATGAAGTGTAACAATTTATTTTGGTTGTCGTTTGAGTAATATGGTTGCATAGGTAAAAAATTATGAACAAAAAATATAAAATACAAAACACAAGTGAAAAACTATTTACATAGGATGTGTTAAATGTTAGGATTAATAACGCATTTACAGAATTTCAAAAGTTATCAGTATTATTATTATATTTTTTCAAATAAGTATCAATAATTCTTTATTTTAGATTATTTATATTTTATGAATTGCAAAACATTTTTATAAAAATAAAAACGGTTGTGGTTGCAAACCAAAAATATAAAGACATTAAGAAAGACATTACATAGTATTAAATCAATTCACTCTTCTGTCTTGCAGTGTGCTGTGAACTATTTTTACAGTTTAGTTCTTATATACATAGAAAAATTTCCTTTTGCATATTGCGATAATTTTAACTTTTTCCTCTTACCTAACTGGCGATTCAACATGAAATCCTTCCTTCAGTAATTGGCAATAATGAATCTTGCTTTTAAAATAGTCAAAATTTGCTTAGGCGTATTAATTGTGTAAATTAACTTGCAATTGAAATATTTTAAGTGATTTCTTTTAAATTTGTCATTATTCAATTAATTGACTACAAAACCAATTTTATTCAAATTTATTTGTGATTTTTTTAAAAAAATCATCTAAATAAATAGTCAAAAATGACTACTATTCTCCAAATATTACCTACCTATTCCTTCTTCCTTTCAAACCAAGCTCCACAATATTTCTTTGTATTGTACTTACAGTATTTATATTGCATACAAATTGTATGGATTTTTCAATTTTTACTATCTATAATATGAAAATGGTGCTTGCCTGTTATTTTTATTTATTTATAAAAGCATATTATATCTAAATAAATGTGAACAATCCAACATGTTGTATTATGCATAGTTTATTTATTTATAAGCATGTATATTAAACAATAATAATAGCAAAGCGAATATTAGTAAATAATTAATCTTACATGGAATCTTGGTAACTTTTGTATTTACTAACAGTGCTTTTCAATTAATTGGTCACAGTTTATATTATTCTGGGCTTTTTTTGTTAGTTTTTTTGATTTTATTTATTAAAAACGGAATATCGCTTGATAACTTTCACAACCTCGTATCTCAAAAAGCTGCATTCTCGTATTTATAGTTAAACAATGTTTTTAAAGGCTTAAAAAAATTAAACAAATACAATTAATGAATTACTTAGATGCATCCTTAAAAGAACTTTCAATCCACATTAACAGAAAAAAATGTATAGGGAGTTTCATGAAGTCTTTAGTGTATCCTTTAAAATGGTACTTTTTGAGATACGAGGTTGTGAAAGTTATCAAGCGATACACTTGTGTGTGTTATGTAGGACATGACACCATCTCCCTAACAGAGTAAGCAGAGAGAACCAAGTGCCATACACCTCAATTCTTGCAAATATTCATGGCTTCCTTTACATCCATTCATCGTCAATTGTTCAAGATTTTATGTTTCTTTCTTTCAAAATATCATTCACATTCCATCCCTTTCTTGGGCGACCCCGGCTTATTACTCCATCTCTTGCACCCTTATATAACTTTTTTGGTTAGTTCATTATTCAGTCTTTCAATGTATTTAACCGCCTCAGAGCATTTACATTAATTTTACTTATAATAATACTTTTTTTATCTTGTATTTTCTCCTTATGTCTACATTTTTATTCTATCATACATTGTTATTGATATTTTATTGATTGATTTATTAAACAGATGAATAATATGGATTGAGAATCTAGACTGTTAAATAGTTAGTATATTTTTCCATATAATGTACTTTGTTTCAGGGAACTTTTGCTTTGGCAGTTGCACAATGTTCAAAGCACACACCATAGTGGAGTTCATAGAGAATGCCGTTGAAACATCACGCAGTGGTCGTTATCTTTTTTTCCTTAATCTTCGCCCCGTATTGGGGCCCATGAGGGTGCAATTATTGTACCCTGTGTCACGCTTTAAGAGGGTTCAGAGTCTTCAACACATGTGCAGGTAGGAATAATTCATTTTCGTTATTGGTAACTCATTATGTTTTAAAATAAGTTAATATTAATGTCAAGACATGTAAATAACAGCTTTAATTAATCTTTTTTCTCTTTATTTAACTTCTCAACTGACAATTATTGAAGGAACTCCATAGCAAATGAATAAAAAAAATGTTCAGGTAAAATAAAACAAGTTGTTTTAAGATTCACTGTGATTTAATGACAGTGTCATTTAATTACAGTGAAAAATAAAACCACTTGTTTTATTTTACCTTCACATTTTTTTACAAATTTACCTTAAATTATCACAATTCAAACTGAATAAAATATGGAATTTCAATCCTTGTATCTATAAATATTTCATAACTCTATATTGTCTGTGTAATGTCTTTTTTGCCTTCTCATATTGAATTTTTGAACTACAATTAACTAAGCACTTATTTGACAAGGTGATATGAAGGTATCAGATTACAATTAATAAAAAGAAAGGAGTCAACTTTGAAAATGTTGGTAAAATTATCATTAACATGTGAACATAAAAAATTCCAATAATTAAATAATGTGTAGGATACAATACATGGATATTGACAATGCGTAGATAATCTATCAGAAATAGAATGTATGGTGTTCATTTCTTTCTGTCTACCTTGACATCTGATGGTTTATAGGTAAATTGTCATTTTTAGTTATGTATTATCTTAATTGAGCACTTAGGTCTCTACATTCCACCGAACTACACGAGAGGTAGAGGACACCATTTGTTTCATATACCGGCCACTCATAGATATATGGTTGAACGCAATACCTTGGTACGAATGTCTACTATTAAATAGCTTAACTTTTTAAGTTGACGTCTTCTTAATGACAATGTCGGCTTCAAAAAAATGCGTTTCATAACAAAATTTCACTTAAAGTTCACTTCTAAAGTCCAGTGTCTTTGTACTTTAGGCACTAAAGTCTTCTTTTAGAACAGTTAATTTTTTTTACCACCAGAGTGTGCTGCAATATGACATAATGTTCAAGTCAGTTGGCAGTTCTTGTTGATGTCTATATTGTCAATTGAATGCTGACGATCATGTTCATGTTAAGTACTTACTAATATTCAATATTTTTATTATTATTTAAACAATTTTTATAAATAACTAACCAAAATGATATTTTCATCTTCGAGCTAATTAAAATATGCTTACGGTGATACTGACACGACAGTGAAAAGTGTATAGGAAAAGAATTGACCACGTGGAAAAGTAGAATTTAGGAGAAATTTTTCGATAGGTTTCGATTCCATAAACATGTCCTATACATCAAGGATCAATTCAATTACAGAAATCACATATTACATGGTAGTAGACAGAAAGATTTATGTATCCATCCAAGCTATGTATCCATAGATTTTGATAGCAATATTGCCAACTTTCAGGTATTTGGGTAACATTTCTGCCATTTGCTAAAGTACACGGCATTATTACCTATGAAACGCAATGACTAAAAGATGACTTTAAATTTTTAAAGAACCTTTAACTAAAGGGTTCTTTTGCTGCTTTTTATGAAACTAGCTGTAAAAGTTGTAATGCGAGAAGATAAAAATAAATGTTTAGTTTGAAGAATAATATCAACTATAAGTTTTCAAAATTCTTACTATTTACAGCATGGAATGCCATTATAATAAGATATTAACTTGACAAAATATTCTACGAATATTTGGAAAAACGCTGTTCAATTATGTTTTTGTTTGTTTTAGATTTGTGATATTAAAAGTGGTGCGTCGTGATTTGATAAACAGTTTGCCTTTGCCTCGAAGACTTTTGGACTACCTCAGTACGCCTCATTACTATACGGAGATACTGGGTGACACATAACATCGATACATGCATCCAAGTATCATATCAACCAACGAAACAGGGTCAGTGTTAAATTTACATGTAACTATCATTTGCTGTATTCTTTACCTGCCCACCAGTACTCCTAAATTCAATTAATCATTTATTTATTTATTCATTCAAACATAACTTTCCTTGTCTACAGCTAAATAATACAGTACCTGGAAACTACCAAGGGCTTAAATTATTTCTTTAAGTAATATACAAATTATGGTACTAATAATAAATTTATTAATTTAATAATTTAAATGTAGTTTGATGTTTAAAAAATCATTTAAAATGTTTTGATGTTGTGTGTGTATATATGTAAAACTTTAATTTATATTTTATATCATAAAATAATTATTATGTAATACATTTTACCCATTCTTGCATTTAGACAACATAATATCTACATATATAATTGTTTAATATGAAATTAAAATCAATGAATTTGAGCAATCCAAATGAATTGCAATCAAACAATTTTTTGAATACCAAATTTTGTATCTATTTATTATTGTTATATTTTTCATCAATTTTTTTTTTACTAAGAATAAATATGGAATATTGGTTAAACAGTGACCGGATAAATCATTAACGTCTTATAAGAACATGACAATTCGTAACACCTCAAAACAGAATAGTGACAAATCAACACATAGTAAAAACAGTACATCGACAAATCAGTACATTGACAAATAAGAATAGTGATAATTCGGTACATAGATAAAACAGAACATTTCTAATATGATTTCAAAGAGATTATGAAATTAGACAATGTCGCATAATAATATATATGTATAAACTGAAAAATAATGTTTATACCACTGATATTTTAACTAGCAAAATATTGATGTCTATTAACGTGATATCAACCATATATTCAGATATGTATTATGTATCTTTAAATTCTCCAGATAGGTACCCAAAAATGTTTTTTTCACAGTATATATCCCACAATTTGGAGGCATACTATGAAAAAAATGAACATTTTGTATGGCATAGTGGATTTTTGCGTTCTAAAAACAGCAATTTCGAGGCTTTATATCAACTACACTTTAGAGGCTTTATATACTTTTCAACTACAAGTTCAATAACTTTTTGCATATTCCATGTAATATTTTTGCTACTAACGTAGCCTTTAATGGCTGCTCATGCCATCTCAATTGGGTTATGATCTGGGTGTGTTCAAAGATTGTGTTCAGCCAAAATTTTATCAATGCTATGTTAATTATATTTATGTTGATCTTTTTTATTGTTTAATCAATTTATACAACTGGGGTTTTAACATGGTCTCTTCAAAATGAATGCCTTTATCTTTGCCACTTGTGCATGTTGGCTTTCTTCATATTTGCACTTGGGGCAGGATCGTACTGCTTGTTGTGGTATCCTTGCGTTATCCATGACCGGAATCTGCACTAAAGTTGATACCGAATCTGTGTGGAATTTAGTGACAGATTCGGTGTCAACTGATAACGCATTGTAATTATCAAAATTTATGTTATCATGATATTCTCCAGTTTAATCGCTAGCTTTAAATAAAAGAAGGGCATTTGGAACAAATCCAGCTTCTGATCCCGCATGCACAATTACTAGTCGATGACCTTTTGATAATGGTGTATTCTTACATTTGGTGGATCCATCTGACCAAGACTTGTGACTAGAACTTTTTTTTTTAGAATGAGATGAATCCACGTATGACTCATCTGTGTATAGGTCTACCCTTTTTCTGTAGTTTTTGGAGATATTCTATTTTTAGTAAACGAATATTGGTCTTCTCTATCAATAATTTTCTGTTTTCAGTTTTCTTCTATCGAAAGCCAAGAAAATTCATTGTTAACTAGTATGCAACCATTTCAAATCAAAGTCTTCACTAAGTTTTGTTATCAGTTGTTCCACCTTTTTTTTGTCACCTTATTTCTTCCCGTTCTTTTTTTACCCAATGTCCTAAATATGTGAAGCTGCATGGGGTTATTCATTTACCCATTTACTATCCGTTTAACGGTGCTAAGCGAAACATTTGTTGCTTGTGCTGTTCATTTCATTATTGCATTGTACTTATTTCAGATTCTTTTTTCATGAAAAACCTTTTTCCTGGCTTGCCTTTTTGACGTCGTTGGATTTGGCATTTTGACACCTAAAATTAAAACCAAATAACAAAATGACACAACATAAACAAAACTCTCAACAACACATAAACAATAAGCGTGAAACCTAAAATTAAAAAAAAATGACACGTCAAATTAAAAAGTAACATGTAAAATCATAAGAAAAACAAAACGATCAAGACAACAAATATTAATAAGAATAATTGAATCTTTTTCGAAATGACCAAAGTATGTTTATGATTTTACAGGAGAGTAAAGTTTATGATTTTACAGGAGAGAGTAAAAACCTTTTCTTAAAAAAAAAACATATGTAATGAAGTTATATTTGGATGTCATAATTGTAATGACCATTAAATAACATTAATAGTTTAACTTGCATTCATATAAATTTGGGCATTCTGGTGCATATTTTTATGAGTTTTAAATTTTCATTATTTGGTTGTTTTCGAAACAAATGAGTCTTTTAGTTTGGTTGTTTTCATAATAAAAGAGATAAAATTACAAGTAAGAAAGGATAGGAAAACAAAAGTAATACTGAAACATATATTGTTTTTTTTACAAATTATATTTTATAGGAGTAAATCAACATCTTCTTGGCTCGTTTTTGTAGGCCACTGAACGATAGAGTTCCAAAATATTTTGTGCTCTTCAGGTATATATTGAAGTATCTTCTCAATATCATCATTTTTTTTTTCATTTATCAGAGTATATCCCTCTACATATGCTTTTTCTATAGGAGGTACAGGAGAGCAGTTTCCCTTGCCCAAGAAAAATGTATGTGTAATAAATCCATTGATGAATTCCCTTGTTTCAACATACCCAGGATTAGCTGCATCATAAATGAATTCGGAAAAGGTGGAAATCTGGAACGATACCTTTTGTGATCTAGGCTGTGGAAGAGTCTTGTATTAATTTTTCGTATTCTGTTGGAATATACACGCGATCATATTTTTTTTATCTTTCTCTTCACTGTTCCAAATTCTCTGTCACAAGGTAGGAATGAGTTCCTCGTTGAGGAAAATAGTGATGAATTTTTTTAAACCGCCCAGTAGAAGTCAGAAATAGCAGAAATCTGACCAATGTATAGTTGCGGTTTTGCCCCGCACAGCCATCTGAAAAAAGATGCAATGTACCTGAATTCTCAGGCATGTTATTTTTTATGTATTTCCATAGAAATGTGCACACTTCATTTGGGCCTTTATGAGCTTGACTTTCGTGATATGAAAAATATGTTGCCTTTTCATTTTTTACATTATGGATGCAGAATTCGTTCAACCAACGTTGCCTGTAATAGAACATTTCCTGCACCGGGATATGTGGCAAAAGAAGGTTCTGCGTATAATCAAAGCAAAGCATGTGGAGATCATCTCTTTCTCTTGAAATCTCTGTTAGATCCTTCATTTTCGAATAAATTTTTTTGAATCTTTTAATGTGCACCATCTTTTCCGCAACAGCTACCCTTTTTGCTGTCTCATTCAATGTTGAACTCTTTATTTTTTGATTGAGTCCCTCACATTTTGAGCACATGGATCTTCCAAAGGAAAAGTTATAATTTACCTTAAAATATTTCCATTAAAATGAATATTTTATTTTGTCTTTACATTATGGATGTTTTATTAAAAACATGTTATGCATGCATTTGACATCCATTTCGGTATTCAGATATGAATTTGTGATATCTCCGTAATGTGATTGTTTAACTGGATATGATTCAATATGATCCTTTACTAGTTGAACAAGTTCACCCTCACAGCTCTTGAACGGCAAGCTGGAATGGGTCCTCTCATGTCCGCGGGAGTTGAACCTTGTTACTCCATGAAGGTGTTCAAATGATGTCCTACACTATTTTCTTTTCACCTTCTCTTGTCCTTAAATAGTATAGAATTGCTTTATTGCAATCCACTTTCATCTGACTGAGCCTTTTTTTCAAAGGACAGGTACTCATCAAACCATGCAGATACAAGTCTTACTCATTCTTCGATGCCAATAAGTAAAATGACATAAATATATGGTCTTTATCTTCCTCCAATAAAAGTTGAAAACAGCCACTTAACACCTAAAAGATTGTTAGAAAGCTATTAGATAGGTAGGTTACTTTCTTAGTACATCTATGTAAATAATTATTTTTTTTGTTATTGTGGTATACTGCGTCGGATGGATTGCACAGTATATCAATATATTCGGAAAAAAATATGAGGAAATAAACACTCTTAGGTTGGGTTGTTTCAACAAAAGTATAAGTAACAGTATAGTTAAAATACTTTGATTTCATAAAATTGATAAAAATTGCATCATTGACGGTATTAGATTTCAATGAAACAACCAAAAGTTTTGAACAATTTTAAAATCAAAGTGTTTTAACTATACTTTTACTACTAACCTCCTAAACAGAGTGAAATATCAGAAGCCCGGAAAGACCTTCATCAAAAAATAAATAGCTACCTCCACTCAATTAATACCTGGGGTGAAAGTAATCTTGTTTCATTTAACGTCTCAAAAACGCAAGCCTGTCTAATTTCTGCGAAGAGAAACCCCAATGATTTGCAAGTGTCTTTCAACGGAAGCACCCTACCTATCGACCTGCTTGGAGTATCTATAACGAACCAATTACTCTACAAGGGCTCCATCGAAGCTAAGGTGAAACTCGCCTCCAAAAAATTGAGCGTACTATATAGAGCGCGTAGATATTTTACTAAGACCCAGATCTGTATACTCTACAAAGCGCAAATACGTCCAATTATTGAATATGGTAGTCACCTCTGGAGTGGCGCCCCCCAATACCTACTAAATACCCTCGACACTGTCCAAAGGCGTGCTATACGTTTGATTGATGATCCATCACTGACTGATGGATTGCAATCACTAGAACACAGACGCAAAGTCGGTATTTTAAGTTTATTCTATAGATACTACCACGGGAATTGCTCAGAAGAACTTGCATCTTTGGTCCCTCCTCCACCCACTCGCAACAGAGTCACTCGCTTTACTCAATCGCAGCACCCATTCACAGTGGACCTTCAACATATACGAACAAGTCGCTTCTCGAACTCTGTGGTATCTGCTAACTTTAGATACTCAATTTATAATAAATTAATACACGCGTTTTCACTATTTCATTTTATTACAATTTACAGTAATTATATTAACAGAGAGAAGTACAATTAATATCAAAGAACCGTAACGTGAGAGCACTATCGTTTATCAATTCAAACAGCCAAAAGCCTCTCCAAAACCCCGACATACCTTTATATTTAAACCCGAAGATTTCCGAATCATATATTCGTATGATATCGTACTTCGCTATACACCTTGCCTGATACCAGGCGCAACATCAATATATTACAAACTCCATTATTAATACAGCAGCCCGACTGTGGAACGATCTTCCGAATTCTGTGTTTCCACCTTCGTACAACCTGGGTCTTTTTAAAATCCGAATTAATAAACTCTTTTCTAGATTGCAAACCCCTCCCGACGCTACGTAGTGCGCTTCTTCGGAAGAGTAAAATGGACCCAAATCCTAATAGCTGGTGTCCCCTACATGGACATGTTAAAAAAAAACTTTAATCTTTGTTCGAGAAATACAGCCTTAGAGGAAAAAACATAACAAATAAATTTTTTTTTGTATTAATTTATTCACATGAGTGACATGTGAAGAGCCATCTATTTTTGCATTTTTAATTATGTTTGTTTTATATTTTGATGAGTTCTTATATCCATTTCTCCTCTTATTTTGATTTTCATTGTCGCTTACATCAATCCTGTCCATTTTAACACACAAAACTTGATTTTAACACGCAGAAGATATCACAGGTCAATAAAGTCAAACCAGAAATACTAATGACATTTTGACATCTGTCAAACCACATTTAGTTTGAAAACAACCAAAGACAACATAGTTTGGTCGTTTTCAAACTAAACATTTTATTCACATATCAAATATTTCTATGTTGGGGTATCATATTTTGGTTATTTTTGAGAAAAATATGTGTAGTTTAATGTAAAGAAATGAAATCCATACGAAAGTGATATTTGAAATATGTGTCGAGTTTGGTTGTTTTCGAAATAATCGATTCAATTAACGAAACACTTACAAGTTATAAATAATAATATTTTTGTACACCAGTGTATACACAGGGCTCGCGGTAAAAGTAAGTGGCGCGGTAAAAGTAAGTGGGTGGGGAGGCACGGGTTAACTAAGGCAACCAATCATTCGCTAGAATGGATGTGCCCGCAATGTTGCGCTCTTTCCCCACTCCCCAAAGATACCCAAAATGTGTTAGTGCGCATCTCTACTACTTGGTTCAAGTTATTTGGTGATGACTGTACAATTTCAATGACTCGTAGTTGGGATGAGTTGGTTAGCTCTATCAATGATCATAACCTTTGTTTTTGATTTGTTGATTTTCAACTCAACAAGCTCACTCTCTCTCTCTCTTTCGACTCATCTTATTAATTCTGCAATTTGCAATTCATTTAAATAACAAGAGCATTATTATCTGAAAATTTGAAAGAGTATGCGATTTAAAGTACTAACGTAATATCAACCATATATGCAGGTACATATTATACGACGTTATCGAATTTCATAATCTCTTTGAAATTGTATACTCGATCCAAAATAAATTTTGGTATCACTCATCGCAAAAATATTTTGATCGAACAAAAATACTTCTTTCTTTGATATATCTGTTTCTCATTTCCTGTGCATAAAAAACAAAGACAGAAAATGTATGTATGTCGTAGTAAAATGAACAATCTTCCATATAAAATGCTAAAACGTACGTCATTTAGTAATCGTACACTTATTTCTATGTTACCACTCATAAAAAATCATAATTTCAGTCTATTCATAATCTGATTAAAAATAGCGAGAAAAAATATTTAAAAATATTTTATTTATTTGCTTATTTTAGGGAACGTAGAAAGATGTATATGTACTTGTTTAACAAGGACATATCCATTTTTATTTAAAAAAAAAATAAAGGCAATGGATATATCTACGCACAGAAATTGGTGTTGCCAGACACAAAAAAAAGTGTGGACAGCACTTAAAAAAAATATTCCAATTAATTCCTTGGTTGATAGAAACGGCTATAAACTAATGAAAAAAAAAATCAAATAGCAAACGTACTAATTTCGAATAACTAAAAGGAACAGTACTTTCGTTTTTCTTAACATTTCCATAAATAAAAATAAACTCGCTTACTCTAATAATTACGAAACTACCATATAGTTTCCTTACTAACTTATTCATCTCTATTTTTGTCTGTTGCATCTCAATATTTCAATAAATACAAAATACAAATAAACTTAGACAAACTAGCATAATAACGAAACTGTCATTTATATAATTTATTTTTTACTAACTCCTATACCTCTATATTTTAGCTTGTTCTGCTGCATCACTTCTTTAAGACTTCTGCATCTCTTCCATTTTCCATTTTATTTGATGTTTGGATTCACATGATAATAATACAACAGGGTTTCATATTATAGTGGAATTGTTAATATTTTTTGTATGTTAATAATAATTTATCCAACTGTATTTTTTTGTTAATGATTTTAAGTGTCTCACAACACTATTACAATCTATCGGAAACGCCATCTTACGATGGCTCCAGTATAGATCAGCGATTCAAGCTTGCTATTCATGATCAGGTATTATATTTACTTACTGTACAGCTATCTACGGAGTCAGCTTTGATAAAACCTCATCTCTGAAACTTCAAATATGTCAAATTTACCATTCAACCGGCATATATATTCAAAGTTGCTGTGAAAACATCACAAGTGGGCACTTTGTTTAATAAAACAGTTATTAATGTAGGAAAATGGCATTTTGTTCAATCAGAGTGTATACAAATCTTCATCAGAGAATAAAAACGGGATAACAATTCGCTAACGGTAATTACGTATAAACATTTTTAAATTCTATTTTCGTTTGAGAAGGAATATTTCTGTGAATAGGAGAGATGAGCGGTCGCCCATATTGGCCAGTATTAGAACTGCCGTAGGCGTATTTACTTTTAAAATCAATTTGACAATCGAACCATGTTTTGACGAGAGGTCTTATTACGTGTCAACAGTTTTCATAGAACATAAATTAGAATTATGCCTTGCAATTTAGGAAACTAAATCATATAAGTTTTAAATAAACACCTAAACAAAACTGTTTTTAATTATTATAGCCATACAATGTTTGATAAAAAAAATCGATCGACCGGCCAAGAACCGACACAAAAAAACAGCTGATAGCTGTCAAACGAAAAATCTGTATCGACAAATAGACACTTTTGTCAACATTTGATGTGTTACCATAATAATCCCAATAATCCTTACTTACGTTCGTAGAAGTTTGTGTGTTGCCATACATTTGTGCTTAGAAATTACTGGGTTGCCATATAAAAAATACTGGGTTGCCATATAAAAAAATAAATCTGTCTGTAGGAATTACAGCTACGAAAAATAAAATCAATTTGTTTTCAAGGGTGACAATATCTCCTTGTGAATATTTTTTGATAACAAGCGTTATTTTAACAAATCGACTACATCAAATTTGTTTCATATACAAAAAAAAAATATTTGTCATCGACATATTATTTAAACCTACTTACTTTACATTATGTCAGAATTTCCTAACTATATATTCTTAACCTTTTTTAAGACGAGCGTCATGTATAGATGCCCACTGGGTGCATGCCTAAACGCCGAGTGTCCCTCATGGCTATACATAATTGTGAACCAAGTCATATCTCAGTAAATTCATACTTGATTGAGACAAAAATTGGATGAATATTACTCCCATATATTTTACTTCAAGACATCTGTCGGTGAATCACCAAACAATTGTTAAATTATTTAAAAAAATTAAGAACTCTAAACACCGAAATTCATCGATCATCGCCGGCGAAATTCACACTCTCCCGCGCTTTGTAAGGATGTAATACGCATCCGCGTAGGAAAGAGGGATACTGCGCCAGTTCATTTTGTTGTTTCGCGCTCAACATTTTGCTTTGAATTCGATGCATACCAATTCACAATCGGCGCATATTCCTTATCTACATCAAATGCCATTTACTCTGATAGTCAAGCTGCTCTTAAAGCTCTTGATTCCTACACAGTAACTTCATCAACAGTATTAGACTGCATTGAAGCGCTGAAGACTTTATCAGTAAACTATGGTAACAAAATCATATTAAGATGGGTACCTGGACACTCCAATTATAAAGGTAACGAGGAAGCTGATGCTCTGGCAAATAGGGGAGCGGACACAGCTACCTATGGGCCGGAGCCTCACTGTCTCCTAGCTAATAGTATTGTTAAATCAACACTTTACCAAAGAATGCTTGACAACGCCACTGAACTCTGGATCTACTCCAGGACAAAGACATTCAAAAGCACTCATTTTAGGATTCTCTTTGACACACTCCAAGCGGATCCTAACAATGAGCAGGAACAACCTTAGGATTCTTACTAGAATCTTAACAGGTCACTGTAGACTCAATAAACACCTTTGCACGATGAATTTATCGGAAATGCACCTATGCAGGTTCTGCATGGATGAACATGAAACACCGTTGCATCTACTGACAGAATGTGGCCCACTAATGCAAACAAGAGTAAAGAAAATAGGTTTGCATATTGCTGATCAAAAGCAACAGAGACACCGATCCACAAAGGATTTTACGGTTCTTCCAGGAGATAGGACTATGGAATGACATCTAGGAGGCAAATTATCACAATGGACTACTATTGAGTCGACGTGAGAAGGTCTCTAGATGGGTTTTAAAAAAAAACATCAAATGCCGGAAGGATTACATGACATATCGATGACGCCATGTACTTTTTTGTATGGAGATAAATACGATAACATTATTCTTCATTTATCTTATGTTTATTTTTTTTATTTTTTTTTTTTTTTTTTTATTTAACAAAAACAATACAATGTTCACATATAAATCATAATTTAAAAAGGTATACAATTTCCATCATATAATTCATAATAACCCTCTTTAATTGAGATAAAATCTCGTGTTAAAAGAGGGGAGTATCTATTTAATATTATTACATTTACCAAAACATTGTACATCTACTAAAAAATATGAAGCTACACAAAACAAGAATGAAATAACAAAAAATAAATCAGTACAATTTTTTAATTTTATTTTTAAATATACTAAAAATTTTTTCGAGTCTAAGACTCAAAGGGAGTTCATTAAACCACTTAGTACCTTTATACTTATAGAAATGTTGTGAGGCAGTTGTACGTAAAAGAGGAATGGTAATACATCCTTGTGAATTTATTCTGCTGCTTAAAGAAAATGACAATTGGTTTGAATTTGTAAGAATATCTTTATGAATTTGGAACAATGAGATTTTTTTTGTAGATATTTTCAACAGTTGAAACTTTAAATTCTTGAAATAAATTAATAGTTGGATAATCAAATCTCTTTTTTAATATAATTTTAATAATGATTCTTTGAAAAACTTCTAAAGGCACTAAAGTGGTTTTAAAAGCTCCCGCCCAACATATAATGCCATATTGTAAGATGGATTGAAATAATGAAAAATATATTGTTTTAAGCAAGTTTGTTTGAAGTATATTTCTTAGTCTCAGAAAAATAAAAATTAGCTTTTTAAGGCGTTCAATAGTAGTAGTTATATGTAATTTCCATTTCATACTGCTTTCAATAATAATGCCTAGGTATCGGATGTTATTTTTAGTGGATAATTTAATACACGCTGAGTTACAAGATATGGAGTTTTTGAAACAGGAATTGTCAATATAAATTTTAATATTAAGAAGTGTATATTATGAAGTGTTCAATTTCATTGAGTTTATGTGATCTTTTGTTTATCTTTGATCTTTTTATCATATATCTACATCGTTAGATTTTTTTTTACCATTATTATATTCAATTAAAACAAAATTGAAAAAAAAACTGTGTGGACGCGAAATACTGTCCGTCCATAGGGAATGCAAGTACTTGTACCTACCCATCTTGATTGGGTTAACTGACGTAGATTATATTTTATTTGATGACTTAAATTATATTTTAGAGAACCCCAGAAGCATGTGGATTTACATAATGTAATGTTTCTATGGTAAAAAAGAAGATAAATAGTGATGAAACTCTATTAATAACACCAATCCTATTGAACTGATTTGGGGTAACTGTAAAGAATATTACAACAAAAATATAGGTCAGAACGGTTTTGGAGATGAAAAAGTTTTGAATATGTGGGATGAAGATTTGAAACAATGTAATGCGGATCTATGGACAAAATGTATAGAAAAAGCTAAAAAATTATATACCGTGGTGGAATACATTATCCAAGTTCGATGAAAATATGAACCATCTCATTATTCATGTTGGGAATACAAGTGATGATGACACAAAGGAGAATGATGATATTTAGAGCATTTCGCAGTCTTCTATCCCCACTCCATTGCGAATGTTATAGGACTTTAAAAGTTTGTTCATTCTTGGAGCGGATTTTCGTCAGACAACACAATGACAACCACCAACCATATTTCATACCTCTGCCAACAAGAGGCCAACTCCAACCGTGGAGGCCCGCCATCAAACTCGGATCAAGTACCAACAAGCCGCTGAAGGAGAGCGACGAGTGTCCATCAAGGAAGATACGAGTATATATTAGTCCATAGGTAAGAATTGAAGGGGCACCGACCTTTTTCCGAGAATCCTAGGATGGGACTACAGCCACCACCAACTTTACTGGCTAGGCCCATATGGCCTCAACCTACCCCCAAAGAACTATGACAGAAATTAAGTGTCATATTTAATACTAATGTTGACGAAATTTATTTACTAATTGGGATGTATTTAACCGATCTCCGTGGTACAGTTGATAAGCCGTTTGGCTTTTGTGTGGGCTTTCTGGGTTCGATCCTCAGCAGAGAATATTTTTTTTTTTAAATGAATATGTTCTTGTAAAACAAGTACATATATATCTTCCTGCATTCCCTAAAATTAGCATTAATGCTTGTGCTATAGGTGAACAAAATCAGTCGAGGCAGGATTCGAACTCGTGACCACTGGATTACTAACGCAATGCGCTAACCCCTCTGCCATCGACCCATCTAATTTAATTTATTTAAATTCTTTTCGCACGCAAACATTCCATCTCTGGGCTGGAAATACTGATTAATTGAAAGAAATTGCCATGTGCCAAGAAACTCACCACTTGCGCAAGGTGCAAGGAAGTAATAGTTACAAGCAATAATTACATTCGTTATTTTTCAAAATACATACAAATCGTTGCAAAATTTAATAAAATCGGTAAAATGTGTGTCAAATTAGAACAAAATAATGGTCACCGTATTGCCAATAAATTAAGGCGAATATACATAAGACTGACGGCGTATGTCAAATGTGTTGCATTTTTATGTGATGAGTCATACCAATCTTTATTATGGATCGACTTTATTAGAAATGTTCTGTTTTTTCTATGTACCGTATTATCACAGTTTTTATTTGTCAATGTACTGTATTGACTATGTGTTGATTTGTCACTGTTCTGTTTTGACATGTTACGAATTGTCGTGTTCTGATTAGACACTAATAATTTATCAAAGAACCTGGTTTAACAATACATCGTAAAAATTTTGCAATGAATTTAAAAGGATGACAAATCAAATAATAAATGAACGTTAAAAAAAATCTCTCTTACCAAATAAACTGGGTGTTTAAAAGATGACATACAAATGTTGCCAAGAGTATTACAGGTTTATAAAATATTATTCTCTGTAAAGTAGTGCCATGGAATACAAGTACAGTCTCACTAATCCTGGACTTAAGCAGGCATAGGTGGAAAATTCAGGTTACTGTCAAAATTTCTCTTAGATTTTCGAGAAACAGTACAAAATAAAAAATTATAATTAGTCAAGAGCGTACTTGTTTGTGGATTTTTATTCATTTAATTTTTTTTTTAATTACTCATAGTGCTGAATTAGCGAGATTGTACTGTGTAATACGTTCCAAATCAACATTCAACAATTTTAAATAACTTCAATGTGATTTCTCAAAACCTTTCAACTTTTCTAAACTATTAATTTACTTAAAACTTTTATTATAATTTTTTTTACAGTTTTAATAAATCAACTCTATTATTTTAAATGTTTAATATACTAACAGTCTTATTCATAAAAAAACATATATTAGATTTGTAACAGTTCATAACAGCATCACAATAAATCACTATTCATAATAACAATATAAGGCAAAAATGCTTCGCAACAACTTCATTAGGTCTTTATAAAGATAAATACGCTCCCAGGCAGTTTTAATATGACTATAGGAACCTTGTGCTATCGGTGAACAAATTAGGTCGTGGCAAGATTCAAACTCACGACCACTGGATTACTAACTCACCGCACTAACCGTTCTGCCACCCCCCATTATTCTATAATTTGGGCCTATTTGATGTATGACAAATGTTTTGAACTAAAACTTATTTTCTAATAAATGTTGACTAAAATAATTATTTTATCATCATCATCATCAGCCATTATTCGTCCAGTGTTGGACATAGGCCTCCCCTTTCAACCTCCATGCTTTCCTATCCCTCGCCACCCTGTGCCATTGACCTCCTGCCACTCGTTTTATGTCATCAGACCATCTTGTTTGCGGTCTACCCGGTTCTGCGTCCAGTTCTCGGTCGCCACTCCAGGGTGCGTTTGTTCCATCGATCATCTGCTGTCCTTACTACATGGCCAGCTCAATTTCATTTTATCATTATCATGATTTATATATAATACATGATTTTTACAATATATTAAGAATGTATGTGTAATCTGTATTCATTCTTGGACAAAATTTGTATGTCACAATATGACAAGCAAGATGTGAATAAAATTTATATTGGTATGTGTTAAATAAAGATTCAGGGCAGCGTTATAGTCTAAGAGATACATAGCAATGTCAATAAACAATTAATTTTTAATGGCTGGTTTTTTGATATTTACTTCCTTATTGAATATATGTATGAAAAAGCTAAGTCTGGCACCTGGTAGTGGTTGCGTTTACCAGTGTGCATCCTCTTTCTATAGGTGAATATTGTCTATTTTAGTGTCTTTGTAAGTCCTTTTTGTGCTCGTATATTACATTAAAACTTGGTGATATATTCAGCGCATATCCGGGGAGATTTAAAAAAATCATCTTTTTTTTTTTATTATTTTTTTAATAAAAATGAATATGTCCTTGTTAAACAAGTACATATACATCTTCCTACATTCCCTAAAATAAGCATAAATGCTTGTGCTATAGGTAAACAAAATCAGTCGAGGCAGGATTGCGACCACTGGATTACTAGCCCAGCGCGCTAACCGCTCTGCCATCGACCCATATATCCATTTTATTTTACATATTTATTCTATGTTATTTTAAATATTTCAGTAACAGTAAGTACATATTTCACAAATTGACTAATTTTATATGTACAAATAACATACAAGTACAAATTATATTGAAACAATATACAAATCTGCAATTTTAAACACAACCACTTCCAGGTGCCAGACTTACCTTTTTCATACCTATATTCAATAAAAAAAAAATATCTAAAAACCAGCCATTATAGTGACGTTTTTGACACATTAATATGAAGCAAGCTGTGGACGCGCTTAATTGGAAGGTTAACGAGATTTTTTGTTATTAATGTATTTTGTATATATGTATTGTTAATTCTCTGTGCGTGTCTCTTAATTAAATAAAAATAAAATTACAAAATGATTAATCGAAAATGTTACCATCTTCGGACTAATAGTTCTTATTGTATCCATTCATTCATCCAAAAATATACATACATACCTATATATCTAATAATATTAACTCTAAAATTAATTCATAGAACAAATAACATATTCATGGGGTGAAATCTCATACACTTGAGAGTCTAATTATTTTCACTAGAATTTATTTAACACATGAGTCATGTATAAATAAATATGAATTTGATTTACATTTCGTCATTATTTTGTGGCATAAAAGAATTATAATCTTTCTTAACAAACAATAATGGTTTTGTTTATATTATGTTTGATACTTGTATTTTGAAGGTATTTTTCAATCCAAGATTAAACTGAAAAATAACCATTTTTGTTTATTTTGTGTACTTAATTATATGATGTATTTATAATTCAAATAAAATAAGATTTTAATTTATAATCCATATTCATTTTGTAGTAAACTTATAAAACCGAGTGATATTTAACTAAATAAGATTTTACCAAACTGCAGTACACTACTATATTAGTAGATGTCAACTTAAACATGACAACTAATTATGAATGTATTTCATTGCTAGTTTATCTTTTTGTGATACAATAATCTCTAAACTAGAAACCATATTTTAAATTATTACAAAATGCAGAGTATGATCAATTATTAAATTCTTTTGATATTTAAAAAATCCATGATCGAATAACTAACACCTGAAGACAATAATATATTTAGATGTTATATTCAGGTAGTTACACAGGTTGAGTTTTGTCAACACTTCAATGTTTTCATCTGCTCTGTGGATTAATGTGGAGTTATTCTTTTATTTATTTTTTTTCAAATTTTTTGTATGTGTAATTATAATTTACCAGGGGGGCAATTCTGGTTAACCGGCGAAATCAAAACCCATATCATGGATATAATTATTATATGGAGTTCTATAATATCTTGAGGTTTTTGATTTCGACGATTGACCAGACTTGCCCTTGCCCCCCTGATATAGCTGTATGTTTGAAAAATGTGCAATTTCCACCATTTCTATTCTCCTTAATTATTTATTAGGATTTTTTTTGTATGTATAATACATGTGATAATTAATGTAGAGTATATTTGTAATTAACAATTAAATAAGATTTTTACATGATATTATTAGCTTGTACATAATGACAACTAAATGGGGTTGATATTTTTTAGACAATCTTAAGTGTTTTATTTTTATATAAATTCAATATTTTGTTTGATAAATTCATTTTTAATAAATATCATACGAAGTAGTGCTTTTTGGTATGTACAAGTATGATATCATTTGGTATGTGGTTTCCCTAACCTCCATTTTATTCAGAACATATGTAACGGGCAAAACACACAAATCATACATTTTTCTTTTTAAGCACAGATAGACTTTCTTGTTATCAAAAGCATGCCTCAATTTACCAAAAGCAGGTTAACCCAGATCTACATTCTTCTAGGCAATTCTGCCGTTTGGTTTTCTTTTCTGAGTTTTATCTTGTGACCAAGGTATCCATACTCATCAACCATTTGGAATCTTTATTGTTTATCCTAATACTATGGTTCGCTGTGACTAGAATATCCACTTACTATCCCCAAAACCTTTAAATGTACTGATCCAAAATGCAACTACTGCAATAGTATATTCAATCTTCATAATGCAAATATTTAATCGTATTTCATATTTATAAAAACTTCACATGATATTTCAATACACAATTGAGGTACACTGATAATCACAATTGCTTCCAATTTGCGTGTAGTCAATAGTTTTAATGTTAACCTTCATTTAACTACATATATACTATATTTAATAAACACTGACTGATGTTTCAGTTACGATTTCAACAAAAATATGGTTATGGCAGCAGTTTTAGCCAGAAATTGTATCTTCAGGAGAACTGATTCTGCCTTAATTTTAACATATGTTTTGGTTGAAACCAAAAGCGGAGCCGAATATTCGATTACGGTTTTGGCTGAAAATTGTGTTTCAGTTTTTCACAAAAGTTGTGTTTTTGCATATAACCATATAATATCCACTTCATTTATCCTTGTTCAAGTGATATCTATTGCCAAAGGCAATTTTTTTTTACCAATTACCAGTGTTTCCAAACCCGGAGAGGCAAGATTTGTGTTAAAAATAATTTTAAATAAATTTCTCCTCTATTGGGAATAAAACAAAGGATGTAGGCACAGAACCCAATATGCTTTGGCAGTCGACTTATTTTATTTTTTGTATACAGGTATAACCCCCATTCATCCTAATCCTGTGAATTCATTATAATAGGTTTTTTTCTGAACACTTGTCTGGCTTTGACGAATTCGGGAATAACATAATAATTGATGATCGGGGGGGGTTACCTGTATATACGGTACAACAATTTGAATAAAACTGTTTGAATGAATACAAATTTTCAGAAAATACAAATTTAAAATTTTGAGAACTGACTGTAATTCTTCCCCTTATTTCAAATTAGTTTAAGCTTCCATTTTTGCATTTTAGACTATTGTAAATTTTTTTACCGTCTATATTCTATACCTGGGTGACATTTTTTTAATATCTGTTTAATTTCAAAATAATATTGGGACAAATGAACATTAACCTTTATTTACAATAAATTTGTACAGTTTTGAAATAATTAAAAAAAAATAGATTTTTCTTATAATATATTATACTCGTGTAAAGAATATGCTATATATTTTTAAGTCGTTATAATTTTTCATTCATACCATCACGGCATATCCAACAATGTGGGACAGGGATACACTGTGCATTACCTTTTAAAAGGAAGCATGGCACATGTGTATCCCCACACACCATTGTCCTATCTTAAAAAGGGAACATTAAAATAAATGTTTTACTTTAAAATTGAGTACCTATGCATTTTATATTCCAAAAAAAAAATTATTTATTCCAAACGAAACAATCATAATACATACTTAGTATAAAGCTAGTATATTTGATGTATTATCTGCATAGATAGAATTACTTAATTTAAAAATAAAAGTTACTATGCAACATGCAAATTCTTGAGGAATTTTTAATGTATGATTGAAACACTATTCAAAAATAAGTACTTATATATAATGCATAGTACACATACATAATATAATAATATGTAATGTATCATAGAAGTTTAGATACTTAGATTTTATATAATACTTTATTTTATACTTGTATAAAAAAATTTCAATAGCTCTGGTTATCGCCTGACTACAAATTGAATAAAATACACATGCATTGTACACACGCATCGAGTCTGTGCGTGTGTATTGCAGCTTCAATAACACCTCTATTACATGAAATTTGGATGAAAATTCAAATGACAGTTGCGTAAGATAAACTTTGAATCTTAAATAAATTATAGGTACAAACTTGCCTTAAAAGTGGGATTTCAGGGTAATGAGAAAATTGTTAGAAAAGGCAAGAAATAATTATTAATGTACCGTTAACACAAGAATAAAATAATCAGACAATGAGGTACAATTTTTGTAGGTAAATTAAAAATTATGTTGTACATTGGAATTTCAATTGGCCAAAAGTACTCAAATGGGAATATACATATTATTATGTATTGATCCGTCCTTTCTGAACCTAACTTAGGGCAATGATGAAGTTTTGATGAATTGGTGTACAATGTATCTTCCCATATCTCATCATAAGATATTGAATCTAAAAGTAACTATCAATTTTAGTGCAACCACTGACAAAATAGGTAGCCAAAATTACTGCACATTTGTACATAAGTTAAATCATTATGTACATTGGTAAAATATTAAATGTATGTTTCCACAAATGTATACCTACAATTTATTATAAATATCAAGTTTTATTGGTTTTGGATTTGCCACTGCAAATTTATTTAAGTATTTATTTTAACAATTACACTTCGCAATATCTGAATAAAAGACTTTGTACCTCGTGATGAATACATCATGTTTTTTTTAACTTAGATAAGTTACAATGACATTTCAAATTTAAAAATAACAGTCAAATTTTGATCTCTGAGTGATCACATAAAAATTCTAATAATTCACTTTTTTCTGCTTTTTTGTCAATGTTTCAAACATACAAAGTAAAAGGGTAAAGCAAACAAAGAGTATGTATGGTGATTTATTTTGAAAAAAAATCCATGTTCGCAAGACTGCGATCACATTGAGTTGTCTTTATGCTGCAGCCTGTGATAAGTCACTTCCTTGCACCCTATGCAAGTGGCGAGTTTATTGCCGTGTGGCAATTTCTTCCAACTAACCAGTGTTTCCAGCCCAGAGAAGCAATATTTTCGTGAGAAATGAATTTAAATAAATTTATCCTCTGCTGGGAATCGAACCCAGGACGCCATTAATCAGAAAGATGTGGCTGTTCCATCCATTATAAACTCCTCACAGGTGACAGCATTGAAATGTCGTCAAAATCCTGTTTCTAGCCATCTGAAAAAGAAAAAATCTGAAGTACTCACAATTTCTCCTTACAAAAAACAATTAGAAAAAATGCAAAAGCAGAGAAATTACAAAAAAAATTAAAGTAGTAACAAAACGAACAGCTAAAGGATCATCATATGTTCAAGCTAGCCAAAATGTATGTCGTTGCCTTCTTTGTATGGAGGTATACATATGTATGTCGAGTAACCTGAATTAGACGGGGTTCAATTTTTAAGGTGGGAATCATGGTGGCACGACAAGTGTACTGATTACTTTGACTTCAGAGCTTTTAATTTTGATGTTATTGTAATTGAAATTATTTTTGATCACTCTTACCTTGTGTAAAGAAATAGTCGTGCCCACTCTTACCTTGTATGAAGAAATAGTCATGCCCACTAGGGTGGATCGAAATCACGAAGTTGACAATATCAAAATCGGCATAGGTGGGATAGGTGCTCCTGGACAAGCTTATTTCAGGGTTTTATTTTTATTTTTTTGTAATTTCATCTTGAACTGCCGCAAGTCACATTTATTTTTGGATTTTGAAGAAAAAATGACAAAATGTTATCGAAAAATTTGAAATAAAAAAAAAAATTTGAAAAAGTTTTCTTTTATTTTTATTATGCAAATGCACCACATAAACATAAAAAACAATAATAATTCAAATGCACATTACTTTGGTATCATTCAATTAAGATTGAAATAGGGGAAAATTTGGTTATTTCAGTGGATACTCAGCTTTAGTATTGAATTTTTTGTATTATTATTCGGGACTCAATTCTAGATTTAATAAACCCATCTTGTATTTTGGGACCACACACTGCACTAGAAGCTTCCGTCACTTATTTTACACACCCTTCTACAGCTTGGGCGTGACACGGGAATAAATGTAATTTCGGTAGAAATTCTGTTATTGTTACTGTTATCTTGGTCCTCTTGTAAAAATCGTTCGAGAGCTTCATATCTCAAATTAATTGTAACAGGTTAACCACCAGAACCTTTCTGATGTTTTCTAGGTGGCCAAAATAAGAATTTCGTTGTATGGACGGATCTATGTATAACACTTTTTAGATATCTGTTAATTATCTTTATGATTTAATTAAGTGGTAAAGGTTTCTGGATTCATCGAAACTTTAATTAATTTCAATTTTAAACCACATAATTATTAGCAATTTGTCATCATAAGCAAATTTTCAGATGGATTAGGAGAAGAATTCTGTTCGAATTCTATTATCGTATAATTCTATTAGCTGTAGACAACCATCTTGAATGAGTTAGCTTTCCTGGAGCTCTTTTTAAAATGCTGATTGAGCAACTACCTGAATTGATGGCTTCTCACATTTCGTATAAGTATTTCTGATCCAAATTAAATTCCTTTTTATTTGATATCTTTGGAATGGTACATCATATCTGTGAAAAGTTTACTAATTTAAAATTTTCACTTATAATGACATCTTTTCTAATAGGACCAAAAAAAGCTTGTGGACAATTCGTAGGACCTTTGACATATTCAAACAAATGTCATAATGGAAGTCCATTGGCACGAAATTGGCAAACAAATCAGTGTAAAGGCTTTGAAATTTCTACTTCAAGAAGCCTTATTACACCTCCTTGCATACCTGTGTTAGACACAGTTTCATGACATCCCACTGCGACAAGTTTTTGGATATTAAATTTGATTTGGGTTAAAAATTGGAACAACTTGGGTTAAAAAAGTTTTTTTATATAGTTAAATAGATTCAAATTTTGAAGATATTTCTTCCGATGTATCACTACCAAGGTATGCCATTTTATGCGAATAACCTTAATTAAATTGTGAAATCCATAGATATCATTAAACACATCTTTATAAGATGGTAAAGGGTTAATAGGTGAATTCTTACCTGCTCCAAATATTACACAGGTTACATCTTTTTCTCATAAAACCAGAACCACTGCACTGCTCTGGCACACGCAAATTGTTTTTTTTTTTCCTACTACACAGCATAGTATTCGTCACACATCTTGAACCATTTTGCCGTGGAGGGGGGCGATTTGCACATCCAAGCAAAAAGACACAAAATTGCGGTCTACCCAGAAATCTGGCTCAAGTTACAATAATTATACTATACGCTCTTTACTTAAGTAATCGGCTCATTACCCCCACCCCTTATTACTCAACACCCTATTCATTTATACATTATGACGATGTAAAAAAATGTAAAACACAACCATATAACTTAAATTTTATGATAATGTAAGTGATTCGAATTGTTATAATCTATCAATATTTTTGGTAAGAAAAACGCATTTTTGAAGGCCTTTGGGGCTGTTCAAGGCATCAAAATATTTTTATGTTTCTTTTTTTAATATATTTAACTATATTAAAGAATTAAATTTCGGGGTACAAAAATTGATATTTTATTTTATAACTACTTTTCGAATGCTTTATGAAACATCAAAAATTCACAAAAAGGATTAATTTTCAACATCTATGCGGCAGTTCAAGACATATTTTTTTTTATAAATTTACTATGCAGAATGTCTTAAAATAAGCTAGAGCACCTATTGCAGGGGTGCCAAAATCGAAATTCTGAGAAAAAAAAATTCCCATACAAAAGTGATCCACCCTAATGCCCACTCTTATCTTGTATGAAGAAATAGTCATCCCCACTCTTTCCTAGTATAGTAGGTAAGAGTATGTAAGGGACTTTTTTAATATGCTTAGTTTTGTTTTTTATAATTTTTATACATACAATATATTATTTTGTTTTCAATCATTATAATTTGTATGTTTGTTGTTTATAATACTTATTAAAATTAAAGGTTTGTTAAGCGCCTACTCTTTGCTTGCTTTACCCTATACATTCTATTTTTCATCAAAATGTAAATCAAATATCTTTTTAACCTCTCTAAATTGAGTTACGAGTGTGTTGTTATCCGGAATCTATATATCAATATGTAATTTTTATATGTCTCTAGCTATTTATAAATTAT
The DNA here is from genome assembly GCA_963576475.1 of Molanna angustata. Classification (NCBI taxonomy): domain Eukaryota; kingdom Metazoa; phylum Arthropoda; class Insecta; order Trichoptera; family Molannidae; genus Molanna; species Molanna angustata. The sequence goes on from OY754966.1 coordinate 25,502,325, forward strand.
TCTACAATCACTACTTATATTATATGAGAATAAATAATTATAAGTACATTTGTAATATGTTTATATTATTGTTAAGTAATAATTTATTTTTAATGATGTTTTTATAACATATTATTTCTATGTATTTGATTTGACATTAACCCATTAGTGCATAAAGTTTATTCGTAGTTTTTTTCTGGTAATTTTGCAAAGTGATGTCAAAAATGATCTAAATTATTAAAAAAACTTAAAATTTTTTTTTTCGGAAAAATAGTTTTTTTTATACAGAGCGTCCTTTTTTCTGGACACCATGCAAAAATGGTATATCTGAGTATTGAATACATGTATTCAAACGAGTCAAGGAACATGGAATAAAATATTTTTTTTTTTTCACATTAGTATGTATTGACATAAATATATACATTTATACACCTTTATGTTAAAAATAATAAAATATGTATACATATATACACTAAAAAAAATAAAAGTAACATTACAAGAAATTTATTTTTCTGTGTGATATTTTTTTTTGAAGTCCAATGTTGCATTTTTCACAAGTAAAAAATGCTTTTTCTGAACAAGATTCTAATGCACACCTTCGTTGCTTTGGAATTTTAACTATCCAGTGATTTGTTTCATCATAATGCACTGCAGATAATGCGGTTGAAGGCATACACCCCCTGAAAGAGGCAACTCCATATTTTTTCAGGAGTGCAGTGGTTATGTAGCATCGGAATCTAAGTAAAGCTTCTTTAGAATTGGTGTTATTCAATTTTTTCGCCAACAACCACCCATTGACGACTGCTACGTCCAAAAATACACTTATATTGGCCACCACCACTTTCTTTGTCTTGTAGCGTCGCTGCATTCGACTACAAACAACAAGATAATATTTATCAGCGAGTGTCAGATGACACTCGCTGATAAATATAAATATCCTTGTTCGGTATGCAGAAACCAACTGATCCATTTTATCCACTCCTCCACCATGTATCTATTATAATTGGATATAACGGTTGGTTGGTTTAGTGAAATGAATCGTTGGGGGGCGTCGTCTTCTTCGGACAATTCTTTTGATTGGATACTTGCTGTAACCAGACAACCGTAATCCACCGATTACAACATATAACTCTTCTCTGTTCATCTGCAGATTCATATTCTTTTGATTTATACTATATAGGTTTGCCTGATTTATAATCAAATCTATCATTTCATCATTAAAAAATAGAGAAAAAAAATCAATTGTAGTTTCAAAAAGCTTTGCTTGATCGGAAGTTGATATAGGATTACATTCAGTAACCTAATTATAATCCAAATCTGATTTCTTCCATGATTGTTGCTCCAATCGGCGATGTTTAGGAGGTGGTGGTATTGATGCAGCTTCGGACCGAACATCTTCATCGTCTTCAATTCTCTTTGACTGCACGTTGCAAGAGCTGGTAAGGAACATTCTTCCTAAGTGATTCAAATGACCTTCATGTTCATCATCTGACTTGTCAGAATCTTCTTCTGTTTCATTGCCATCTTCCTCCGGTGATGTCACAAATACCTGAGTAACATATTGCGAGCAATGATCATCATCACTACAGTCTTTCCCTAATTTCGAAACAATTTACTCAAGAGTCAACCTAAAATTATAGAAATATTTTTAAATACAATGTATCTTATGATTTCGTTAGGAGAAGTTAGGAGAAAGGGGGAAAGCAAGGGTGAAAAGTACTGATTCTTAAAATAAAATAAAATTACCTTGCTGAAATAAAAATATGTCATAATGTATGTAGGTAGTACATCTAACATCAGTTTGGAAATGCTGGATACACTTTATGTCACGTAGTATGAAACATGCAGATATGCATAGTGTCCTTTTTAAAGGACAGGAAAATAAAATGTCTCCAAACAAACACATTTTAACGTATATGAGTAAAAAAACACATTTGATTACATGTCTTGAAGTTTATAGATTATTTTTATATAGTTCAAACCGCATTATTATGAAATAATATTAATAAAATCAAATAAATACTCACCCAGGTCGTACAGCACTAACACACTTCGCCGCCATTTTGACTTTAACTATTTATACATATCTAATTACGCATTTTTTCCAAACTTATTATATCATAATTGTTTTGGTAATTAATAAGGAATACATTGCAATAATTTATTTTTTGTAAACAATATGTATCATGGTAGCAATTTTCAAAATAGGTGCGTCCTTTATTTAGGACACTATGCACTAATGGGTTAATATGTGTTTGTTAATTATATTCAAATTATTTTATTTGCCAAAGTATTGATTTTGTTATTTATAATATTTCATTTAAGATATTATGTAGACTATTTCATGTCAGGAGACAAAAAAAAATAATTTTTATATTTATTCAAATAAAAATGTATCCATTCTGTCTTTCACAAAAATATATATTTTTTAAAAAACAAAGAATCATCCTAATACATTCCCTAAATTAAGCATAAAAGCTTTTGCTATAGGTGAACGAAATCAGTCGTGGTAGAATTCAAACTCACGACCACTGGATTAGTAAACTCTAACCGCCCTGCCACTACCCATCTGAATCCCATCTGAAAATCAATTTGAAGTTCAAATTAAATTATAATTTATTTGAATTGTGTATGCCTATTATGTTTTATAGTGAATAGTTTTGTGTTGGAAAAAAAACAGTTTACTCATCAAATTTATTGTCTTACAAATTCTTCTGAAAAATACAAAATTCTGTACACATTCAATATTTTTTTTTGCATTATTTAATATATTATGAATTAAAAAAAACAATATAAATGTTAATCAAAGTTAATACATATATGTTTGCATATTTCATTTGATTATATACCTGAGTTTTATTGTAGATGTTTCCTTTTTTCTAAATCCAATATTTCAATTTCATATCCAACCAATATTTGCTATGTAAATTAGTAAGGAATTTGTATAATATTTTGATCATGTTGTTTATAAATAAAATAATATGTATACCTAATATTTTCCTTGCTACTCTCCAAAATACTTAGTAAGTACATAATGGTATCCAATAGTGTAAGATGAAAAGTCCAATACAGTGTAAGCACATTGAATCCAATGTTAATAGTATTGTATCTGCTATACTCGAACTGCCTTACTAAGAAGCATTATATATTTTCATTAACTACAGATAAGTATAACATTTTTTGTTATGATTAATAAAACTACACATAATTTTTAGTGTCAGACAAGTATGTATTTTACAGTATCTGTATAGATTCTCAAGGCTGTCACATTGTGAAATATTATTTAATAAAAATGTTGTGTTAAAAAAAATCATTTTGTTTTATTCGTTCACTTCCTTAGTCAAATTGTGTTTAAAAATCGTTATCCAAAGATTTAATTTATGCTGTATCGAATAGTCAAATCACATCATAAATAAGTATAGAAAATGTTGTGCCTACAATGTTTTAGAAGAATTTAAAACTGAATCCACATTATCTTATAATCTTCAATCAGGGGGGCAAGTCTGGTTCAATCGGCGAAATCAAAACCACCGTGATTACCCATATCATGGATATAATTACTATATGGAGTTCTACAATATCTTTAGATGTCATAGAACTCCATACTATAATTACATCCATGATATGGGTAATCACTGGGGACTTGCCCCCCAGATATCAGTTTGAAGATGCTCCAACAGGCAAATACACTGTTAACATATATTTCAAACTGCCAAGCAAGATCCATAAATGATCCCTGTAATTTAAACTGTATAATAAAATTATATGATACTTTACAGCCAGCCATTCCATTAATAATAGTAATAATAATTTGGATGATTTATATAGCGCGGTTTTCGTGAATATCTCACCTCAAGGGCGCTGAAAATTGATTATACATTCCTTAACTCTTCTGATCATTATAACATCATCTTGATCTATTAAATTTAAATATTTATATTCTTGCATTTACCTTTGGTTTGTTGGAAACCTGTATGAAAAATACAAACCTCAAAGCATTGTATGATTCTAATGAATGAGTGAAGTATTTATTTATACAATGCAAATATGAGACAAGTTTGAGTCAGAAACAATGCCACAGGAGTCATATGACCTTTGCATTAGAAAGGAGATGCTATGGATTGTACCAACTACAGGGGCATAACATTACTCGATACTGCATATAAGGTTTTTACGAATGTACTCTATTAGGCTGCTTCCATTTATTGAGGACATTGTGGGACAGTATCAGTGCAGGTTAAGGCCTGACAGATTAACAGTGGATCAAATTTTTACTCAGAATGGTTCTGGAGAAAACATTGGAATTTAATATAGGAACTTTTAAGATTCAAAAGTAGTTAAGTGACAGTGTAAGTGTTTCATTTACAGCTCCAGTACGGGAGCAAAGATCAGATTGGTAAGATCTTTTCAATTATGACAGCCGATCATTTTTTTTTCTTTTCAACAGGAGCTAATGTGTTTAATTTGACTTTTCTGCAGACTATCATTATTTTTCTGTCTATAGGCACATGTATCCAATTTCATATTATTACATTTCTTACTCGCAGCACATTCTTTTTCCCCGCCATATTATTTTGTTTATCCGTTGTTAAACTTGTTTTCCACACACATCCTTGTTATATATGCAACAAATTATAATATACATATATGCGTGTTTTTTTAGTATGTTCACATTGGGAGTATATTTTCGGCAGTTCATCAAACGGTCACAATGAAAGGCAAGCCCAAGCTAAGATGGCTGTATGACACAGAAGACGACATAAGGGCGACAATTATACAGGGAATGAAATACACTACAAATTCAGAAATTTTATTGCCTCACTAGAAACAGTCTGTTTTAATTTCAACAAATTTAACCAAATTATGATATTTTCACCAAGGCATAAAGCACTCTCTCTAGGGCCGTCATGGGCAAAGTACGGCCCGGGGGCCAAATGCGACCCTTCGAGGTAGTCAATCCGGCCCGCGACATGGTTTCGAATAACCCCTAAAATTACACCTAAAATGGGACAAAATGTATTATTCTGCGTTGAATTGAATTAACTATTTCTCAACGTTCTAAATTTGAGTTCTACAAGGCCCTGTCAAAATCAAGTTTTCCAAACCTGAAATCTCACGCTCAGAAGATGATAACGAAGTTTGCATCTTCCTACATCTGTAAAAAGTTGTTTTCTACAGGTGTATGAAGCTTCGCAGAAACAGCATTAGAAACCGATTGACTGACCACCATTTTAGCTTCACTACTGCGAATCAGTTCATCCCAGTTTCTACCAAATTATGACCAATTTTTAGAAGCTCAGTCATAGTTTCATCTGTCACATAAGCCATACTCTTCTTAAGAATAATCAATTTTTGTAACTTTTTTCTAATAATATAAGTATAATCTATATAATGTAAGTTGTCCGTGATGTAAAAATCAATGGATTTTTATAAGTTTATCACTTATAAAAATCTGTTTTGTTCAATTTTTTTTCGGCCCGCCTAGATAATTTTTTATTTTATCTGGCCCTCCCCTTAAAAAGTTTGCCCATCACTGCTCTAGGGTGAATTGCCAGTAAACAAAAAAATGTTATTTTGATTTTATTTATAAATGGTCATGTTCATAGTACTGAATGTTGTATGACTAAACATCCAATTTAATATCGTTAATAATATGAATATGTCCTGATTAACCAAAGTACTGTCAACCGAAAGAAAATCAAGTTAGAATTAAAATGTTCAGTCAAAAAGAAAAAAATATATATAATTAAAAAGATATTTATTATTAGATTTTTTTAAACTAATACCATTTTGTTTCTGTGAACGTTTACAATAATTTACACTTAAGTTCTAAAAAAAATATTATTTCAATAATCATACTTGGTTATTTTAAAAATGTAACATTTAAAAAAGCCCCCAGTGATTGTAATATGAAGAATGTGTGAGAACAAAACTACACAACAGCCAGATCAAATAATGTTAAGAAAGCATTATATTTTTGTATGGAATACAGAACTACAAAATATTATTCAATTACTCTAAAACTGTGATAGACAACTAATATTTTAATTTTAAACAGCAACAAAGTCACTGCCAATACGTTGAGGATAATCAAACTGGTTGTAGATTACCAACAATTATTTATGATTTACAAAGGAAAAGAGAATGATACATTTTTAAAACAATCAAATAAACAAACAATATGAGTTAATACAACATTACATTTGAAACATTTTTACAGAGATTCGTAAAATATCAACACATCATATTTTTTTTAAAACAAGTAAAAAATAATTCAGAATATAATTTAATTAATACTATAAATATAATAATACAAATTTAACATTCAATAATAAAAAGTGTTAATAATGCATGAGGCACTATAAAAAATAAAAAATTTTTCCATTAAAAAGTTTGATAAGGAAATAATATTTTTATGATCGCATGTATATATGTATATATATATATATATATATATATATATATATATATATATATATATATATATATATATATATATATATATATATATATATATATATATATATATATATATATATATATATATATATATATATATATATATATATATATATATATATATATATATATATATATATATATATATATATATATATATATATATATATATATATATATATATATTATGATGCGTCGATTTCTCGGGTACTCCGCGTCGTAGTTTTATGGTTCCTCCTGGAACCGTGTCCCTGACGTTTCGACTGGACGTTGCCAGTCATCCTCAGAAGGGTAGATCCCTTCCCTACCCTTCTGAGGATGACTGGCAACGTCCAGTCGAAACGTCAGGGACATGGTTCCAGGAAGAACCATAAAACTACGACGCGGAGTACTCGAGAAATCGACGCATCATTTACTCCTCTCCACGAAAGCCTGAAGAATAACATATATATATATATATATATATATATATATATATATATATATATATATATATATATATATATATATATATATATATATATATATATATATATATATATATATATATATATATATATATATATATATATATATATATATATATATATATATATGATGGAGAAGTATTCTGCATTCAACACATGCTTAGGTATATGTATGAAAACACATAGGAGTTTGGAGTAGGTATTGATACTGCATCTCAGTAGAGATGAAAGGGAGGTAGGTATGGAAGGAGCTCCAAGACATTCCTACAGGGCTTACGACCTGTCATCGGCTGGTTTTAGTGATCACTTTACGTGCTAACGTAACGTTCACCATTAAATGTCTTAGAGTGGAACTCCTTGAACGGGTTTGTAAATTTTGAAAGTTGTATATATATTAAACTTGACAGAAACATTTCGCTTGAAAATAACGCCTCTATGTGGTTGCCATCTATTGAGGAATATTCAAACTAATATGTGTTATCATTTAGAGTAGAAACCTAGCGGACTGTCATTACCAGACTTCGTTCAGAAGCCTGGTTATTTGGACCACAGATGTCACTTTGGATGGAACAAATTCGACAAGTACGTTTTTATTGAAAAATCGTCAAGATGTATTATATCTTTTTTCGATTTGTTCAATACAAGGTTTCATTTTTGGACATTATACGCTGTCATGGCGTTACTAATGTGATGGAGTCACATTAGTAACGTCACATTAGTCACATTAGTAATATATATATATATATATATATATATATATATATATATATATATATATATATATATATATATATATATATATATATATATATATATATATATATATATATATATATATATATATATATATATATATATATATATATATATATATATATATATATATATATATATATATATATATATATATATATATATATATATATATATATATATATATATATATATATATATATATATATATATATATATACGCAATTATTGGATTTTTTCCCTGCCGGGAATGATATGTTTTTTGACAAATTTAAAATTTCAATAGGATGCAAGTCCTGTAGGTGCCTGATTTCCTGATTCACCTTTAATATATATTACCGCATTGTCTCTATTGAGATATTAAATATGTCAATAAAAAACTATTTAAAAAAATCAAAAATACACATATATGAAAAAATTAAGTGAAAATGTGTAAGAATTTGGGTAAATATTAAACGAAAAAGAGACTTGTAATGGTTAAAATACCAACAGAGGTGCATAATTCAACCTGACTGCTTAAATCGATAATTTGTAAATACATTCAGGCATTTTTTTAAATCAAAATAATCAAAGGACGGGAAAATAAACTTACAAAACTAGCAACTTTTAAATTTACAAATCGTTTTCTCTGCGACTTATTTTAATAGATATGATTTTGTTTTGATTTAATATGCACCATTTCAAAGTTATTTTTTATTCCTATCAAAAGATTGAGAAAATTGTAAAAATAAAATTTGTTTTAAAATAAAAAAAAATATAATAAGTGATTTTTAAACAATTTTTAAATTAAGTTTATTTTTCATATTTTACTATGCACAGCGACAGAAAAAAATAGTTGAAAATGAAATCATATAGTCAAATAGTATTAAAAAAACATATCTAGGTATTTTTTTAAATACTACATGAATATAATAAAAAAATTTTTTGAAGTGACAATTTTCTCACACAAGTCAAAAAACAATATACATACTTACTTGCAAGAGAACAAACCATTTTACTTGATATTAACTAAAATCAAACACAAAGATGTAATATCAAAACTTTCCCAGGCGTGCGCTCATCCTTAGTACTTAGTAATTGGTATCAGAGGATGAGCACAAGCTTACATTTAGCTTTTTGAGCAAATCAAGTCAATTCAAGTTCCGAAGAGCTATAACGTTTTTTGTTTTTATTTTTTTATCAGTTTAAAAATTGACTGTTACAAAGTTTCCCATAAAAAATTTGAAGACTTGTTAAACCACCATAGCTGCCAATGGGAGTGATTTAAGTGTGTTTTATAATTTAGAAATAAAAATGAATTTCATAATAATTCATGCCATCATTCAATTCAATCAATCACTCTTTAAGTGATGGTGTTTTTTTATTACATTAATTGATTTCTTTCATAAATCCTTGTGCAGTTTGTTACATATGTATGTATGTAGGTCTGGCTTCTAACAAAATATTTATTAAGTACACTTTGTTATTTTATTTAATGTATTATGAATAGGTATTTAGATATTTTTTCTTCAACAATATATAATATATATTGTAAAAGTGAGTAGTCATGGTAGAAAACATTGCTTTTTTGTATTTTGGGATATAAATGTATTCAACAATACATCACACTGGTTAAAAACATTTTTATAAAAAGTTATACATAATTTTTAAGCAGAACTTGCACCTAAAATACTTCATTAATAATTATAAAAAAATTACAAATTTTATATCAGTGATTATTTCATTTTCATTATTGAATGCTCTTTCAATAAATATTAAACATAATTCTCTGGTAGCTTTTTTTTCTCTTTGCTATAAGTAGGTACATAATTAAATCATAATAAATTACATTAATTTGCTAATAATATAAATATTAATATGTATAGGTAGGGTAAATAGAAACACAACCGGGTAGTACGGAAAACAAACACTAACTTTGAAATCCAATGGTTTGTAATTTTAATTAGTAAACCATATGACGAAAACTTCAATAAGCAACGAAAAAAAACATTTTTAAGTACCCGGTTCATTCTCTTCTTTTCCTACTATTTACTTAAGGATAATGTACTTAAACAATAAAGAGTAAAATATTTGTTTTTTATGACTAAATTTGTTATATAAATACATTGAAATTATCAGAGATAAATAACAAGATAAGAATGAAATTGACTATATAGCAAAAATAATTTAATTTTAAATTACAAAAATGAGTAACATTAACAATTTCTAATACACATAATATGATTACACTATTCACACAACAGCATGAGGCACAAAAGAGGTCAATGAAATCTAAATGTCTAATATTGAAATTCTAAAATTATTCACATTTTAAACATCAACAGCCAAAATTCTTATATAGTGGAATGATAGGTTTCATAATACAGCCTTCCTAAATACATATTTTTTATAACATATTTTACAGATTGTATCAATAACTTATAATCATATCACTTTTGAGAAAAAGAAGACAAATTTTTAGAATGATACTAATTACAGTAACCTAATCTTGACATTACCCATGTTCCATTAAGTATTGGGAGAACTCCTCACTTAATATATCTGTATATGTGATGTGCAATCTGTTCTTTTTTAATTTTTCATAATGTAATATTTATAAAAACAATTGAGTCGACAATTTGTCCAATATGAATGTGATAAGTATCCATACATATTTGTTCCCACCAAAGATGAAGCTATACTTTCAACAGTACTTTATTATGAGAAAATTAAATAATACTCATACAACTCTAATAAACACCAGTGTTATTTATAAATGTGGTTCAAATATTGAACCATGTTTGAGCCCCAATTTGAACACTTTTCTTATTTATAAATATGGGTCAAAAGTTGAACCGTGATTCAACTCAAATGTCAAATTGAACCGGCGACGGGAGTAGTTTACGGTTCAACTTGACATTTCACATTTTGAAGTAGATATGATCCGTTTAAATAATATTAAAAACTTTTTTTAACATAAGATATGAGAAAAACATATAAATAGTAATTGAATTAATTAGAAATATTGTTTTACATTGTTTTTAAACAAAAATATCAAATGTCAAAAAGTGCAATAGCTAGAGTTTGACAGAACTATCATGTGACGCGCAAATGTTCCGTGCCGCACTTATTATTCTGTGGTCAGGACAACCAACTTAATAAAACTGAATTCGGTGCCGTCATAAAAAATAGAACTCCAAATCGAGTTAAAATATTTTTATAAATAAGGTTTTAGTTGAATGTGGTATAGTAAGACTTTGAACTGGGTTCAATTGAACCGTGATTCAACCATGATTCAAGAAGTTTTTATAAAAAACACTGAAAGAGTTCTTTAAAATACACATAATATGATTACAATTAATATAAAACACAGGTACTGATTTTCTAACATTTAAATAATATGCTCAAAATTAATACGCAATTTCTATTTTCAAATAAACGAATGATAAATATTTTTTTGAAAATTGGGGTATAAATCTGAAGACAAAAATAGAACCTAATATATTTCCAGTATTTAATTCATACTCATCTGCCAACATTTATAGAATATATTATATACTAATATTCTGCTCACTGCTGAGTGCAATGGTCTCCAGATAAGTCTCAAAACTAAATGTTTCCCACTCCTTCCATCCTAAACTGAGCTGATCGTGGCATTTAGATGTGAAGTCTTTAATATTTTTTTATCTGTTCTAATAATGTACCCAAAAAAATGAAAATTTCCTTTGAAAATGCCTTTCTGAGATTTTTTGTTTCTGGAGACATTTGTAACTACATATTATATCTGCCTGTTAATATTATCATTTGTCTTATCATGGTTCTTGATATCATTCCATTTAAAGCTATGGATAATATTAATGTTTTATAGTCAAAAATTGACCAGAAACAGAACTATTTTGGAATATCATTGGCCTGGTATTATAGTCGGCCCTCAACTCATTGAGTTTGATAAACTCAAGATTAATGTTATGGGGAGATTGAATCCATTTCCGTATTACAGTGCAATATGACATATCAGTTACTAAATCTTCAATTATAGACAAATTTTACTTTTTCTGTGGTTATTATCTGTCAAATTTTAAATAACCTCAAATAATATGAACTAAAAAACGGGACACTACGACTTGAAATACTATTGTTTTACTATCCAACATGGTAAATTTATTTTTTTTCACCAAAATAATGCTTTTAAATGCCCATGTTCGTTTCAATATGGCTGTAAGTTTGTTTAGTTGTGTGGCGACACCGTCGATACAACTAACGCCTCTAGTGATATAACACTGAAACTACACTCGTTGCCTAGCAACGAGTCGAGAAATAACAGTTGACTCACCGTTAAGTACTTAATCCGCCAGAAACGTTGAGTTAAATATTTGTCATTTTAGTGACGTATTTGAGGGAAGATTAGGCCTAAACGGACACTGTAATACGCTATATTTTTGTAAAACTTGAGTTTAGCTCTTAAACTGAGACTGTAATACCGGCCCATTAACCACAATGTAAAAATCATATAGGCCCCCGGTATTACAGTCGGCCCTCAACTCATTTAGTTTGTTAAACTCAAGATTAATATTAAGGGGGAGATTGAATCCATTTCCATATTAGAGTGCAATATGACATTTCTACAAAAATAACACTCCTTTTCCAAAAAACAACACAAATAATTACAACACATAGGCCCGATATTACAGTTGGCCCTCAACTCATTGAGTTTGTTAAACTCAAGACTAATGTTAAGGGAAGATTGAATCCATTTCCGTATTACAGTGCAATATGACATGTCAGTTACTAAATCTTCAATTATAGACATATTTTACTTTTTCTGTGGTTATTATCTGTAACATTTAAAATAACCTCAAATAATATGAACTATAAAATGGGACGCTACGACTTTAAATACCATTGTTTTATTATCCAACATGGTAAATTAAATTTTTTTCACCAAAATAATGCTTTTAAATGCCCATGTTCGTTTCAATACGGCTGTCAGTTTGTTTTGTTGTGTGGCACCAGCGTCAACAGAACTAATGCCTCTAGTGATACAACACTGAAACTACACTCGTTGCCTAACGCCTCTAGTGATAAAAACTGAAACTACATGAGTTGCCTAGCAAATGACAGTTGACTCACAGTCAAGTACTTAATCTGCCAGAAACGTTGAGTTAAATATTTGTCATTTTAGTGACGTATTTGAGGGAAGATTAGGCCTAAACGGACACTGTAATATGCTATATTTTTGTAAAACTTGAGTTTAGCTCTTAAACTGACACTGTAATATCGGCCCATAATCTATTTGACAAAATCAGAAATTAATCATAAAAATGTATATAATGCCTTAGCAAAAAAAATTTAATGAATATGCATATTTTGAAATTATCAACATACAATTAGTATGTGTATTTATTTGTACTGATTTTTTAGAATAATTTAGAATAAACAAAATCCTCTAAATATATTATACAATCATGTATCTTATATTTGTATATACAAACATATTATTTATTTACCAAAAACATGGGGGATTATTTAATATACAATTTTTATTATTGCTTAGTAATTTTATTAAGAACTTTAGAAATTTAACCAATAATAGTAAATAATAAAATATACATTATATCAATACTCCAGTACAACATGAAATTAGGGCTAAATAATAATAGGTTTTAATATTATAAATATTTAAAAGCTTAATTTTGGGATATAATAATACAAATATAGACAATTTACTGTAAATTGCTTATTATTTGTTAGCCGTTATATATTATTTAAAAAAGTCATTATAAGTATAGATACAATAGGAAGAGAAAAAGAAGAAAGGTTTTTAAAGAAAAGTATTGACTAACATACATTTGTCCCAGAAATGAATCTTTGATACATTTGTATCAGTAAATTAATAATAACTTTGCAAAATCACTATTTTTAACCACTTAACTGGATTGCCCAAGTGTCACTAGGACCTGGATTTTGACTGTGTAATGACGAACCCAAACCTCAAGAAAAAAAACAAAACTTGTTTCATTGTCAGTACATTCCCCAAGTAAAATATATTTGTGTATTGATGAGGAGGAACAATATTTGAACAGATGTGTTAATGCTTGTTTTAATTTTTGTATTTGTTTACAGAATCTAGTTTTGCACAGTATGTAGCTGTGTGACATTTATAATAAAATGACAATTTTTGAACACCCTTTTCATATAAATCCAACAATTAAATGGTTAGACAAATTCCACTTATTAATGTCTATTTTTAATGATATACTTATTCATTCGGAAGTTATTAATTTTAATATAAGTTAGTTAATTCATCAACTAGAGGCAATAAAACTTTCAGCATGTTTTAAGAATATTATGAACAAACTAAGAATTGTACTTCTTCATTTTGTATAGGTTTAAGATTCAAAAAATTGTTTTCTTTCAAAGCAAAATCATTTGTTGAATTACTTATCAGCGCTTCCTTGCGCTCTGTTCAAGAGGCAACTTTATTGCTGAATGAAAATTGCTTTCCAACCGAAGAAAGCAAAAATTGAATGAAAAATATTTTTTATCAAATTACTATTTATGCTATTTATCTTTCAGATTTATGTGTAGTATAATTAGTATCACAATAATTATTATTTATTCAATTTTAAATAAAAAACAAAAACACAGAGAAACGAGGAAGATAAATAAGAAGATAGGATACACAAATTTGAAAATAAATATTACGGCAGTATTTTATCTAACTTTCAAAAATAGACTATAAAATTGAAAAGCGACAAAAATCTCACTTATGACATTATTGCTAACAAGCTATATATTTTGTTTCTTAATAATCCTATACTATAATCTTATTGCATGTGTAATTTTTATAGAAAAAAGAAATCACTACAAAACTGAAACGTCTATATTTAATTATTTATATAAAATCAAGATTATGTTATCTCTGTCTTTGCTCTATTCAATTATTTCTCTTGGTTCAATCTTCCAAATCACCTTTCAAGAAATCCATTCAATCTATTTATAGGTGTCTAGTTCTCCTCGTTTGATGATTAGTGTTCAGTGCCTTCCTGTGCAAATGATCATCAAGTTGCCTCAAAACATGACTATACTATCAGAAACTATGTGGATAACTATAGTAGTAAATCAACTTCTGATGTACTTCTAACTTTTCTCTAATAGTAACTATGCCATATAAGGGTTTTCATTATCCAGAATGAAATTTTTTGGTACTGATCTATTTACAGGCTATCACTGAGAACACTGCAATCTTATGAACTTTGTACAGGTACGATTGTACTTTGTACAATCCACAACTCTGGTAAATCATAATGTTTAAAGAAATAAATATTTGTAAGAATTATGAAATTACTGTTACAAACTGATTACTTTAGAGGAAATGAAATTCAGAATAAACTTATAATAATAATTTTAAAAAGATATTTTAAATGGCACAAATAATAAAACAAACTGAAAATAAAAATCATGCATTTGTAGACTGGACAAGAATTAAAAGTTCTATCATATCAAGAACACCTAAGTGAAGGAATGCAGGTGATTGTACTTTTTCTAAATTTTTCAGTGGACTTTTATTGATTTGGAACTATTGCATCGTGATGAGTAAAAATATTTCACCATTACATAAAACTTCATTTATTCAATATGTTCAATTAAGATGGTTATGTTCACATCACTTGATAAAGGTTTTTTTTTTCTACCTCTACCTACTATGTGTGTTCAATTTGTTCATGTAAATAGGAAAGAATATCAAAAAAATTTAATTTACTATCCTAACAAATATCAATGGAATGGTGGATTTCATTATAATTAATTTTATTTTAAAAGTCGACAAAACAAGATTTTTCAAAAGAATTTATTTGGGTATATTTTTCTTTATCTAAAGCAAATAATTGCACATTTTTATATATTTAGTTGTGCCTTCAAAATCTATACCCAACTAATAAGGATTGATTAATTTTCATAGTTGTACTTAAATTATACTTAAGATGCAATGTAAAAGTCCTGTTCAGATCATAATTATAAACATTGTTTAGATTGATATGTTATAAAAATATTAAAATACTTGGTTAAAGTTCTATTATATTTATTGGATTATTGATGCGTTTCGTGCAAAGCACATCGTCAGAATAATGCTCTACAAGACTAAGACTAGTGGTTATATACAAAATTTACATGACAGGTGTATAAAAATGGGGACTACAAGGGGACTAATGGGGACACAGGGGACTAAAACCAGTGACCCAACTACTTTCATTGTATTAAAACGTAGATTTGTATAGATTCATTTGCATTATATAACTTCTTTTCAACCGTTCAAAAACCAACATTTTTATACACCTGTCATGTAAATTTTGTATATAACCACTAGTCTCAGTCTTGTAGAGCATTATTCTGACGATGTGCTTTGCACGAAACGCGTCAATAATCCAATAAATATAATAGAACTTTAACCAAGTATTTTAATATTTTTATAACATATCAACGTACAATGGAGTTCTATCAAGAATTGTCGATCGACAAACTAAACTTAATTGTTTAGATTGTAAAAATTGGAAATTATAATACAGTACAATCTCACTAATCCGGCACATACGCAGTCACAATAGATATTCCAAAACAGCAGGAAATTCAAATTACTGGAATGAATGTGCGATGTCAATGTTAAGTTGACAATACTGTTTCAATTGATCTGAAATTGATCTCTTTATAGTTCTGTAAAAGTGTCTAATTCAATAAATGTCATATGTGACAAATTCAGGTTTTCATCTTTTTCTCTCACCTAACACATATTCAGAATTCTAATATTCATAAATTTTTCTCTCATACGCACAGCCTGAGAACCTGTCCTGCAACCTGCAGGTGTGGTTCTGCAACCTGATCTGCATTGCTTCGTCGAAATTGGGCGCGAACGTGAGGGTCAACTCTTATACCAAGCCAGTTGTTGCATTTGTCACGAGCGACGGGGGCTAACACTTAATCACATTTTGCGCTTTTCGTAGCAACTTGTTTCAAGAACATATTCATTTACAGAAAAACGAATGATATAATAGGTATTTTAAATCAAACAAATGATTTGGTCTACATATATATATATGTAGACCAAATCATTTGTTTGATTTAAAATACCTATTATTATGGAATTCTACATATTCAACACAAGAAAAATTATGTGGTTTGCTGAGAGCACAATTTCAGTTTTTTGTTTGCTGGTATCTGTGAAAACTATCCCCCTCCACTGCAAAGTTATTTGCTGGAAACTATATCAATATTTTTTTTTAAATAATCCGTAGTGCTTGCTGAATTTTTTTGAAAGTGCTGGATTAGTGAAATGGTACTGTAATTATTTCCATTTTTATTGCATGTATTGGAAATATAGATAAAACAAGCAACATAATGTATATTTTTACCGTCGTAATTATGTAAATATTGGTAGACGATGGCATACCTTATTGCCATAAAGAATCACACGGCTGATATTTTACACGTACATAGTAAATGTAAAAGGCAAGTAAATATGTTAGTTTATGTCAAATCTAAATATTCGGGAGAATGTGAATAGTGCATTGGTTTGATACGTCCCCCATCAACGAGAGGTGTTGGGAGTTCCTCAAGTGCTACTTGAATTCTTATTCTGTTATCATCGGTAGGTGATTTGGTTGCTCCATTGTGTGATATAAGGGAGAGAGTGTTAGGCGGTGGTGTCTTATATGAATGGTCATTGTCTGGTCCGGTATATGAGACATGGATCCTGACAATATCTCCACAGTTGGGGTGCGGTCCCAAGAGTCCTGGTGTTGCTCTGGGGGTCGACTGAGCTGATAATGCTCGCTGGATACAGACACCCGATCTGCTGGCACATTATATCATTTAACATAGGTAAATAATAAATAGGGGCAATATCAAGAATATAAAAGATATATCTACATACATTAAAACTTTTTTTTAATATAACATTAAAATATGTTTTTATCATATAAAAATGAGTTACTATTAAGGTTACTAAATAATGATTTTATGTTGTCTTATTGAAATAGATGAAAAAAAATTACATATTGTTGTTGATTCTATGAAACCTCTTATGTGTTCTGATGCGAATTTTACAGAAGCATAAAAATATTATAAATCTTATATTCCATTATGCCACAAATGGAACATTTATTTTCACTCTTTATCATTTTATATATACCTATATATATTTTTAAACATAAGATACTAAATTGGAAATATGCAGTTTTAACACCAAAACCTTATTTTTGGAAAAAAAAATGACATACAAGGTTTTATAGAATGACAGATGATATATGTACCAATTAATAAAAAAATAATCAAATTATATTGAATGTGCACAAAGAAGGTAGAACTTACTAAATACAAACATAAATTATTTTTAAATTTTAAATACTCATAAGTTGTTAGACAAAACATAATCTCGAAATCATTTTAGAAAGTTTAATACTATTGTGTTACATGAAGCTTGATTTGCAATATGTTTATATCAGGTCATTATAAACTAAACTTCCCTATGTTGATAGTAAAATTAATATTTGTTTTTTTTTGTATTTTGTTTTGCTATAATCTTAAAATTAATTTACTATTTATGCATAAACCTGGTCTTGTGAAAATATGTATATAAATTTACAATATAAGTTAAATATTAACCCAATCAAGACGAATAGGTACAAGTACTTGCGTGACCTACAGATGGACGGTATTTCGCGTCGCACACAGATTTTTAATCTCGTTTTAATTGAATATAATAACGGTAAAAAAAAATATATCGATATATCATAAAAAGATCAAATATAAACAAAAGATCACATATACTCAATGAAATTGAACACTTCATAATATAAACATAAGATAAATGAAGAATAATGATATCGTAGTTATCTCCATATAAAAAATTACATGGCGGCATCGATATGTCACGTGATCCTTTTCGGCATTTGATGTAGATAAGGGATATGAGCCGATTGTGTATTGGTAAGGATCGAATTCAAAGCAGAATGTTCAAAGCGAAACAACAAAATGAACTGGCGCAGTATCCCTCTTTCCTACGCGCATGCGTATTAGATCCTTACAAAGCGCGGGAGAGTGTAAATTTCGCCGGTGATGGTCGATGAATTTCAGTGTTTAGAGTTCTTAATTTTTTAAATAATTTAACAATTGTTTTGTTGATTCACCGATAGATGTCTTGAAGTCAAATATATGGAAGTATTATTCATACAAATTTTCGTCTCAATCAAGTATGAATTTACTGAGATATGAAGGTTCACAATTGTGAATAGCCATGAGGGCATGTAAAAATGATGCTCGGCGTTTAGGCACGCCGCCGGTGGGTATCTATACATGACGCTCGTCTTAAAAAGGTTAAATTTAACACAAATGTTAAATATCAATTTAACAAGTTACCACATTCTGGAGACTCATGATGTTTATAGACTGTCATAGATCCAGACTAAAAACATAACAGTGGCTATACCAAGCATTAAACCTGGGAATTTTCACTCAGGCGTCAGATATCTAATCAAGTGAGCCACGGAGGCCGAAATTGAATACAAAACAAAAATCATGAAAATAAATTAAAAAACATTATTATTAAAAAAAATACCTTCATAAGACCATATAAATACTTTGCCAAATTTAGCTTCATAGCTCGTGTTAAAAAATTAATTTAAAAAAACCTTTTTTGGTCAGTAAATTGAAAGCATGAATATAGGTATGACAATGATGTTTTGGTAAATAATACCTGACAGAACCAGAATCATCGTCGGATGCTATGCTGTGCGTGTCGAGAGAGTTGTCGGGAGCATGAGATCTGGTACTGGAGAAGGCCGATAGGTCAGCTGTGGAGGTCACAGAAGTGTCGGCCAATGAACGCCGCGATCCCAATACTGACCCACTCTCCTCTATACCGCATTCTGTCTTGCTACCTGATCATTACATTAACACTATGTCACCAACTCTCAAATTAGGTCAAGGTTTTTTTTAAAGAATGAATAGGTATATACTTGCTACAATTACATACATTTCCTGAATTAAGCATGAATGCTTGTGCTATCTCTCTCTTTCTCTCATCCTTGTCCTCATGGCTGAAGATGGTGGCTGTAATTAATCGATCTTTGTGTGGCCTACCTCCATTCTAATCTGTTCTAAGCAGCAGTCACTGAAAAGCCAGTGATTGTGCTATAGGTGAACATCAATCAATCAAGGTGGAATTCGACATCTAAACTTAATTTATAAACAACTTCAGTGAAGTTTCCCTTCATATTAATGTTCACTGTAAGTTGATAATAATTTAAACAGCTGAGTCTCATGGCCAGATCTACAGTTTTGTGGCTTGACATAATAGTTTTCCTTATATTTGGCGCCACAAATTTCTTTGTTCTTGGTGCAATTCCACCATTTGAACCTACGGTAGATCCGGCCCTGATGAGATCCAATCTACAGCTTTGTTAAATATTATAATTTATTCCAAAT
The DNA here is from genome assembly GCA_963576475.1 of Molanna angustata. Taxonomy (NCBI): domain Eukaryota; kingdom Metazoa; phylum Arthropoda; class Insecta; order Trichoptera; family Molannidae; genus Molanna; species Molanna angustata. Next base: position 25,522,439 of record OY754966.1, read on the forward strand.
TATATGTTCATTTGATATATGAATAAAATCACTAATTTGGGACATTGTTACGACATGGCAATTACTTCCAACTAATCAGTGTTTCCAGCCCTGAGACATATTTTTTAATAAATTTCTTCCCTGCTGAGAATTAAACCCAGAATGCCAACACAGAATTCTAACAACACACAATTAAGCCACGACCGTCGACTTACTCAAACACAGGAAAAAATATGCTTATTTAAGATTCAAAAAGATAGTATTTTTATACATGTAACAACTATAATTATCTTTTAACAGATTTTTAATTATCTCAATAGAGACGAAGTTGGAATATTTATTGTAGGAGAACCGGGAAATCAAGGCACCTACAGGGCTTACGACCTGTCATCGGCTGGTTTACGTGATCACTTTATGCGCTTGCGCAACATTCACCAATTATGCCTTTTTAATGAGATCCCTATCAATTCAATTTTGAAAGTTCTATATATTGTAATACTGAAATTCTTTTCGCTTGAAAATAAGGAATTTTTACTACAGCCATCTATGGGTGAAATTATGAACAACATTCTTATTATTTTTTTTGGAACACCATCTATTGAGAGAATTGGTTTTTTGTAAATAATGAAAGCTACAATTCTTATATCTGAGGTGACAATGCATTTTTCGCATAGAAGTCACCCCTGAATTGCGCCAGACTTATAAGGTCATTTTTGTCTTATTTACCTACTTGTACCAATGTGTAAGTAATCGAATATTTTTATTATTGCATATGCGCAAACATTGGATTTTTTTCCCTGTCGGGAGTCAAAGATATTTTTTAACAGATTTTTAATTATCTCAATAGAGACGAAGTTGGAATATTTATTGTAGGAGAACCGGGAAATCAAGGCACCTACAGGGCTTACGACCTGTCATCGGCTGGTTTACGTGATCACTTTATGCGCTTGCGCAACGTTCACCAATTATGCCTTTTTAATGAGATCCCTATCAATTCAATTTTGAAAGTTCTATATATTGTAATACTGAAATTCTTGACAGATGACAGGTCGTAAGCCCTGTAGGTGCCTTGATTTCCCGGTTCTCCTACAATAAATATTCCAACTTCGTCTCTATTGAGATAATTAAAAATCTGTTAAAAAATATCTTTGACTCCCGACAGGGAAAAAAATCCAATGTTTGCGCATATGCAATAATAAAAATATTCGACTATAATTATCATCAAAACTCCCTTCACAAAATAATAATATAAAAAACTTTATTCAAAAGCAAAATAAATGTCAACAAATCATTACATTAATAAGAGTATGAATACTGACACACAAATCTATGCCTAGAATATTATTCAAATTCTTAATATTATTATTTGGCAATCATCATGAGACAATGAAAACGAATTCATTCAAATGTTAAATAACTTTTAAAAGAATTAAATAAAAATTAAGTCCATTATAGAATATTTATAAAACATGTGTAACCTATAGTGCACACTCAATATAATGAATACTTGAAAAATTCACAGCTATAGTGAATTCAAACTGAGGATGGTAATTACAAAATAATTATTTTATTTGTCAGTGCCTTTTAAATATAGTGCAGAAAAGGTGCATTATACAAAGTGCACACTATAGTGTTACAAGTAAATAATAGATCAAGGTAATTGATATTAAAAATGTGCTAGTTACAAATACTTAACTTTAAAATAATGTATGTACAAACTATATTAGATATTCTAAAAATATAAATATACAACAAATCTACTATTTACATGAATGAAAATTTAATAAGATAACTCAAATATCTTTTATTTCAAAGATGTATACTTGTACCAAGATAATATATAATATGTACATACATAGGTACTTGCATGCATGCATACATATATATATATATATATATATATATATATATATATATACGTTATGAGTATAACACACACACACATAGATAAAATTTAATATAATACAAACAAAATACTAACCTGATATTTCTGTTTGAGAATGTGGTAATTCTTCCAGTTCAGAAGCATTTCTTTCTCTTCTGAAATAATAAATTTTCATACCATTGTCAATAATTTTTACACAACAATAAATTGATAGATGAAACAGAAAGAACACAATAAAAATAACAAACTAGAGAATCTTCCAATGCATTAGGCTTAAACGAAATATTTTATTTAAAATAATTGTTTAATTTTTGACTAAAATATGACAAACGCCTTAATCTCTACTAGCCATGTGATTTTCAAATACATAACTAGATTGAATATTTTTTTAATTGCATATACTCCCCACAGGGAAAAAATCCAATGTTTGCGTATATGCAATTAAAAATAAAAAAATATTCAATTTACATACACATTGGTACAAGTAGGTAAACAAACCATAAATTAAATAATATTTCTAGCGCATTAAGGGGTGACATCTGTGCGAGAACACTGTCACCTCATTTATAAGGACTGTTGCTTTCATTGTTTACAAATAAACAACTCAATAGATGGTGTTACAAAAAAGGTTTCTTCATTACTTCATAGATGGCAATAGTAATAATGACCTTTTTTCAGGTGATCTGTTACTCAGTATTCAAATATATAGAACTTTCAAAAATTCCATTGATAAGAGGGCATAATTGGTGAACGTTGTGCAAGCGCATAAAGTTATCACGTAAACTAGCCGATGACAGATCGTAGGCCCTGTAGGTACCTTGAGTTCCTATTTTTCTATAATATTCCAACTTCGTTTCTATTGAGATGTTTAAAAGTTTGTCAAAAAAAAAATACATAACTAGAATTATTTAAATTATTCTAAACTTGAATTTGTTGAATGTATATTCACAACTTCAAAGATAAGTTGAAACATCTTCAATATACTCATATATTTTTCATTTGTTTTTTAAAGAAAGCATGTGTTCTAAGTTTGAGTAGTTTGAATCATCTCACACAGATGGTAGTTCTGTAGAATGTAAGAAATCAAATATAACTTCTAGAAAATGAATATGTAACTTCTAACAAATCAATTGATAACGAAGCTCAATAAGAGGCATAATTGGTGAAATTAAATACCAACCAAAGACATGTTTACTCACTACTTGCACAGGGTGCAAGGAAATGCTTAATATTTATTTGTCCAACTGTCGATTTGTTCAAAATAATTTATTTATCTTACATATTATCATAGTTTCAAGCTAAAAGATTTGTATGGTCAAAGCTATATTTTTCTTGTTTTTTTAAACTTTGAAGTCAAAAAATACCAACTTAGAGGCTTTGCAGCATATGTTAAATATATTGATTAACTCAGAATTCAGAGAAACACATTTAGACCCGAATGCACCGTCCTAGGTACCTAAATACTAACTCCTAACCTCACTGGAGTATTTAGTATTCTTAGACATCACTAACTAAATACTACGCCAAACTTTAGGTCGACGGCGTGGAATTAAACATTATTGATGAAAAGAGATAGATAGCTATCTATGGGCTTAAAAAGATATCTATCTTTAAAATGTTTTTTTGCTATAACAACACAAACATAATGTAACCAACTTAACACTGACAGCTCGATGTCACGATTTTTTTGAAATTCTAACGAATTTTCGGCATCTCGTATGGATCGCTGAATACTCTGTTTGGTATTTGATTTGACAAAATTACCAAACACATATTCAACGAAGCCGATAAAATCATCATCCACCGAAAAAATCTCGTATTTTAGTATTAAACCACTTGTAAGGTTCCTCGCTATCAACCTTACTTTTTGACAATTCGTAAATGTTAGTTTACGCCGATGCGAATGTGCTAAGTATTTAGATATGTCTCTGCAATGCAATTCTCATAGGAAAACGTCGTAGCATCCTTCAGTTAGGAAGCCATGTGATCTTCTAATGTAAGTGAGTAACTGTGCAATGAAAAGATGGTTAGTGTTTAGAATTTAGTATTTAGGTAGGAATCTGCATTCGGACCTTAGTGTGTTTGTGTGTTTGCGGCTGTAATAAATTGGGGACTTCAACATGACACAAACCATGGTTGTGAGGACAGACCCCAGAGTGAGAGACGTCCGCATAATATTTATGCAAAGGGACAAATGTACCGTTAGAATCCTCGCATTCTGATATTCGCATACTGGCGAAATTTCAAGATTTTAGACGTTACCGAATTCAAGGTACCGAATTCAATTCATTAACACAATCTAAAAATGTAGTTCACATGTGTAAACACCACATGGTGCCACCAGTGCGTGGAGAAAGGATATGCGATAGTGCAGACCTTACGTTAAGTCCGCATATTACAGTAAGATCATACTTATCTCTGTACCGTGTGTTATGGATTCGTAAAAAAATAGTTCCTACATGTTAACGCCAAATGACGCTACCAGTCCGAGGAGTATGAATATACGATAACGAGGACCTTACGTCTAAATCTCACATTACAAAAATATCATGCGTATCTCTGAACCATGTGTATTGAATTCGTAGTCATATTTAAAATACGAACAAACTTCTATAACTAATAATATAAGTTTTTGGCAAATTAATATCTCAATAGAGACAACTAATCTCTTATAATATTTAAACTATCTCTATAGAGAAAGTTGGAATATTATAGAATCGGAAAATCAAGGAACCTACAGAGCTAACAACCTGTCATTGGCTGGTTTGCATGATCACTTTAAGAGTTTGCGTAACGTTCACCAATTGGCATCGGTTGAGATATTAATTTGTCCAAACATATAATTTACTCTCAACAGATATAAAAATATAATAATTTATGTTTTTTATGTAGTTTTTCATCAAAAAAAGATAATCTGTTTTCAACTTAGCAACTCATAAAACATTCTGTACAGAATGAAATATTTCATTGGTTAGGTACTATATAAAAAATATTGGAATACAAATATATTTGCATTAATTGAAGAAGAAGTACCTCCCTACCTATCAAACTACAAAAACTAAAAAAAAAAAAATCCTTTAAGGGAGGGACTGCTGCCAACATATTTTTAAAAAATATTTTTCATGGTCCAGAGGAAGGAGGATATTTATGTTAAAAAATAAATAAAACGCACATAATTTATGTAACTTTAAACAAAATTACCTGAGGACTACATTTTCACGGACTTTCTTCTCTGTCTCTGTGAATTCATCTGCTCTTGTGCCAATCCTCTGTCTTACATCTGGCTCTACAAACTCTCCAAAGGGTCGTTGAGGAAGTTCTTCTTGAGGTGGCGGACCTGGATGATCCAATTTGGCTTTCTTTAACTCCTTCATATTATGTTCTAAATTGTTTATCACAATATCATCTTCGTATCCAAAGTCTTTAAATAACTTCACCTGAAATTTAAATACCCTTGTACATTTTTTGAACATTGGCTGATGAAACTACATTTAATTGAAATAATTTCAGAGGAATTGTATTTTTTGGAAATAATTATCACTTTTATTTTCCACTAATTATTTAAACAATATTTACTGTATGCAATATTGTTAAAATACTGTTTTAGCCACAGAGTAAATAATTTACAGAACTGACATAAGCTATGACTAAAGGCCAGGGCTATACAAAGTGAAGTGGGTATCAACACATTCACAGTCTTACTAATAAAAATCGACTGCACACCCTTTAACCAGTATTTTAGTTACACACCATGTAAAGCCCGTGTAGCAATTATTTGAAAATCTAATTTAATAAATGCTGTATAACGACTGGGTAGTTGCAACAGACTTACAACATAAATTAATCCGACAACGTTGTATTTTCCATTCTATTTCCATCTGCCATTCTAATATTGATGTTTGTCATGGTTAATATTTTCATATTGTTTTCACATTTTAAAATAGGAATATGGAAAATATAACGAATAATTTCATCATATGAATACCCATGCGAACACGTTTGTAGATATTATATAGGAGCTAATTTTTTAACAACTTTTCACTCATAATGCACAACTATTGATAATAAAATGATTTATAAACATTTTTCATCATATTATTCCAAGATATAACAATATATACATTAGGGTGGATCGAAATCACGAAGTTGACAATATCAAAATCGGCATAGGTGGGATAGGTGCTCCTGGACAAGCTTATTTCAGGGTTTTATTTTTATTTTTTTGTAATTTCATCTTGAACTGCCGCAAGTCACATTTATTTTTGGATTTTGAGGAAAAAATGACAAAATGTAATTGAAAAATTTGAAATAAAAAAAAAATTGAAAATGTTTTCTTTTATTTTTACTATGCAAATGCACCACATTAATATAAAAAACAATAATAATTCAAATGCACATTACTTTGGTATCATTCAATAAAGATTGAAATAGGGGAAAATTTGGTTATTTCAGTAGATATTCAGCTTTCGTATTGAATTTTTTGTATTATTATTCGGGACTCAATTCTAGATTTAATAAATCCATCTTGTATTTTGGGACCACACACTGCACTAGAAGCTTCCGTCACTTATTATACACACCCTTCTACAGCTTGGGTGTGACACGGGAATAAATGTAATTTCGGCAGAAATTCTGTTATTGTATTAATATCTTGGTCCTCTTGTAAAAATCGTTCGAGAGCTTCATAGTTCAAATTAATTGTAACAGGGTTAACCACCAGAACCTTTTAAATTAACAGTTTGCCAATCTGTCAAATCAGAATAATCCAAGGCAGAGAAATTTTACTGAAGAATAGAAAATTTTCTTACAGTGTTAGTAATTTTTGCTAATGCCAATTTTTTCTCTGTTTTCTTTCATCAAATAACATAGTTTTAATGATGTTTTCTGGGTTGCCAAAATAAGAATTTCATTGTATGGACGGATCTATGTATAACACTTATTATTAGATTATCTGTTAATTATCTTAAGTGATATAATTAAGTGGTAAAGGTTTCTGGATTCATGAGAAAATTAAATTCATTTTAATTTTAAACCACATCATTATAAGCAATTTGTCATCATAAGCAAATTTTCAGATGGATTAGGAGAGGAATTCTGTTCGAATTCTATTATCATAGAATTATATTCGCTGTAGACAACCATCTTTAATGAGTGAGCTATCCTGGAGCTCTTTTTAAAATGCTGATTGAGCAACTACCTGAATTTATGGCTTCGCACATTTCGTATTTCTGATCCATACCAACTAAATTCCTTTTTATTTGATATTTTTGGAATGGTACATCGTATCTGTGAAAAGTTTACTAATTTAAAATTTTCACTTATAATAACATCTTTTCTAATAGGACCAGAAAAAGCTTGTGGACAATTCGTAGGACCATTGACATATTCAAACAAATGTCATAGTGGAAGTTCATTGGCACGAAATTGGCAAACAAATCAGTGTAAAGGCTTTGAAATTTCTACTTCAAGAAGCCTCATTACACCTCCTTGCATACCTGTGTTAGACACAGTTTCATGACATCCCACTGCGACAAGTTTTTGGATACTAAATTTGATTTGGGTTAAAATTTGGAACAAACTCTGATGACTGATGCTTTGGAAGAAAAGAGGGTAAGGTGACGTATTTACTCTGAGCATGGTTCTCTTATCAAAGTTATATGATCTTCTTTGGTCACTCGATGACGATCTGAAATAATCGACAGAGTTTTTGCTTTTCTTCCATCGAAACATATCCCAAAATACTCCGTTGTTAATCAATGGTTTATGCCGTGAAGCTTCTCTTTTTTAGCTCGTATTCGGTTAGTCAATTTCTGTCCACAATTTCATTTGTGTCGTGTCCATTCATTATACCAATATCTTGACAGATCATAGAAACAATTGCTATTACCTCTTTATCCGACATTTCAAGCCTATCAAGATTACCTACTTGCAAGTACAGGAAAGTTTTTTTATATTGTTAAATAGATTCAACTTTTGAAGATATTTCTTCCCAAATATCACAAACAAGGTTTGCCGTTTTATGCGAATAACCCTTATTTAATTGTGAAATCCATAGATATCATTAAACACATCTTTATAAGATAGTAATGGGTTAATAGGTGAATTCTTACCTGCTCCAAATATTACACAGGTTACATCTTTTTCTCATAAAACCAGAACCACTGCAGTGCGCTGGCACACGCAAATTGTTTTTTTTCCTACTACACAGTATAGTATTCATCACACATCTTGAACCATTTTGCCGTGGAGGGGGGCGATTTGCACATCCAAGAAAAAGACACAAAATTGCGGTCTACGCACCCAGAAGTCTGGCTCAAGTTACGATAATTATACTATACGCTCTTTACTTAAGTAATCGGCTCATTACCCCCCCCCCCTTATTACTCAACACCCTATTCATTTCTACATTATGACGATGTAAAAAAAATATAAAACAACCAATAACTTAAATTTTATGATAATGTAAGTGATTCGAATTGTTATAATCTATCAATATTTTTGGCAAGAAAAATGCATTTTTCAAGGCCTTTGGGGCTGTTCAAGGCATCAAAATATTTTAATTTTTGTTTTTTAATATCTTTAACTATATTAAAGAATTAAATTTCGGGGTACAAAAATTGATATTTTATTTTATAACTACTTTTCGAATGCTTTATGAAACATCAAAAATTCACAAAAAGGATTAATTTTCAACATCTATGCGACAGTTCAAGACATATTTTTTTTATAAATTTACTATGCAGAATGGCTTAAAATAAGCTAGAGCACCTATTGCAGCGGTGCCAAAATCGAAATTCTGAGAAAAAAAAATATCCATACAAAAGTGATCCACCCTAATATACATGCAGATCCAAAATGAAATTTGATTTATGATAGATGACAGTTGTCTTAAAACACCGCTGAACTAACTAGGCATGCAAGCATTGTGTAAAATTTGTATGAGAGATACACAGTCGTTAACCAACTGATCTGCTATACAGCGTTTATTGGTAACGTTTTTTGCCTACATGGGTGTTAAATGGTATTGTAACTTTTACAAGATGTTTATTAGTAAGACTGTAAATTTTTAAATATAAATGACACATTTATATAGCAGTAAAAGTATTTGCTTTTCGAAATTTAAATCCCTTTGTCAACAAAATGTACTTTTTGATATTGGTGTTGAGTACTGTTTCGATTTTAAATTCAAGCTATGCTGAAAATATTCAAATGCGTTATATTGATTTCATTCACAGTCACGTCGTATGTACCAAGAAATTTTGCTGATGTCATGTATATATATATATATATATATATATATATATATATATATATATATATATATATATATATATATATATATATATATATATATATATATATATATATATATATATATATATATATATATATATATATATATATATATATATATATATATATATATATATATATATATATATATATATATATATATATATATATATATATATATATATATATATATATATATATATATTAATGGTTTGTGGTTTTAGTAGATAGAATAAGAGGGTTATACATTTATTTTTAGAAAAGAGAATTATAATGAGTAAACAATACATATTCCACATAATTGATTTTTTTGTCCAAGTAAAAAGCAGAAGGAGCAATTAAAAAATAATAATGATACAGCAAAATTATGAAGATAAAATATTGCTTCAATTAAGGGAGTCAAGTGGGAATTTACGAATTTCGAAATACAAAGATTTGTTTAAAATTTATTCTTAAATAAGAATTGGTAAAGATTGTGAAAAAGATTATAATATAAAAGAAAGGATTGTCAGGGGATATATTTTTCTTTAATTACATCCTCTTAGTCATTCACCCTGAATGTTTTCTTTTAAGGCCCGCACTACTCGGGAATTATTACTGTAAAATTGAGATATCCTTACAAGAAAAATCACAAATCAAATCTGACAATCGAGATGCCCAAAGCATGTTTCCATATTTGTTTATTACTTTTCATTACCTAGCACTGTACGGAGTTACTCCATTTCATTGTAACTATGTTCTGTTATTTTAGTTATAAAACATCCATCATAAGTGAGTTATTTCCAAATAAAAAAATGGAATGATTATCACATGCCAAATGGTTTTGTAAACAAAGATGATTGTCGATTTGGTACAATAACAAACTACAAGAGACTACAAGTGCCGTTGAAAGCTGAAAAAGTCACAGTCTGGTGCAGTGGCATCACAGGCCTTATTTTTTTTTATGAAAACAAATTTCAAAATACAATATATTACTAAGTAGGTATGTAGAAACCTATTAAATAATATTATTTAAAAATAAATGATTATTTACCTGGATATAATGAACAATTGAGTCCATGTCATTTAATTTTAATATTGCCTTTTTGTGCATCCTCAATATGGTAAATGCCATAGCAGTAATGACACGTTCACCAAAAACAAGATATAAATCCCAGACTCGTAAGCATAAACTAAATGGCACTCTTTCAACAAAACACACAAAAAACCATTTCAAAGAATAGAGTATTGCATCAAGGCCAAATTTGTCAAAGTGGTGTTTTAGTTTTGGCATAAATTTGGTAATTATTTTGTCATGATGTTCCAGAAATCTTGTCAATTTTGGAAACCCAAGGATGTACAGGCCATGCATTGCATATTTAGAATCTTTAAACAGAACAGTCAAAGCCCAGAAAGCATCTTCTTCATTCATATACATGAGTAGTACACCGGCCAAACCTGACATTCCTTGACAATACCCTACCTCACTATTGTACATGGCGTACGCACACAACACATTAAACAGTGACTGTTGCTTGATAGAATATCTTTCCCGGTAGTTGACATGATCACGGAATTGCCTATTCACATCTGAATCTATTTGTCTGGCATCTGTGGACCACTGTCGTGCTAATCTAAGCATTTCATCATATTTTCTTTCATTTTCTACTTTTATTCGATTCAAGTCTAATAATGTACACCACACTTGTGATCGTAGTGAGTTTGGAACACCTTTGAATATCCGTCTTTCCAGTTTTTCTACTGTGGCAGGACTATTCCATGATATTAACATTTTCAACCATTTTTTGATTCTTTGCCTTTCATGCTGTTTATCTTTTACTTCTTTAGCATCATTTTTTTTTACTATAGGCTGGTTCTGGATGAAGCCGTATCTGGAAGTAACAAGTGTTCAAGTCAGAGTATAATATATACATTAAAATTAATATTCAATATAAACATTTTCCTTTTTATAATTATTAGAACGCAATTATATCAATATTATTTTAGTATTTTTTCGTTACTATCATAGAGGGAAGCTATCGCACATATTCACTTTCTGTTCTTGAATGTATTCCTGTCAATTGAATCATAGACTCTCCAGATAAGGATGAAAAACATTACTGTATTTGTTCTAACTAAATTATCGTAATATGAACTAAATGATAGTGACTAGGGCATCAAATTTCAATCTTACACAACTACGGGACTGAGGTTGTCAATCCCGCGGATTCGCGGGATCTCAGGATTACAATATATTTATCACAAATCATTTAATATAAAAGTAGTATTAATAATATAAATTTAAGACTACAATAAAAACACCATCCTTTGACATTAAAATTTTTTTCTAATGTAAATATGAGTTTTAATTAAAAATATTGAATATACATGTAATACACAGAGAACACTTTTGTAAGTTAGATATTCCAGTAAATAACTTGAGAATTTTTGTATTGGAGGGAGGCAATTTGCACATATATAAAACGCAAAAAAAAAACAAATTTGTGCTTTGCTAAGCCTATGTGATTTCTCAAGTTATTTGCCAAAACTAATTAACTACTAAACAATCTCACACAAACGAAACAATATCACATTGTCTTAGCTGCATGATGCTTTTCACGTCGCTACTAGACGTAATCTTATATGGGAAGGAAAGCATCATGTAAGAAAATACTTAAAATTCAGATATGTTTGGATTTCCTAATAGTGACGACCTTACTCACAGCCTGCAGCAACGTAAAACACATAATAAATTTAATAAAATCTTAATATTTGCATTAAATATCTAAAATTTGTTTATACAACTCAATTAATGGAACAGAATGGAGTACATTCTACAATAATGCAGCAATTTCAAAATCAATCATTCTGTTTAACATACTTACAGTCTTATTCATAATATTTTCTTATACTGCGGTAAAAACATTATATAACTAAAACACAGTATAAGCACTTATATTCTTGACTATTCATAATAACATTTATATACCAATATAACAATATCGTTGCTATGTTAGTGTTTGAGCTGACAACGTTGCAATTCATTCATGTTTCTCCAGTGATTTGACATTTGTCGATGTTTTGAAAAAAACATATAGTGTTTCTTATAGTGTTTGGGCTTTATTTTTATATTTTATTTCTTCAATAACATTATTTAGATATTTATATGAAAAACTGTAGCGACAACTGGTGCAATAATGAAATACCCATTCTCAAATGATCTGTCAGTGGTAATGACAAATATATTTTGTAATTCTTTTTTTGAAACTAAGACGCGAAACAATATGTTTGATCGTATTTATAATTATCTGTTGTTTTATTAATTTGTGAAAAGAAATAGAAAACAAATATTCACGTCGCTTCACAAATGTCAAAAATAATTGACATATAATGCGACCATCGGCAACATTCGGGAATTATCGGAAATGTTTGGTGCCTATATTCTCCTTACATTGCTCTTAAAACAACCTGGGACCGTGTTTATCTTATATAGGCGTAATGTAGCCGTTATACAGCATTATTGCCTTATATATGCTATTATGAATAGTAATTTTCAGTACTGTTGTTATACACTGTTTTAGTTAGTTATTATGAATAAAACTGTAAAATTATGTAAACTAGAGTTAGAGGAGAACTCTTATCTATTATATAGGTACCTATTATAATTTTACTCTGGATGGTTGGGACTATTCAGAAAATGTTATTATAATAACAAAATGTTGTGATTCATTATACAAAAACAACTACAATTTAAATCCAAAATAAACAATTTATTATGGGTTCATCGAGGGGAATACATTCTGGACAAATCCGTGATAAATTGTAGGATTTAAAAAAAAAATTGTATAATCTTTTTGGTATTTGATTTGACAAAATTACCAAATTCATATTCAAAGAAGCCGATAAAATCACCATTCACCGAAAAAATCTCGTATTTTAGTATTAAACCACTCGTAAGGTTCCTTGCTATCAACCTTACTTTTTGACAATTCGCAAATGTTAGTTTACGCCGATGCGTTTGCGCTAAGTATTTAGTTATATCTCTGCAATGCAATTCTCATACAAAAAGTTCGTAGCATCCTCCAGTTAGGAAGCCACATGATCTCCTAACTTTAGTGAGCGACTGTGCAATGAAAACATGGTTAGTATTTAGAATTTAGTATTTAGGTAGGACTCTGCATTCGGACCTTAGTGTAGTACAGCTATTACATTATTTTACACGCATGCTCGCATATATTCGTATTATGTGAATGAGAAAAAAATATAGCTGGCATTTTCACTCATTGTGACGATTCCTTGAATATGTCAAAACCTAACAAGAGTTGAGAAAAAATTTTTTTTTTTAAAAATACGGTATTGTAAAGATACCGCACAACGGGTAATTATTAAATAAAAAATATCCTTACTCAATTTGTTTTTGACAAGGTAAGTAAAACTTGGATATGGCAGACAGTAGAATAAAAAATACCTAAATGATTTCACTACAATATAAGTATACCTAGAATAGTAATCTGAGACATAATATGTATTCACATAAAAACTACCACGAGAAACTGATTTCTGCCAACTAAACACCTTTTAAAGACAAAACTGTCATATCAGCTCTCATATAAATTTAAAATTTCAGCACATTGAGAAGGTATATGAATTAATTTTGATATTATTTTAAATTGGGTATTGAACATGATATTTTACATATATATTTTTTACTTGAGAACCTTCATTATGAAGGAGGGCGGTTTGCAAATATACCAACAAAGCAAAAAACCTAAATATTTCATTATGTGTAGCCCATGTAATTTCTCAAGTTATTTGCTGATAACTGTACTACAGGAAGTCATTCTTTTATTATTGGTGCTACAGTCCAGTGCGGACTCTTTCCTCCCAAATGACTCCATACCTCCTTATCTTTAGTCAGTCTTTTCCAATTGGTCAGATCTATTGTTCTGACATTACCTGGCACATAGGAACTACCAAATCTTAAATAATTCCTATGTTAAAGTTTAGATATCCTTGGAAATATTACTTTTATATGTCTTTCACCCCAATAATAACAAAAAGACAAAGATTAAGTATAGAATCATTTCGCAATGGCAATCACCTTACGCAGCATTTACCAAAAAAGTATGAACCATTAATATCCACTATATACTCAATCAAAATATATCATAAACTGAAAATAATTTTAAAAAAATAGCAAATAATATATTACATTATTTAAAAATATGACATATGCATAATATTATCGCAAATGCAAAGTTATCACATCAAGTTTCAAAAATAAAATACAGTTTAGAGTTATTGAAGACACAAAGTTTTTATTTAATTTATATTTGGCTTCATCACTTATTTCTTGGCAAAATGAAACTTTGTAAGGTTTGTTCTTAAATCAATTTTTAAGAAATTCAAAAATTGCAGCAAATAATAAATAAATTTGAAGCTTAACAGATAATAATGAAAAAATTAAGTAAGAAAATTATAGCACAAAAAATATGCCATCACAAAAAAAAACAAATGTTTCTTTTTAGGTACTATTTTATCTTTAATTTAATTTTATAATAATGAATCCTATCAAAATTTAAGTAATTTATATATTACAATTCACTTTGTTTTAAAACAAAAATAAGTTATTCTATATGACCGGTGTCAAATAACTCATTTGTGGTTTGAAACAAAGTGAATTGTAATTAATAAAATAGTTTTAAAATTTTACCACAAAGTCAACTACAAAATAGTATCATAATTTTGTTCATTTTTCCCCCCAATAAGGTTATATTTGAAAACAAAACCATTTAAATTAATATTTCCTTGTATTGAAATTCAATCTGTGTATGTAAATGTGTGTCTGTTAATTTTAAAATGCTATATGAAAGATTATATCATAGTGTATTTCAAAATGTATAAAATAAATATTGTTACACCTTTGCGATAGTTAATTTATTTTCAAAATTCATTTAAAGTATATGCATTGAAGTTTAGCGAGTAGCATCCGCAATACCTCCACTTAGAAATGGTAAAGGAGGTTGAGGTTGTCGTACCTGTCACATTGGTAAATTTCATTACCAGGATCCTCCCAGGGGTCGATATCTGCTGGATTCTGTCTCCCTCTAGCATAGCGTTTAAATAGGCCGTGCCTTTCCTCCTCCGACCTCGACAAAAGAGCGTCTTCATTCATACCACTCTTATCACTTGAACAAACTTATCTCAGCTTCTCTGCAACAAAACAATATTAAATTAGTGAAGGCCATAATGCATTACATCAGTGATTCCTTATCGTGGCGCCAGCGTCACTTTGTGGGTGTTTTCGAGGAATGGTGGGGCAGTTATAAATTTTTAGCATTTAGATGCAGGGTTTTGAATAAAGAAAAAAAATTAAGATTGTATTAAACTATACTTGAACCTAATATTACGATAATGACCGTATTCTGAAGAAAGTATTAGACACCTGACCTGAAGGAAGACGAAGTAGAGGCAGACCTAGGTTGAGATTGCTTGAAGATGTGATATGTGATGTCAGAATATAGGAGAAGAATGAGTCAATAGGGAGGGATGGAGATGATTTCTGGAATCCAGGGACCGCAGAAGACTGCAATGTCAATGATTAATGGAATATTACAAAATTGTGGCTCAAGAATTTCATTGTTTTTTTGGTTTTTCAATATAAATTTCATACATTTACATGACATCTGTTTTATAAAATAAAGACATAGAGAAAAGCATAAATTACAATGATGGTTTTTGGGTTTTTTGTGGGAGGCGACAGATGATTTTATTATTAAAGAGGGCGATTCTTTCAATATGGTTAAGAAACACTACACTAGATGCATTAAGAGTCACAGAATTCCATTTCATTCTTCAATCAGTTTTTAAAACTTGACAAGATATCTCAAAAGTCATAGGCATACAAATTCTTCAGTAGTAAGTGCTTGAACTAATTTACAAAATTAATTACCTTTGCTTCATAAATTATGTTAAAGAAACATCTTGGACCAAATAAAACACTGAATACTCTCCAAGAGCAAAGGAAAGCTGAAGGTAATTATTGCTCATGAAGAGATGTTAAATACCAAAACAGTAGGTGTAGAGTGTAAATAATACTGTCCACAAAATAAATATAAATCGGCCACATGTCCTGAATAGTAATTAAATATATTCAAGTATTCATAGAATGAAGATAAAAGGTAGAATTTTTCATCTTGATTTTTTCATGAATATAAGTTATGTTAGTCATTTGAAAATATTTTTAGATATACTTGTACGATTTATTTTAATTTCCGTTGCAATAAAACAAACAGTAAGAAAAATAATATATTCTTGTAGGGGACCATTTATTTACATAATTTTAAAACAGGGTGTCACTGAAAGTATGACAGTTCTCGACAAGGAAGAGGGGATAAACAGTATTAAAAGATTGTTGACATAATTATTGGAGATTTCCCAAAGCTGCTACTGCTGTAAAAGATAAAAATTTTGCACAATCAGAAATGCATATTAAAGTCCTTATGAGCAAATGAAATAAGAGAACAAAACATGATACATGCTAATAGTTTTGTAATTTTTCATATTTGTCACAAATCATTTTCTGATAAATATATTCTACCATTTCCAAATAAACTTATATCATGTCCATACATACTAAATATTCTTCATTTTATTTTGTAGGATATTTATTTATTTATATCGATAAAAAACGTATTTATAAGTTTTTATTATAAACTCATTTTACACTTATGATTTCGGAATCCTGCATTTTGAATTTAAAAATAATGTCAATAATTGTTACTTACCCACTGTCATTCAGGATAAACTTATATTCCACACTATATATCGGAAGAACACAAATCACAAAAGAAACAATTACAAAAAACGCCCACGACTCCAGTCAAAAAAATTAAACAAATTCAAGGGACCGAATCGTTTCGTTTATGAAAATACTAGTGTTTTAGATCGACAACCGAGTTGGATAATATACTATAGATACACAGTCCTTAATGTTGATGGTTTGAAAAAATATTAAGTTGTTTACCCAATTTGAAAGAATATTCATCAGACAACCAAAATTCACAAAAATCTGAGAGCGACGAACACCCATACATTATACAAAAAATCTACGCGACGTGACAGAACCACAGAACAGAACCACCCGAAATACATTTTAAATGGAAATACAGCAATATAGGAATAATAATCAATAACTATGGCAACACGTCGAATCCAGATATGAAAATGGTAGGAACTTAAAATATTTAAAACCAGAGGTGGATTTTGGAATTAAACAACCCGAAATAGAAGAATTCAAATTTGTAAGATTTGTGCACACAGCCGAATCGATGCAACTAACACAGACCGCGCTCATAGAATAAAGATAAAAATGGCCGAGTGGATGGATATCCGCATTCCTCGTGCCCAGGATAGCTCAAAACCATGTCAGAAGATATCGGTCGGGCTCGCTTCTCATTATAATAAATTAGAGATTTTAAATTCGCGCTAAAACTGCAAGCTGGCATAAAATGGTCTCTGAGGTATCTGTTTCGGATCCTTGGGGTGCTGTGTTTAAATGTGTTTCATCAAAACGAGATAACAATGGAGCTCTTTCATGTATAATCCGTATAAATAATGGCAATATGACTTCATCCATTGATGATACTGCCTCTGCTTTCCTGGATGCATTGGTCTCAAAAGACAATCCTCTGACTGATAACGATTTTCACAAACAGGTTCGTACTCTTCAAAAAACTATTCCTCTAACATCCCCTTCGCCACCAACTTCTGCTGAGGAACTTGATTTAATTATCAAGAACCTTAA
Organism: Molanna angustata; assembly: GCA_963576475.1. Classification (NCBI taxonomy): domain Eukaryota; kingdom Metazoa; phylum Arthropoda; class Insecta; order Trichoptera; family Molannidae; genus Molanna; species Molanna angustata. The sequence continues at coordinate 25,540,381 of OY754966.1, forward strand.
GCAAAATAAATCCCCAGGCTTAGATCGCATTGATTCTTCTCTAGCACAGAGATGCTGGCGTCTAGCTCGTTCTGAAATGACTGTCCTCTTCAACCGATGTCTAAATGAAGGCTGTTTTCCAGATTGCTGGAAAACAGGTCTCATGACGATAATATCCAAACGTTGCGATCGCTCTAGTACGGATCCCAAATCATACAGACCCATTACTCTTCTCCCTATTCTAGGTAAAGTTCTCGAGCAATTGATTTGCCGTAGAATTGAGTCACATCTCTCTAATTCTAGTCCGCTATCCCGACGCCAATTTGGCTTTCGTCCCGGCATCTCCACCGTTGACGCTGTTAACGAGATGATAGATTTTGTAGAGTGCTCCAATGAGAAATATGTTGTAGCCATCTTGATATAAGTGGTGCGTTTGACAATGCTTGGTGGCCGCTCATTCTGCACAAACTTAAGGCTAGAAATATTCCTCGTAACTTATACCTTATTGTTAAGAGCTACTTCGAAAATCGCCACATAGTCCTTCCTGGGGGTCAATTTATTCATAAGCGACAAGTAAGCATTGGATGTCCTCAAGGTTCTGTTCTCGGTCCACTTCTTTGGAACATTCTTTTCGATGATCTATTGGATCTTCCTCTTCCGAGCAACTGTATAATTCAAGCATATGCCGATGATGCTTACATTATGATTCGTGCTGATTCTCGTAGATCAATCGAGAACTCAGCCACCCAAGCGCTGAGCTTTGTTTCTGACTGGGGTATAAAAAACAAGCTATGCTTCGCTCCGAACAAGACTTATGGCCTGGTATTTAAGGGCATACTTCGCAGACGGCCGTCCATTCAGTTTCTAGGAACTAATATTGTCTTTCGAGACCAAGTCACCTGTCTCGGAGTTATTCTAGAAAGGGGACCGAGTTTCAAAAATCATGCCAAATCATGTGTAGATAAGGCTAAGTTTGCTTTCATTAAAATAGGACACCTCGCCAAAGCAAGCTGGGGTCTGCAATTTCCTATCGCCCGCCTTTTCTACAAAGCCGTTTATCTTGGCATCGCTTGCTATGCGGCAGGCTGTTGGTCTAACGCCTGCGAGTTTCAGCATATTCGAAGAACCTTGCTTTCAGGCCAAAGATTCGCTCTCATTGCACTATCCAAAGCTTACAGAACAAGCCCCACCGAAGCCCTGCCAATTTTGACAGGCTTAACCCCCCTTGATCTTGAAATTCAACGTAGAGGTGCTATTTTCAATTTATTGCGAGGCCGTCCTTCTGTCGTCGGTGACACTTCTTTTCACCCCCCTGAAAGTCGAATGTCTCGAAGCTCAATTAAGAGAAACGTGAGCGACACTCTACTAAACATTTGGCAAAACCGCTGGACGACCTGTCTAGTTGGTAGAGTTACCTTTTTATTTTTTCCTGACGTGAGGTCGCGACTGAAATCTCCTTGGGTTGTTCCAGACTTTTGGACTTCTCAATTTCTCACAGGACACGGTAACTTTAAAAGCTATCTCCATCGCTTCAACATTGCTCCCTCTTCCTCATGTCAGTTTTGTCAATGTCCGGACCAAACTTCGGATCACATCCTTTGGGAGTGTTCCCACTCAATTGTGTCCTCTTACAGATCGGAGCTCCTCGTTGCTGTCCGTGGGCCTCTTCAAGGTCCCATTGGACATGCGGACTTAGTGATCTCGAAGAACAATTACAAAGCCTTCAAACGATTTTGCCATAGATACGGTGCCTTATTATCCGAAGATTCTCACTGACTTTTCTGTTTCCAGAGATCTTGGTCTCTTCTCTGATGCCCTATATATATGGATCTGAAGTCGCCGACAGTCCGCAAGTGTGAATCTCAATTCGCACTTGTTGATTGTTCTTTTTGCACCATGGTGCCGAGATTGCTAATCTAGAGGGCTCCATGAGCTACTCTTCGTGCCATGCATTGTTTTTTTTTGTCATTCATTCTAGCGTTCTGCGAAGGGGCCGTTGACAGTCCCCATATGCGGAGCGGGTGGTGGTGGAAGTAGCGATAAAAAAAAAAAAAAAAAAAAAAAAAAAAAAAAAAAAAAAAAAAAAAAAAATTAGAGATTCTAGATAACAATCTGAAATAATAAAATTTAACATACAGATCAACAATCATTGTACGTACAATGTATAGATGTAAATAATTTATACAATGGCAGGATAATGTATGCCAGATTATCATATTTTCATTACTTACATACATATGTAAAAAATGAAAATATAACCAACTTAAAACACCAACTTAGAGGCTTCGCAGTGATAATCTCCTCCGAAGACGCTTGGAAGACGAGCTCACCTTTTTTTAATGCTTCAATGTCCGGAAATAAAATGTCCACACATAACCTCGCTGAACGAGATAAATTTAAACTGGACTATAACTGAAACCATGGTCTGATCATACATAAATGTCAGTTTCAGTGCACAGACGTCAGACGGCACGGTTATGTCACGACATATAATATCAAAATTAAATAATATTGTCCTTAAATTAGGATGTCACAAATTAAAATAATGGTATTAAAATTTATTATGGACGACACAAATCAAAATAATATCAATAAAATAAATGAATAAAAAAAACAGCATAAATATTGTCACAAGGAAAAGAAAAATAGTATTTCCTTCACAGCCATGAACGTTCTGATGCAGCTTTAATGCCGGAACGGACCTTCGTCGATGGGCGAATGGGGCAAGCTATCGGCAAGCATCCTTGGATCCCAAACACCGGCAGATGTCGGTCGAGTAACTGCATCAGAAGCAACGACGGCGGCGCTAATCTCAAGGAGATGCAGACAGTTGCTCCGGGGTTCAGCGCGACTCGACAATGTTTGGAGCACTTTCCAAACTCAGCATCCGCCATGGTCCAGAAAGGTTCTCACCTCGAATGGTGCTGCAATGATCCATTTTTTGATGTTTTCACACTGTCTGGTTGCTTGTGGTGTGCTAGTTTGGCGCCAAATTCAAACAAAATAAACGCGAACAAGAGAGGTCGCGTCAGCAACATATGTGTGTGTGCATATGCGTGCGCGTGCGTGTGTGTGTATGTGTGAGGGTGTGTGTGTGTGTGTGTGTGTGTGTGTGTGTGTGTGTGTGTGTGTGTGTGTGTGTGTGTGTGTGTGTGTGTGTGTGTGTGTGTGAGGGTATGTGTGTGTGTGTGTGTCCTTATAACTTTTGATTCGCTCAATTTACAGAGTCCAAAATTTCAGAATATATAACTATTAATAGGATTACAAAACTTTTATACCCACAATTTTGAATGTTTGTTTGTTCAGGTTATCAACTATTGATTTTTTACTTTATTTTTCTATATTTTCTCAGAAACCATAAAAGCTAGAACGCTGAAAATTGGTATTAACCCAGATGATCCTATTGTACGATTTTTCGAACACTTGGAGTGTCACACGTCAAATTGACAATACTCTTAGTTTATTTTTTTATCGGTGATGTCGCTAGTGTATTTATAATGCTAAGATAATACTTTCTCACTTACAACAGTTTGCAACAGGTTGTCGCTGTTAATTTCCGTGTTTTTGGAGTTTGTTTTATTGATACTTATTTTGCAAAGATGTCGATACCACCTTCAGTTCATAAAAGGTAAATAATTTTTAAAATGTTACAATTATAAACTTCATTTTTGTAATGTATATATGAAAATGATTAATTAATATTACGGTATGATTAAAATTAACTTCGCTTACAGTATAGGGTAGTAATTACTTCTGAAACAATAGTGTATGTTTAAACGTACAATAGGATAATACACAGTACAAACAGTGGTGTATACCTACAGTACAAACGTGAAATGTGTCAAATGTTGGATATATATTTTTTTGTATTATGATTTTGTTTATTATTATTATTTTTTTCATAAATAATATTTTTTCAACCTATATTTATTTTTATTTTTAGATCATCATTAACTGTTGATGAAATATTGACACTCTTAGAAGAGGATGACGAAGAAATTGAGAAAGAAAGATGTGTCGATATATTAATGCTTCCTCCAGAAAATGCATGTGATTGTAATACTGATGAAGATTCAGGGGATGAAGAACAAATGTCTCCATATCAGTTACCGGGATCTCAGTTAAGAGCTCCAGCATAAATGGTGATTCGTCAAAATTCTGATGAAATAGAAGATGTTATTGGAACAACTAGTGACGATGTTCAAGAGCCACGCTCATTACATGTAAGAAAGAATGAGTCATATATATGGAGAAATAGAGAATTTCAACCTGAGACAATGGAATCTTGGCCACCACTTACATTAGTTCACAATGAACAAAGTCCAGCAGAACTATTTGAACATTTCTTTGACAACAATTTGATGGAAATGTTACTAAATTTTACTAATTAATATGCATTTCAAAAAAATAAAGAAGCCAATATCACCAAAGAGGAACTCAAATCGTTTTTTGGAATTCTTCTTCTGAGTGGCTATGTGACATTACATAGAAGACGCCTTTATTGGGAAAATACACCTGATACAAAAAATGATCTCGTAGCAGCAGCTCTATCTAGAGATCGTTTTAATTGCATATTGTCAAATATTCATTGTTGTGACAATACACAATTAAACCAAAATGATCGTTTCGCAAAAATGAGACCATTATTCAGTTATTTAGATAAAAAAAAATGCAAGATAATGCTCCTCAATATGAAAACCACAGTTTCGATGAGTCTATGGTGGAATATTTTGGGAAGCATGGATGTAAACAGTCCATTAGGACTAAGCTCATACGATATGGGTACAAAATGTGGGTAGGTGCTACCTCAAATGGGTATACATTATGGGTTGAACCATATCAGGGAGCCAATACGTATACTGAAGAGATTTACCGACCATTAGGTCTTGGCCCCTGTGTAGTACTAACCTACACAGATATAATACAAAATATAGCGAAATACCCGTAACATATATTTTGTGATAATTATTTTACCACAATTCCACTCGTTGAGGAGCTGACAAAAAGAGGCATCAGAGTAACCGGGACAATAAGAGACAATAGGATGTCGAAATGTCCATTAAAATCAATTAAAGATATAAAGAATGAATCATGTGGTGCATCTGATCAAAAGGTTACTCTCGGTAGATCCATATCAGTAACTCGTTGGTTCGACAATAATATTGTCACAGTCGCATCAAATGCTGTAGCAAGTAACCCATTCCACATGGTTTCAAGTTATTCCCAAGCGCATAAAAAGAAAATAACTGTGAAACAACCAAATCCAGTTTATGTTTATAATAAAGGAATGGGAGGAGTAGACAGATGTGACCAAAATATAGGTTTATACAGGATTGGTATACGTGGAAAGAAATGGTATTTTTGTCTAATAACTTTCCTGCTTGATGCTTCGATACAAAATTCTTGGCAACTCCATCGATACCAAGGTAGAAAATTGGATCAATTAACATTTAGAAGACGGGTAGTTTTACAAATTCTACAAAGTGCAAATCCAAGAAAAAGAGTGAGACCATCAGCTTTGGAATATCATGATTCACGATACGATCGAATGGATCATTTTGCTGTCAAGCAGAATAAAGCAACACGATGTAGGAGTATGTCACAAAACATCGTTCTACAAGTGTAGAAAATGTGATGTGGCATTACACGTTGATTGTTTTATTAAATATCATGAAAAAGAAGAATAATTTTCATTTTACTTTTTTCTGTTTTTCGCTATAAATCTTTTGTACCTACATATACGAATAATTTTGTAATACTGGTTGGTTGGAGAAGAAGAAATTGTCTAATGGCAATAAGTCCGCCAGTGTCCAATATATTTGTTTATTTTATATCTAAAAAAAACTTAACTACTATCGAACTGTCATTAAAACTATTGTCGAACTGTCTATTCTTTCAAGAGAATTTATTTCTCTTAATGAATCGACAGTATAAAGCCAAGATACCAGAGATTTGTATGGACAGGTCTATATTTTTCATGGTTTTTTCAACTTTGAAGTCAAAAAACACCAACTTAGATGCTTCGTAGCATATATTAGAATTCGGAGTAGAACATTTAGTATGTCTGTTTGTGTGTGTATGTCCATATCCCTTATAATTTTTGATCCGCTTGATTCACAGAGCCTAAAATATCAAAAAGTATAGAAAATTTTATCAAAATTGTCAAAAATCACATACCAAAAACACACATAGAAAATTTCAAGCCAACAAAACATTTTTTTTCGGAAATTAGAATTTTTGTTTCAGTCAAGGGTTATCAACTTTTGAATTTTTGCTTTATTTTTTCATATATCTCAAAAACCTTAAAGATAGAACTATAAATCTGTAGATTAATAAAAATCTATAATTTATTTTTTAAAAAATCATTTAACTATTTATTTTAAAAGGTGAGTATGTACACGTACTTCATAATAATAAAACAAAGATACTTTTTTTTACAAGAAAGAGTACCCAACTCGACTCAACTTTGAATATCATTATTTTAAAAATTTCTTTCCACAATGTGGAGTTACCAGTGACTGGTGTGCATTACCTTACAAAAGAGAGTATACCACATGCGTATATTCCCACACACCAATCTTGTTCACCTAAAAAAGGCAACATTCAGAATGGGTGATGAACCTTATTACTGAACTATACGTGAGATGTTATTTTTTCTCTTGTATTTTCTTACTGGGTCATATGCATTGAGCTATACACATTGGAGTGCTATATGTCAATACCAAAAGTGTGTCACATTGTTAGAGTGAGACAGCTACTACTGGGGGGGCTTACTCTCTCTTTCTAACTAGTTGTACATATTTGTTTCAAAGGAATTATAGGGAGTTATTTGGATGAAAATCAAATAATACTTAAATAAAATTAAGTTTTCATTAAAAATTATAAAACCAACAACTACCACACACTTATTTCATAATAAAATATTTATTGATATAATATGAATACTGGAAATTCAAAAAGCACTAAGTGCCAAAAATTAAAATTTCGAGATAAGTGTGCAGATTGGTACTATGTACCATCGCCAATGCATTAAACAACGCACCAATGACCAATTTGCGTTAATTTCCTAGTTATATGGGTATGAATATCGCAAGTGCCGCGCCAATTCTTTTTAAAGAAAGCACTAAGCGACACGACTAATTTGTAGTTTTAGTATTAAAATGGCTGACTCGCGAGCGACACCGGCGTTTAGTAGTGTTAACAATATTAATGAAAAAGTATGTAAAATGTCACATAAAGAACGAAAAAAAATTAAAATAAGTGGAAGTGAATATGTGACACCATCTGGTAACATCATTCTTTAAAAAAAACCACCAATAAGCGTGGTAAGAAGTCCTCAAAATTAATTTTGATTTTTATTATTTTGTTGTTATGACAGCTAGTGATGTGCAGGTTATTTACCTAGTGAGACATTGCAGTTGTACTTAGATGTATATTTTAAATAAATAAATAGGTATATTTCGTACAGCCTCCGTGAATTAAAAACACCTCCGCACATCACTATAAAATTATTTCAAACTTATCTCGTGTGAACATAGTGCCTTTTTAAATGCTTATAAACTGAGACTTAGCGCCTTTTAAGGTTACAAAGCCTGTCACTTAGGGCTTTCTTTACTTGGTGTTTTCTAAATCTATTTTTTATATGTTTTAATTATATTTTGAATAAAAAACTAGTTTTAAATATTTCTGAAGTTTTATTACTACAAATATAGAAAATATTTTTTTTTAAATGTTACTATTTAGACTTGTATTAGACTTGTATAGTGCTTTTTGAATTTCCAGTATTCATATAATGACAAAGAATACATAATATTGAAATGTTTTAAAACAAGAGATAAACAATAATAATTTATGTACAAACAAGAGATATGTGTAATGGTCGATCAGGTGAAAATGCGTAGGTATTGATTATGATAAATAATTAATTTGATTATTATATAAAGAGATAATTTACTTAAATATTATAAATAAAATATTTGTGATAGTAAAAACATGTATCCTTACAGATACAAACAAGTAATTGTCTTGAAAATTTACACTTAAAGAAATATTGGGCTCGAGGAAAAAAATATAATACATTTACATGGAAATAACTGACCTATACGATAAAGAAAATACAAAGGATTCAAAGCGCTAATTCTCCAGTAAATAATTTCTGATTGCACAACACATTACAGTATATATATCTTTATTCTATGTAGCGCTCCAATGTGTATAGCTCAATGGTCATATGGGACACCCGAAAGCGAAAATGATGGAAAAGAGTCGAAGCGATAATCTAAGATGGTGCTTCACAGCATTTTTATTATAGTATATTTTTTATAATATATCAAAAAAATATGTAATAACGTTTATAAAAAAATATATATAAAAATGCTATTATGACTTCTAGTATGACTCTGTACATTATAATAAATTATTTGTGTCAAAAAAAATCATAAACAAAAAATAACCATAGGTAACACTAAAATTCACAATGGCGCATCTTGCTCTGGTTGCTTGGCGTTTATTCGTCTTACTCAACAATGGGCTTTGAAGTTAATCGATTCCATGGTGAAGTTGATGAAGAATTAATTTGTCCTATTTGTTCTAGTGTTTTGGAAGATCCAGTTCAGGTAAAATCAATTCAAGTATACGTATTTTTCTTTGAATAATTTCACCACAAATAAGTTTACGTTTTGTTCTACATTTTGATTTCAAAGTTTTTGTATCTTGGCACATATTCATTATCAGTCTTTGAATAATGTATTTCCATACTAATTATTAAATTGGTTATTGTTATTTTATATCGAATTCATCGTAACTGCAAACTGTGTCCATTACTTATTGTTTATGAAAATAGTTCGTACAGAAAGTAAATGTATATGTACCAACGTTAGTTCTTTTATGTCCTCGTGTTTCAATGTTTTGCTTTAAAATACCAGTCAAGTATATTGCTCATTGGTATATGTAAATCATTTCCACAAGACGTGTTAATGTTATAAATCATCGCTATCCATTTTCTCAAATATTCAACATACTGTAGAATTGTTCTTCAATACTTACTATGTTACAAAGATTTTCAAGACTGTACGTTTTATTTAATTTTGAATTTATATTATTTTTTATTTCAACACGATTATCAGTAATCTGTTGTGAAAATTAGCTCTGTCATCATATTCCTTCCAAAATGATTTTTGTATGAAAATGTAGTAAATTCTAATGTATCAAACTCACCATATGTATTAAAAAAAGGATAAAGAATAAAAATTTATCTGATTCCAATATCATACCATCACCTTCGTTTTAATCTCAAAGCAAAGCTTTGCATCTTGTCTTTCATTCCTCCTGCCCTCTGCGCCCTTTTTCATCTCTTCGTAGGTGCTGCAGATCATATTGTACAGATCCTCATCCCTTTATTGTTGTGAACTGTTATTGTTTTTATTTTAATGTAATGTTTTTTGAAACACGTACCCACAAATTTGATTGGTACCTTATTGTTCCTATCTGGCTTATGTAGTCTCCACTGTCACTTCTTTTTAAGTCTAATTCTAGTATTTATATCATATCTGAGAATAGTATTTCAAATCAATATAGTAAAATGTTTGTAAACATTGATATGCTCTGTTTATTTCAGGCTCCAGTTTGTGAACATGCTTTTTGCCGCAGCTGTATCACTGAGTGGATAAGCAGGCAACCAACTTGTCCAGTAGACAGACAAGAAATAACTGCCAGCCAATTAAGAGCAGTTCCTAGAATTTTACGAAATTTGCTTGCAAGGTATATAATATTACTTGTGCTCAAATTATTACCTAATATGGGAGAAAATACTTCTTTTAAGATAATTAAAAAAAATCTGATAGGATGACCCCAATAATATGCAAAAAAAAAAAAAGTACAAGTAAAACAATACAAAACCCAATAATAAATTGGATGACAATTTGTACCTTGGATTTCATTTGATATCTTTTCTATTTCTAGTCTAGTCTAACTATGATGTTCTGTATTTTTTTTTTTCTAATATATTTTATTGTCATAAACCTTCTTTCATTTGTTTTCAGACTGTCAATTTCCTGTGATAACGCCGCCTACGGTTGCCCATCATTATTAAAATTGGATCTCCTAGGTTTTCACGTGGTGGACTGCCAGTTTAACCCTAAAAGACCAATGCTGTGTGAAAAAGGCTGTGGAATGATTATACCAAAAGATGAATTGGAAAACCACAATTGTGTTAGGGAACTGCGTGCCCTTGTTCAGACACAACAAACTAACATAACTGACTTTCAACAGCAAATAAGCGAATTAAAATTTAGTGTCAATGAACATAAACGAGAATTAGCTTTGTTAAAGGTATGTTCGTAAAGTATTTAATTGTAAATTATAATACCTATTAATCTTTAGTTTTATTCAATTAATTATGTCCTATTCTGATTCGTCTAAATTTATCCGTCTGAATTTTAGTACGTGAAAAATGTCAAAATGTTGACTGCATTTATACGGGACTCATTTCGTCACACCGCGTGGAAGAAATCATTTTATCCATGGTCGCCTATTGGTTATAGACTATTTCATACTCTGAAACGAATCAGAATTGAACATATTGTGTTATGATCTCTTTTTTAGTATTGTCAGTCATTCATCTCATTGTGCCAAGTTAGGTTCCCACAACTTGAGTTATCACTTGGGCCCTTTTCCACCCAAATTCAAATAGTTGTCTGATAACCAAAACCTCGTCATTTCTTATTCTTTCTCTCCAAAAATATCCACAGTATTCTACAGTTTCGTCCTCTAGTTATGTGACCCAAATATGCCAGTTTACACTTTTTGATAGTTGACAACAGCTGCCATCTTCTTATAAAACATTCAGAGAATATTCAAAATGACACATATGATTCAATTACAGGACTTCATGAGAGCAATGCGAGTATCAAATCCAGCAATGAGAGCTATTGCAGATCAGATGGAACGCGATGAAGTAGTGAGGTGGAGTGGAACTTTAGCGAGAGCTCGAGTAACTCGTTGGGGTGGAATGATATCGACACCTGATGATGCACTTCAGGTGAAACACACATATAACACAATTGAGTTTGTTTTATTACTATAAAAGATTATGTGCCTTTGTTATTTTACATACCAGAATTCGGTATTTTATTCATTCATAGTATATTTGTAGTAATAGATAATACAAAGCCACGTTATAATGATCTTTACTCTACTACATAAACCCTTAAATCGTTTTATAAAATATATTATATTTTTATTTTCTCCTTTTCAAAACAAGCCTTCCTTTCTTTGGGTGATCACTATTTCTCTATTTTCATTCTCTACTTAAAGGATTGTATTTATTGTGATTAAGTATATACTTAATAATATAAAACAGATCAAAATGCAAAAGCGAATAATTTTAAAGTAATTTGACTTATATTAGTGCCTTCTTTGGCACATTTCATCAAAACTATACATAATTTTCATTCAATATTTTGCGATATGTGCGATTGTTTTTATTCCACCAACATAAATTTAACTTTGTTGTGTTATTTAAATCTAATATGAGGAGTTCTATATTAAGACTTGGTGAAATATGAGACTTTGTTCTTATCATTATATTTCATTTGAAGGTATGATACATACTTCATTTCATGTTTCAAGCAATAAACTGTCTACTAATGTATTTGACTCTCTTTGATCTAAAAATTTGCATTGCAAGTAAATTATTCCTTTGACAATTATCATTTATTTGAATACCTATGCATTCAATAAATTGTTCAATTTTAGAAAAAAACGATTAATTATTGATTTATGTAGTTATATTAATTACTCATACAAATTAATATATAAATTCTAGTTTTAATAACTATTGTTCTATTAATCTTTTGTTTGTATATTTTTTATACATATGTGTAACGGACATTCACTATGAAATATATCTGCAATCATTGTAATATTAATATATATAATAATATATATGTAATATTAATATATATAGTAATATATTAGTTTTGCTAATATGATTGATTGATTAATATATTAATATTGTGTTATTATATTAATCAATCAATCATATTGGCCTAAATTCGCCATGCGTTTCCGATTGAATGTGTTTGTTTCAAATTCAAGTTACAAAAATTCCAGTTTTCTTGATATGAGTGTGTAACAGCTGCATAATATTCATTGCATGCTTTTTTAAAGGAAAATATTGACTTGAAGTTTCTACAATGTTTTTGTTATACATTCGGTGACTGTTTTTAGTTGGAAATGGTTGTGAAAATTGTAATAAAAACAAAGTAGAAATGTTTATAAATACATATTTTTCTATAAAATTATAGTTTATAGTATTCTATGTACAAATTGGAAGCAGTCTCAAATAGTAGATAGATACCACAGATTTCTTTGCATGCGTCAAATGCATAAACAATATATCCATTTCAAACATAATATCTTCATTGTCAACATACTTAAATAAAATTGCGAATTAATTTTCATAAAATCTTTGTTTTGTTTTACAAAATTATTATTTAATATTTAGCATATATATATTTTCTTACTTACAGAATATAATAAAGCGATCTATATCTGAATCTGGATGCCCTCCACATATCATTGACGAGTTAATGGAACATTGTCATGAACGAAGGTGGCCCCCTGGTCTGGCTTCGTTAGAAATACGTCAAAACAACAGACGGTGAGTTGTAAATTTATTAAATGTATTATTTTTAGTAAATATCAATACAAGCCAAAATATACTGTCAATAAGTCATATAGTCCTGATAAATCACATGGGTTACACAGAGAGCATATTTGGGTGTTTTGCTTGGCTGGTAAATGTGCTAAGTAATTTGCCCGAAATTATACCAATTACAATTTTTTTCCCATTCATATTCTCAAAAAAATCTGGTTAATTTGTAAATTCAGTAAAAATAAAAAAATTAAAAATTATATCATCATCATCAATGGCTCCACAGCCCATTGCGGGCCTTGGCCTCCTCCAGCATTCCTCGCTATCTCCCTCTATCTTGACATGCTCCCCTCCAGTCCCTTACACCAACAGCCTCCACATCCCGCTGCACACTATCCAGCCATCTTGAAATTGTATACTTAAATTAATTATCTACCATAATAAAACAAAGTGTCTGTCTGTTTGTGAATCTGTGGCTACTGTACCAAAGAAAATGATACCTAGGAACATAAAATTTTGTATGAGTGCAGAGTCCGACCGCAATAGTAAACTAAATACTAAACATATTTTCATTGGACATTCGCTCACTAAAGTTACGAGATCCCGTGGCATCATAACATAAGGATGCTACAAAGTTTTTGTATGTGAATTGCATTGCAGAGACATATCTAAATACTTATGCGCGTTAAACTAACATTTGTGATCTGTCATGAAGTAAAGTTCATCGCGAGGAACTTAATGAGTGGTTTAATACTAAAATATGAGATATTTCAATGGATGATGATTTTTGTGACTTTGTCGAATATGTATTTGGTGATTTTGTTAAATTGAATCCGACACAGAGTATTCAGCGTTCTATATGAGATGCTGAATACTCTGTGTCACTTATAAACCCATGAACGAGATGCTTATAAACCCATAGAAAAATATCTATGTATATATCTTTTCAACTAACAGGTACTATGTCAAATATTAATTTAACACGCACCCAATAACAAGTTCCCACATTCTGGAGACATGATGTTTATCGTCTCACAGTTCCAGATTGAAAACACAATTAAAAACTGTGTCTCCACTGGCAATTGCACCTGGGAGCCTTCGATCAGCACTCAGATACCTAACCAACTGAGCCACGAAGGCCAACATTACTTCAGCTCTGTATATTTCATACTTTGTCTTACTTGCTTAATTTTATCACAATAGATTTTTATTTATTCTTCTTCTTTTCTGGCCCTCATATCTGCTGGATTTAGGCCTCTTCCATACACTTCCACTCGTCTCTGTTCTGTCCTCTCCGTATTCAGCTACTTGGACAATGTCGCCAGACCATCTATTATTTGTCCAAGGTCTCCATTGTAGAATTTTGGGTGCCCATCTGGTATATTTTTTTCTGGCCAAGTGTCCAGCCCATTGCCATTTTAATCCAGCAACACGATCCATTATATCTGCAACCTTAGTACTGTGCCTAATCTTTTCGTTGCATATTTCGTCACATAGACTCACATCAAGCATCATCTGCCTTTCCATAGGTCACTGTGCAACTTTCAACTTGTGGACAATTTTTGCAGTTCATAATACTATATTACCGTGGCTAGAATTTTTGTTTTCTGGATGTTTATTTCTAGTCATACTCTTTTAGATGCTTTATGTAGTTCTTTAACCATAGCTTCTAATTCATTTGCTTCTTTGTTTATGATAACAATATCACCTGCAAACCGAAGGTGACTCAGATAAGTGCCATTTATGCTAACTCCCTTCTTTTCCTAATCAAGGGTTCCGAGGACATCCTGCAGATCCAGGGTGAAGAGCTTCACTGATATGGCATAACCTTTTCCAATTTTAATATTCTCTGTTTTGGTTCCATCGTCAGACTCATGGTTATATATGTATTTTATCAATCTTATGTATCCTGAGTCAATTCTTGCATTACCTAGGTTTTTTGTGATTACCAATGTCTTCAGTGTTCAATTGAGTCATGGGCAATTGAGATTTTTGATTGTATTGTCAAAATTAATTGTAGCAATAGACAATAGCATATAAATACCTCTAACAATTGCACACAAATATACAACATTCTTGCTGACAGAAATGTTTCAGATACTTTCATGACTATAAAATCATTCCTGGTGAAGTACTAACATCTCATCACAGGCTGTTGGTATCATATTTCCACTTTCCTAACCCACATAATCTCAGCAGTTCAGCAGGTGAAGCTCTAACTCAAATCCTTATGGAATATTTGCAAAATGACATAAATAAATATGATTATCCAGACAAAATATGGATTAAGTTTGAATATGTATGTTTAGAAAGAGCCAAATCCATTTTGGATGTATCGAACGGTGGAATGAGTAAAAATTAAGACCCATCTTGGTGTAATGCTGAAGTTAAGGAAATATGTAAGGAAAAGAAGCCTCTTTAAGAAATAGAAGAATTCTAGAAGACAATGGTCTGCAGATAAGCCAGGATAAGACAGAAAATGTGGTATGCGAGTTCGAAAGAACATGCACTGAACAACTGTATATTGAGGATAACCCAGTGCTAAGAGTAAACCAATTTAAATACCTTGGATCAATGCTCACAAATTATGCCAACGTGGACAATGTTGTATCACACAGGGTAAATGTGGCATGGATGAAGTGGAGAAATCTTTCTGGGGTACTATGTGACAATAAAATGCCAGTGAGAACAAAGGAAAGGGTATATAAGACAGCTGTCAGACTGGCGATGTTGTATGGAGCTGCGTGCTGTACCACCAAGAAATGTCATGAACAAAAGCTACACAACACCGAAATGAAAATGCTTAGATAGGTAAGCCGGCGGTGTTGCAAGAAGTGATAAAATCAGAAACACCTATATACAAGGAAGTAACGTGGCACCGATGGTGGACAAATTAATACAAACTAGTTTGCGTTAATATGGTCATGTTATGTATGGGTGTGAAAATCACTGTCGTTAGAAAGAGCCTTGATATACTAACTATTCAGCGGCGAAGGGGCCATGCCAGCAATTTGGTAGTATAACATTTAAAAGGAACTTCAAGTACCAGGAGAGCCGACCCCGACTAAGATGGGATAAGGGCAAAGAAAAAGAAGAGACAATGGCGTATTACAAATAATAATTCCATGGTGATGAAGAATAATAATAATAATTATATGGGATGTAATCATATTTACTATAGAAAACCCATTTTGTTGGTATTAAGTCACATCTTATTGGTAGTTGGCACATCATGAACTCTTTCTGTCTCCGCTCCTTCCTATCTGCAGCCAGGTGGAAAGTGAACATTCTCCTGAAGTGTTGGTGTATCACTCTGGTCTGGTCGGTCTATAATAATAATAATAATAAGGACAATTTATAAAGCGTCGTTTAGTGACAACCGTGGTCACCTCAAGGGCGCTTTCAGTTTGCAAAAAAATAAGTTAAAATTAAGTTACAATATTAGTCCTATAGCTAACACATTGAAAATGGTGAAACATAAAACTTAAAAAAATACAATAAGTTAAAATTAAGTTAAAATTAGTCCTATAGCTAACGCATTGAAGATGGTGAAATATAAAACTTAAAAAAATACGTAGAAATCACAAATTAATCTAGTTATATACATATTACATAATCCAGATGAAATTAATTATAAAAAATAGTTCATTCAAAGTAAACTGGCATAATATTTAGTAAACATAATATTATTGAACGGATGAAGGACAATCTGGATACGATTTGCGGAAAAGATGAGTTTTTAATTTCTTCTTGAATTCATTGATATTTTCGGCACATCTTATATCCATTGGAAGATTGTTCCATGACTTTGGTCCAGAAACGCCAAAAGATCGATATAGGTATTTTGGCTTATTTGTGAGATTGGTTTCTACTAGTTTTTTATTGGATTGGGTCATTGATCTTAGCGTACTTTGTTTATTGTTAGGTGAAAATGGAACACAGAGTTCCGATATATATTCTTCTATCTTATTGGTGGTCCTCTCCCTCTGGCCTTTTCCGACCATTTTTGTTTTCATACTAATAGATATTAGAATTTAATAATTGAAGATTTGTGGCCCTATGTGTTATTAAAATTGTTATTTTTTTTAGTCTCTATGAAAGCTACATTTGCAAGAGAGTTCCCGGTAAACAAGCTGTTCTAGTGTTGCCATGTGACAATAGTCATGTCGGAGAAGAAATGATGATTGAACCTGGCCTTGTGATGATTTTCGCTCATGGAATAGAATAAACCTTGCATACTTTATATAATTTTCCCTTTTTCTATGAAATAAAACATATTGTATTTCTAAATGAAATACAATTTAAAAAATTATATTTACCGTTATAGAAAATTTTCATGTTTTAATGAGAGTTGGTTAGTAATATAAAAGTAATTTTCCTTTAGTTTATTTTCATTATTCTCAAATGAAACGGAACAAGACTTTACTGATTTAATGGAGCAAGATTTTTGAACATTTTACATAATATTTTTATTTTGTTGTATTGGTATTATTTTAAACTCAAAAAAAATGTTGATCAATAGAAATAACTTGGTTTTCAAGTGTTTCAACTGCCTTGTTATGTCAATAAAAAAATGGAAATATAATAAAAATGAATCATTTTGTTTATGACATAACACATTTAATGTTTTTATTATTTTAAGCTTCAATAATATCTTGCCCCATACTAATGACAATCTTGTATAATGCATACATAAAATTTCAATAAAAGGATTTACTTATTATGTACTATAAGTCCTAATTTTATAAATTTTTCGAATGACTACATATTATATACTGTAGCTTGTGTAAGGAATATTTAAATACTATGTTTATATATTATGTCATAAAGAAAAAAATATTTTTCCAAAATTGCACATTTTTATATGTACCTATTTTTTATTTACCGTGAATTAAGTATGTGATTTATTGCTTGTTATTAATTACTCCATTTATTCTATTTTTTTTTATTGTTAAATTTGCCTATTGAATATTTTTATTATAATGTATAAGTTAAATGAACAACAAGTATTTTTGAATGTTTAACAAATAATTGTGGATTTTTATATTCAATCATACTATTCCATATATGAAATATATGATCATATTATGGTCTGTGCATGATTTTGTTATATCTTTCATAATGTGATTTTGTAAAGCCTCCTCTACACATCGACAGATGCGTCAGCCGATTGTATCTGCGGATGTATCTGTCGATGTGTAGAGGGGGGTTTTGCTCATCTGTGGTAGGTATTTGACGTCGGCCGATGCATCTGCCATATATCCGTTTGGTGTCGGTTTTTTCGACACGGATCAAAGAGCGTCACCGCGTACGCAAGGCGACTGTCCACACATCTGTGAATAAATCAGTATTGTACGGAAATTCAGTGAGAGTGCATGCGTGCGTGCTTAGTTTTCTCAACGAAATGGTTGCTATTATGTCCACTGAAGTTACACTTAATTTATGAGTGAGTGCGTCCCTATTATTATTACAAACAAACCTATCCTAACCGAAAGATTTTGAGAAATATATATGTCATGATGAAAAGTAAATATCTGCAGTAGACGCTAGTAGTTAATATTGTCAAAATATTTATTCCGAATATATTTTCATTTTGTTCTGTTTCTGTGTATAGTCACCATCCACCACTTTCTTTTGTACCATTTTTTCTTAATAACTCTGTTTCGGATCACACTTAAGTAGTAATTATAAGTGCCTGCTTAATAAGTAAATAGCAGCGGCCGCTACTGTCTCCACATCCATTTGATTGCAGCACGACATGCGTCTTTCGAAGTTGAACACAGACTGATGAACTCGCAGATGTGTGGACGAATCGTAATTTATCTGCGGATATGTCTACTGATGCATCTGCTGACGCATCTGATGTGTAGAGAAGGCATTGGATGCGTGGGCTGTGGTGATGATTTTTTTTAATGCATGGCGATCTGTTATACGCCTATGCATAAGTTATTTTTCAGTCATTCATGGTTAAAACATTTATTTACTCTGTAATCATGTAAGTAATGAATCATTTAGGGCCGGTATGACAGTCTCAGTTTAAGAGCTAAATTCAAGTTTTACAAAAATATAGCGTATTGCAGTGTCCGTTTAGGCTAAATCTTCCCTCAAATACGTCACTAAAACGACAAATATTTAACTCAACGTTTCTGGCCGATTAAGTACTTAACGGTAAGTCAACTGTCATTTGCTATGCAACGCATGTAGTTTCAGTTTCTATCACTAGAGGCGTTAGGCAACGAGTGTAGTTTCAGTGTTTTATCACTAGAGGCGTTAGTTGTATCGACGGTGGCGCCACAAAACAAAACAAACTGACAGCCATATTGAAAGAACATAGGCATTTAAAAGCATTATTAAAAAAAATTAAATTTAACATGTTGGATAATAAAACAATAGTAGCTCAAGTCGTAGCGTCCCGTTTTGTAGTTCGTATTATTTGAGGTTATTTAAAATTTGACAGATAATAACCACAGAAAAAGTAAAATATATCTATAATTGAAGATTTAGTAACTGACATGTGATATTATTGCACTGTAATATGGAAATGGATTAAATCTCCCCTTAACATTAATCTTGAGTTTAACAAACCCAATGAGTTGAGGGCCGACTGTAATACCGGGCCATAATTACATAAATAGATGAAATATGTATTTAAAACAGTTTGAATTTAAATCTGTGCTTTTCCAAATTTAGTAAATTTTATTTATACCAGTTGAATTCCATAAACATTTTTTACAAACTTTTTTTTAGTTAGGTATACATTATTTTTTAGTAGGCCTTGACTGCACTGATTACTATAAATATTTATCCCAGGCTTATGAACAATTTTTCATTTGATATAATCAATAAATTAGGGAGGCTAAGGCTTGATTGCTCGAAGAATGAGAAGATAATTAGTTGAAACTTATCTCACCTTTTTTGTTATATTGAGTCTTAAAAAAATTGTAATTTTTATATTCAATATTAGTGACTTAGATTAGATTAAATAAAGTTTTTCATCAACTACTAGTATACCCTTCAAGGTTGGGCTCATTAGAATCCCTGTGACACAATGGTTGGGTCTGATGATAAAACAAGTGGGTTGTACTGGCCACAACATGAGCCCGAACTCAATAGATATACTAGAAGTGGATGAAAATTTTATTTTTAATACTTCACTTCAAGAAAAACAATCATCATCAGCAATGGCGCTACAGCCCAGTGCGAGCCTTGGCCTCCTCAAGAAACTGCCTCCATCCCGCCCTGTCGACATCTTATATCGCCCTCGATGTCATCCAGCCATCTCATCCAATACTTTCTTTGGGACCCGGCTATCCTCCATTCTACAAACGTATCCGAGCCAACGTAGACGTTGTATTTTGATGTATTGGACAATGTTTGGTTCGCCATACATTATTTCTAGCTCGTGGTTAAACCGAATCCTCCAAGATCCTCCTTCAAAAGTAGCACCAAATATTTTGCGAAGTATTTTCCTTTCGAACACCAACAATGCATTTTCGTCCTTCTTGGTCAATGTCCAGCGTTCTAATGCATATGTCATGACCAGTCTAAGAAGAGTTTTGTAAATGAGGGTTTTTGTTTTACGAGAGATGAGTCGTGACCTTAAGTGCTTTAGCAGTCCATAATAGCATCTATTTGCCGCGGCAAGTCTTGCCCGTATTTCCGCACTGGTGTTGTCCGCCGTAACAAGAGATCCCAGGTATGTGAATGATTCAACGGCTTCTAGCTGATTATTAAGAAAAACAATAGGTAATATATTTATATGTTAGCCACTAATATAAAAATTACATATTTTTGCAAAATTCAATATAACAAAATTACTAGGATAAGTCTCATTCGTGTTAGTCCTGGGACTAAATAAATTTCTTTGATGTTTTGAAGCCAAACAACGGGTTTCAAAAATATTATATTAAAATTTGTTGATCATCATTCCAAACCATAATCATAGATGGTTTTTCTTGTAAAATAAAATGTATTCCGTTATTCTATTTTTTTGGTATATATTATATGAATCGTGTTAGATGTGGTGCATTCAGAATGCTCTAAATTTGGCAAAAATAAATATTATTTTACTCCCTTATTATTTTATTTTAATGTAAAATTTTATATTATACACTGAAATTATTTATTAATAGCATTTCTTGCCAGATTAATTGCATTTTGTCTCTTTATGTAATATATAATTAATTTAAATCAGCCATTGATGACAATGGTTTTTGCTTTGCAGAATTGTACTTTACATTATTTTTAATGTGGTATATTTTCCCCGATATATATGTGGTAAATTTACCTAAAGTATATGTGGTATACTTTAGGTAAATTTCTCATGTTGAAATCAAACATAGGAACTGGTTCAGAATTTTAAATGACTTATTACTTTGCAGTCAACATGGTTTAAGGTGTCACGTAATTTCATATATGATTCATTAAATATGGTACTATAAAAGTATTATGCGACGTCCTACGTAGGCGATTCAAAGCGAATGCGAAGCGGCGCGGCGCGAAAATAACAAACAGTCGGTAACTATGGAAGTGTCCTACGTTATCGACCGCGAGTATTTTTCGATGCGGCGCGATGCGAATGTGATCAATTGGTTTGATATTTTCGCGCGAATTGAAAGCGGTGCCATTGTTTTTTGACATGTCAGAAACAGAAATTTTAATTTCTGTCCATGAACGTCCCATATTATGGGACAAAAGAATTATTATTATCGAACCGCGAATTTTAGGATTTGGCAAAAATAAATGGGAGTACAAGTAAACATATTTATTTATTTTTGCTATTTTACAATAAGATGTTGTTCAAGACACACAAAGTTTTCTCTCGCTTGCACGAATGTCAAATTTTGATGTTTCCCGGAAAGATGTAAATTCAGTCTCATTTATTGATTCAAGATCACGTAATTCTTCATACAAATTGTGATATTCCCCATAAATATGCCTTTCTAAGTACACAATATTAGTTTCACTTCTCTGCCGAAAATACTTTTTGAGTATTTTATATACGTACGTATCCATGACAGTAGCTGGCGGCAGAGGGAACAATTCGCGCACACGTAGGACAGAGCCGCTGCGTCGCACCGCATCGCATTGAATTCGCTTGTATCCGCACCGCATCGCTTCGCAATCGCGTTCGCTTTGAATCGCCTACGTAGGACGTAGCGTTATTGTATGATGTAAAACAAATACAAGAGCTATTTCCTAGAAATGTTTGCTTAAACTGCAAGAAATATATAAAGAAGTATGTTAGTTAGGTATAGGTAAAATATTATTGAACAAATTATGTGTATTATTCTGAATAATCAAAAGATGAAAAGTATTTAGTTTAATTATTCTAAAAATCGTTACTCAATTTTTTTAATACACAGGTCAATATTCAATGTGATGCTATATTCCAAATTATATTTCCAATTATTTTAGAAATCTTTATATATATTAACTTATATTCCAAAAGTATTTTTTTTTAGTTGTGTTGTTTATGAGGTCAGTTGTAACTACAGTGTAAATATTTGTATTGAGCGAATATGTATAATAAATTATGTAAGTATATTGTTATTGATTGAAAGTATTAATTTGGAACAATATTTTTAGTTGTCCTGATTAAATTTTATAATAGATGAATTATTATTCTGAATTAGTCATGATCTCTAAGTGCCTTATTATTATATTATTTTTTTCGAATACTAGAATTAATAATAGAAATATGATTAGCAACATGTTGTTTTATTTATTAAGATTTAATAAAAAAATATAAATACACAACTGTTTTCTTTTAAAGCATTCTTTTAACAATGTAAATGCACATCGGCCAATATCAGTAATTTTAGTAGGTACCTACAAATAGGGATTACAATTAGATAATCTGACAGATTTGGCATCATTAGACGTCTACTGAATTTGATACCATTTGGCCGCATCCAATAAATTAAAAATAATAGATTTATAGAAGTAGAAAGGGCCTTCTCAACCGTTGTGGCAGATGATTTGATTAAAACTAGGTATTTAATTCTTATAATCCATTTTTAAAAACCAAAAAATTCTTGTACTTGCAATAATAACTAAAAGTTAGAGTACTATAATTTTTTTTACTCGTTATTGTAATATTTGTATTATCTATTAAACAGCTTCATGATAATTATCATAAGAGACTTCTTGACATATCTAATTTACCTAATTATTGTGTTCTCAGTTGAGAATCTTGATTGTGTCAGATTTAATATAGTTTACTTAGATAATGTTACTTAAATTACATAACAGAATATCATTGATGTCCTTTGTGAAATTTAATGAGATTAAACGTTATTATTCAATTTAACAGTGTTAATGAAGTTGCACTTGATCATATTTTATACAGTTAATTTTGGAATGAAAAACATATCATTGATAAACAATTGTTTTTATTCCATTGTGGTATCATTTTTCAATTAATTAATTGAAATAAAACAACTGTGTACACCACAAATTATAACTTTTATTCAATTGAATAAAAATTCCTTAAAATGTTAATGTATTGAATTGCAGGTTTGTTATGCTGGGAAAATAAAATGCATCTTTGTGAAGAGTGCACCAGATTGTATAATGATACAGAATCGATCGTGGTTTGGTAGTCGTTGATAATGATTTACATGAATATAATAATCTACATTAGCGGTGGCTAAAGATTTGATGTCTTTTTAATACTATAGTAATCGTCAAACTTCTAGAAAATATTTCAGCATCCATTGGGTTTTTATAGATATTTATCCATAACTATACAATTTAATTGGGTTGTAGCAGAGCAGTTAGTGCTCTGGGTTTGTAATCCAGTGGTAGCTAGTTCAAATCCTGCCATGACCAATTTCGTTCTTCTATAGCACAAACATTTATGTTTAATTTAGGACACATTCATTCTTATAAAAAAAAAAATTGATACAAAAATAATCCTTTATGGTTGGTTAGCCCAATAATATACATAATATTTATAGTTCACTTAAAGATCTCGTCAAAATATCACTATTTTAATGCTAATTTATTACTAGTTGCATGTAACACATGAGATCCAACTGTCGATAGCGATAGTATGTTTAGTTGAAGAATAAGAATCAAACTATAAATCCAAATTATTGAAAATTTTAACATATGTTGGTATGTATGTCAAGATTTATTTATTTTATTTATTTATTATAATTTACAAAATCATTTTTACATATTATCCGGAATATGAAAACAGCATGATGGTTCTGTATGTATTGTTTGGATATTAAGTAGGTACATATCAAACTATTAAGTCTTCTTACATATTGTGTATAAGCGACTGCCATACAAATTGTATGAAGCAATGTCGTCACTAAATTCAATTTTTATAAAAATTGTAATGAAATGAGATACAAATCATTGTTGTTGTTCATAAAATTAAATCCATACCAGATCTTTTGCTTCTGCTGGATCCACTATCGTCCGGCTAGGACACACGGTAGAGCATTTCTTTGATTCTCAGAGGGAATACAGGTGGATAATTGAGAAACAGCGAGCGTGACCAGAACAAAACTGTATATTCTTTTGTGAAAGAGAGACAAATTTAATTAGAGATATAATGGTACATATGGGTTAGTGTGATATGAGGTAATGATGGTGATGTTTGATGATTAAGAATAGTCTTACTTTCTAGGGTGGCCAACTAATTAAAATAAACAGTGATCACTATTGTACATTTATATGAGCCTTAAGTATTTAAATATTTCAAAAGTCAGTTCCAGATTAAATTTATTTTTCAGGCCGAAGGGCCAACACTGAGTAATTAAGGAATTTCTTTTTTTTTCTTACCAAACTTAGTTCTAAGGGTATGTCGATATCAGTAATTCTAGGGACGATTCACGAAAAGGGGGTGTGCGAAAGTCAATGATCTCAAACCTTTAGTCCGACGGTGGGGAGAAATTGCCTTATCACGTATTCAACAAGGCCTGATGTTTCCAACCGTGATGGAGGTGAAGAAGAGAAGCGGCAGGGGCGATCTAATGTTGAAGGCGCTCCAGACTTTCTCTCATCAAGGGGAGAAGCCTAATCCGAGGTGATAACAAGGCAGTTGGCCTACTGTCAGTCGTATACATCCCGTGTGGCAGACATAGGTGTTAACACTTCGTTATGTGTTCATACAACCACGCGAAGTCACTTTGAAGATTAATAAACATTATAAAACTGCCACGAAGTAAGTCTTGCGACCATTTGTTCAAAAGGTATTGTTCATACGCAGCAGATTGAGATGTTAACACTTCGTTATGTGAACATACAACTACACGAAGTCATTTTGAAAATTAATAAAATTGAAAAACAGTCACGAAGTATGGCTTGCTACCATTTATTCAAAAGGTATTGTTCATACTCAGCAGATTGAGATGTTAACACTTCGTTATGTGTTCATACAACTACGCGAAGTCACTTTGAAAATTAATGAAATTGAAAAACAGTCACGAAGTATGGCTTGCTACCATTTATTCAAAAGGTATTGTTCATACGCAGCAGATTGAGATGTTAACACTTCGTTATGTGAACATACAACTACACGAAGTCACTTTGAAAATTAATGAAATTGAAAAACAGTCACGAAGTATGGCTTGCTACCATTTATTCAAAAGGTCTTGTTCATACGCAGCAGATTGAGGTGTTAACACTTCGTTATGTGAACATACAACTACACGAAGTCACTTTGAAAATTAATGAAATTGAAAAACAGTCACGAAGTATGGCTTGCTACCATTTATTCAAAAGGTCTTGTTCATACGCAGCAGATTGAGGTGTTAACACTTCGTCGTGTGAACATACAACTACACGAAGTCACTTTGAAAATTAAAGAAATTGAAAAACAGTCACGAAGTATGGCTTGCTACCATTTATTCAAAAGGTATTGTTCATACTCAGCAGATTGAGATGTTAACACTTCGTTATGTGTTCATACAACTACGCGAAGTCACTTTGAAAATTAATGAAATTGTAAAACAGTCACGAAGTATGGCTTGCTACCATTTATTCAAAAGGTCTTGTTCATACGCAGCAGATTGAGGTGTTAACACTTCGTTATGTGAACATACAACTACACGAAGTCACTTTGAAAATTAATGAAATTGAAAAACAGTCACGAAGTATGGCTTGCTACCATTTATTCAAAAGGTATTGTTCATACGCAGCAGATTGAGATGTTAACACTTCGTTATGTGAACATACAACTACACGAAGTCACTTTGAAAATTAATGAAATTGAAAAACAGTCACGAAGTATGGCTTGCTACCATTTATTCAAAAGGTCTTGTTCATACGCAGCAGATTGAGGTGTTAACACTTCGTTATGTGAACATACAACTACACGAAGTCACTTTGAAAATTAATGAAATTGAAAAACAGTCACGAAGTATGGCTTGCTACCATTTATTCAAAAGGTCTTGTTCATACGCAGCAGATTGAGGTGTTAACACTTCGTCGTGTGAACATACAACTACACGAAGTCACTTTGAAAATTAAAGAAATTGAAAAACAGTCACGAAGTATGGCTTGCTACCATTTATTCAAAAGGTATTGTTCATACTCAGCAGATTGAGATGTTAACACTTCGTTATGTGTTCATACAACTACGCGAAGTCACTTTGAAAATTAATGAAATTGTAAAACAGTCACGAAGTATGGCTTGCTACCATTTATTCAAAAGGTCTTGTTCATACGCAGCAGATTGAGGTGTTAACACTTCGTTATGTGAACATACAACTACACGAAGTCACTTTGAAAATTAATGAAATTGAAAAACAGTCACGAAGTATGGCTTGCTACCATTTATTCAAAAGGTCTTGTTCATACGCAACCGATGGAGATTTAAACACTTCGTTATGGATTCACACACCTACGCGAGGTCACTTTGAAAATTAATGAAATAAAAAAAAAAACTGTCTCCAAGTATGACTTGCGACCATTTATTTAAAAGGTACAGCTCGTACGCAACAGATTCAGATGTTAACACTCCGTTATGTGTTCATACAACTACGCGAAGACACTTTGAAATTTAATGAACTTAAAAAACTGTCTCCAAGTATTACTTGCGACCATTTATTTAAACGGTACAGCTCGTACGCAACAGATTCAGATGTTAACACTCCGTTATGTGTTCATTCAACTACGCGAAGACACTTTGAAATTTGATGAACTTAAAAAATTAAAAAAAACCGAACCGAAGTATGTATTACGATGTTGTTTTATACGCCTCCTTCACGCATAAGGCGGTATACTCAGAGATCCGACTCGGATTTTTAGATAATTAGTTTATAACGACACTCTCTGTTTAGTTACAATGCCTAACATCGATTCCAGGCATAAAACACAATGAACTGGGTGAATACGCTGACAGATCGCGGAGCAAAACAAAGCGTGGTGTGTAACCGTTAGAAAAAGACGCCGACTGAAGGCGGGAGTTGACGGGGGCGACGGTAGGTGTTTTGAGGGGAGCGGGGGGGGCCGCTTGACACCAGCTGCGTTTTTAGCGAGACCTTGAACTAGTTCAATACGTAACTACTGCCGCCAATTTTAAATTTGAAAAGATAATTATTTAAATACGTAGCGAGCGTACCGCTCGCTACACTCCAATCAAAGTTACCCAAACAAAAAGAAAAAGAAAAGAAAAAAAAATTCCGTAAGCCGGCCTGTGCAAATTGGAGAGAATGAAAGACCCTGACTGTAATGATGAGAAGTAACGAGAGGAACTTATAACCACGACCAGATTCTTAGTTTATGAGGAGTATGGTGAGTTGCGTGTTCTCGGCTGGTCACACCAGTACATCGCAACCACCTCCAGTAGTGAGACCGACCTAGTGACTCTTGGTCATCGTAGGTTTGTCGAGGGTGTAGGCAATGGGTAACATACTTAAGGTATGTGCCCCCCTACTCATGATCAAGGTTTCGTACGTGAATCATAATTGATTATAGCATTCAGAAGGAATACGCCCTAATTGTGCGAGTTCGGAATCATACTAATGTTCAAACTTCGTTGAAACCTAGGTTAGACTCGAATAAGGACTCCTACTCGCGATACGACACGATCGGGGTTATATGTTGGGTTGCGCAGCGGTGTGGTACAGATACCAATGTTCGGCAACTAGCTTCTACCTATAGCCATGATTAATTCTAGGAAAACACTCCATTGATGAACAATACAGGGGGGGAGCACCGAAAGAATTAGAGTTGCCAATCTAATAGGCGAACTCTCTTCAGCCTTACTCAAACAAACTTAACAATAATTGGCGAACTCGAAGCTAGTCGCTTTCCTACACGCATGTGAGTTGAGCAATCAGATATCTCACTCAGGGCAACCGACTGGAAACATAAGTATAATGTCGCGGAGCAAGCGTGCTTGAACAGTCCGCTTGCTATGTGCGAAACAACAAAATTAATGACTTACATTCACAAAAGGAAAATAACAATCTTGTAGCTACAGTTTGTGACCACACTGGATAGCTGGCCAAGCGATCCATCACGATGGACGCGAATCGATGCTTGCCAATTCTCAACACGACTCCTCAAGTGAAGACTTGGCATCAGGCTACTACCTGGGATTCCTTCCTAACGACAGTTTACAAATACAATGAATATAAGGACAAGGGGCCTATCACGACAGACGCAAACTGAAGTTATTATTCACTTGCAGCGACAGTTCACAAATACAATGAATATCAGGACAAGGGGCCTATCACGGTAGACGCGAACTGTAGTTTGCACAGCCTCAAAATGACTCCTCAAGTGAAGACTTGGCATCAGGCTACTACCTGGCATTCCTTTTCAACGACAGTTTACAAATACAATGAATATCAGGACAAGGGGCCTATCACGACAGACGCAAACTGAAGTTATTATTCACTTGTAACGACAGTTCACAAATACAATGAATATCAGGACAAGGGACCAATCACAATAGACGCAAACTGAGGTTCTTCACGCAACCGCTTGGTACTACCACTCTTGCTTAACTCTACACCGGTCAAGTAGTACCCAACCGAAGGGAATCAAGCCAAATGGCGAGTTGACAATCCAGTATTCAACTCGTTAATAATACACAAGAAAAGGGTGAGTTGACAATCTAATATTCAACTCTGGAATAATACACACAAAACAAGGGAGAGTTGACAATTCAATATTCAACTCAGAAACACTTATATATAATACAAGGCGAGTTGACAATCCAGTATTCAACTCGGAAATAATACACACAAAACAAGGGTGAGTTGACAATTCAATATTCGACTCAGAAAAAATTAAACATAATGCACGGTGAGTTGACAATCCAGTATTCAACTCGGAAATAATACACACAAAACAAGGGTGAGTTGACAATTCAATATTCAACTCAGAAAAAATTAAACATAATGCAAGGTGAGTTGACAATCCAGTATTCAACTCGGAAATAATACACACAAAACAAGGGTGAGTTGACAATTCAATATTCGACTCAGAAACAATTAAACATAAAACAAGGACGAGTTGTCAATTCAATATACAATTCGGGAACTTATGTATTCTAACAAGGAAATCTTTAGCGAGAACTCCTAGTAGTACACAAGGGGAGGGAAGGGGTTATATACAGTTAGGGCTACCACTTAGGATGCCTGTCAGAAGGCGGCTAGCTCCTTCAGGAATGGAGACAGGATCCTAGCAATCATGCATTGGTCACAATTATTTATACACATACCCTTGCATACATCATTCTTTTACAGATGGTCCTTACAAAATTCATCGTTCACACTACTTTAATTTCAAGCGATCTTTAATTGCCAGCACATTTTATGACGGGTACATGACTGCAGGGCATAATTGAAAAGGGGTTACATAATTCATCCGGGATGAGAAGTGTATCGTTAGGCGCCACTGATTTTTTGCGGATCAAACCAGAAACCAAGTTTACAATTTGCAACTTATCAATAGGTTTATTGCTAGATAAGGGTCTCAGCACAACAATTAATACTTAATTAAACTTAATCAGGTCCTTGATATGGTACCTGCCACTATGTTTACCCTCACAGTCGCGAACCTCGTAAATGGTGTCCGAAATTTTATTCGATACGACGCATTTGACGAATCGAGGGGCGAGCTTGTTTGAGAAGTACTTTCCAGCGTCAGATTGGGTGAATGCCCTGCGCCAGACCACTGCGCCTTCGGACAGTGAGCAGTGTTTCCTACGCAGGTTGTATCGTTTCGCGTTTACTTTGAACGCAGTCAATAGTGCGCTAGATACCTTCTCGTAAAGTTGCTCCATGGTTGAAAGGCTCGTTCCATAAGAATTATCCTTGCTCGCTGGCTCCTCCGAGCTATTGGTGACCTGTTCCATTTTGTCGTGAAATGAAGCATGCGGACAGGGGTGGAACCCGTGCGTCAGGAAGAACGGTGTGTAACCGGTGGCGATGTTCACGCAATTATTGAGGCAGGAGCAGATCTTAGGCAGCATTGTGCACCAGGTTCGCTGGTTCTCCCCCACTAATATTGACAGGGCGGTTACGATGGTAGAGTTGTATCTTTCCACAGTATTGTTCTGGGGGTGATAGTACGCGTTATAGAATAGGTCTCGTATACCGAAGCGATCAGCGAACTCCTTGAAATCCTTGGATATGAATTGCTTGCCGTTGTCCATAATTAAAGTACGAGGTACACCGTAAGGCAGAAAGATCTTTTCTTCTATCAGCTTGGTGATAGCCGGGGCTGTGGCACGTCGCAACGGCAGTGCCCATAAGAATTTCGTGAAGTTATCGACCACCGACAGTATGTAAATATTTTGTTTATGTGAACAGGGAAGCGGCCCAACAAGGTCTACGCTCAATGACTGCATGGGATGATCTAGACGTTTAGGCACGCTCATCAAACCCAGAGGTGCTTGGTTGTTATGTTTATATGCCTTACAGGTGTCACATTTTGATACAACCTGTTTAACCGTGTTCGTAATGTTTTTCCAATAGAAGGTCCGTGAGACCACCTCCAAAGTTTTTCTGATTCCAGGGTGGCAAAAGTTAGTGTGGAAGTCCTGTACGATACTTTCCTGTTCTCCGGCGGGCACCACGACCTTCCAGGAGCTATTTCTGAATGGAGGGTCAGTTTCGGGAACAGTTTTACAGTATTTGTAGAGGTGTCCGTTACTTATCATATAGTTGGGTGTGGAGTTAGCATTGGTCGAACATTCCTGGAACAGACGTAGATAGGCTGGATCAGTAACATTCTGAAACGGTGTAGGGAACGTTAAACTGGATACTTCAATTCTGCTTAGTGCGTCGGCCAAGTTGTTCTCGCATCCCTTTTTGTATACAAAGTCGAAGCTGTATTGTGAGAGGCGGCAGGCCCATCTGGCCAGGCGTCCCGATGGTGAAGACAAGTTGTTCAGGTATTTAAGACAGCCGTGGTCGCTGATCACTTTGAAGTGCGTTCCGTCTAAATAACTCCTAAAGTGGTGTACCGAGTCCACAATGCTCAAGAGTTCCCTCTCGGTGGTGCTGTAAGACCTTTCGGCAGGTAGCAGTTTCCTGGAAAAATATGCAATGGCGTGCTCTGAGCCGTCCGGGCTCCTTTGGGCCAGGAAGCTCCCAATGCTCACGCCGCTGGCGTCACAGGTGAGTACGTATGGTAGGGAATAGTCGGGGGGCTTCAACACCGGAGAAGATATCATTGCGCTTTTTAGGCTTACGAAGGCTTGTTCAGCTTCGTCGTCCCAAGGGAGATTATTCTTTGCGATTTTCTTGCTGGTGAGGCGGCATAGAGGGGATGCAATACGAGAAAAGTCCTTGATGTGTCTTCTATAGTATGCACATAATCCAATGAACCCGCGAACCTGTTTGACAGTTGAGGGCCTAGGGTAATTGACCATCACGTCAATCTTTTCGGGGTCGGTCCTGATGCCTTCTCGGTCGACTATGTGGCCGAGATACTTTAAGCTTTGTTTGCAAAATTCAGATTTCGCTAACTTAATGGTTAGGTTGGCCTGTTTTAGTCTGTCACACACAGTTTTTAGTAGCTTGCAGTGTGACTGGAAGTCCGGGCTGCATACCAGTATGTCATCAAGATATACAAAGACGTGGTCTCCCAAGTCTGTGAACAGTCCATCCATCATACGTTGCATTTCGGCCGGGATATTTTTTAGTCCGAAAGGGGTAACCTTGAACTGGAACTGTCCTCGGCCTTCTACGAAGAAGGCGGTCTTTGGCTTGGATTCCTCGTCCAGTCTCATCTGCCAGAACCCGTGGGAGAGGTCCAGGGCTGTGAGGAACTTAGTGTCGCGCAGATTGTCCAAGATGCGATGAATGTTGGGCAACCGGTAAGAGTCAGAGCGAGTGATCGAGTTAAGGCGACGTGGGTCAAGTACGAAGCGCCCAGAGCCGTCTTTCTTGGGAACAATGAAAACATTGTTCAACCAGGGGCTCCGCGCCGGTTCTATTACGTCGAGTTTGATCATTTCATCCAGTTCTGCGATGAGTTGTTCGCGTCTCACGTGAGAAAGGGGATAAGTCTTTTGTTTAACCGGGGCGTGATCACCAGTGTCTATGATGTGGGAAACTAGGTCGGTGCGGCCTAGTCCCACCTTTTCATAAGCAATCTGGTCGAACTCTTGTTTGAGCAGATCCAGTTGTTTCAATTCTGCAAGAGAAAGGTCGGCTGTAGAGTTTAGACAGGAAGGGGTCGACAGCGGTGAAATGTACAGGGGGGGCATGTTGATAGCATATAATGATGACACCTTATCTGGGAATAGGGTCGGGGTTAGTCCGGACTTCTTCAAGAAGGGTGCCCCCAAAATAAACCCTTCTGCAAGAGACGGAGCTACAAGAAATTCAACAAAGGTTGTTTGCTTATAAAATCTGAGGGGCAGCGTGAGGGAGCCCAGGATCGCATGGGGATGGCCGTCCGCTGTGTGAATGGAAGTGTCGCCCGGCACTAGGTCATAACCCAATTCGAGGAAATTCTTGTATAATGTGCCACCCAAAACATTAACTGCAGCTCCGCTGTCTAAGAGCGAACGGAAGGCGATGTTGTTGATTTTGAAGTGTAGGTATGGACGATCGTCTCGCGCATTTGTGATGGCTGATACATGTAGGTATTTAGTATTGTAGAAGAGTTTGACCGATCTCAACCAGTCCTCCCACTCTGTCTTTTGTTGAGAATGGGACGGTCTATAATAGGGCTGGGTGGTTATTCGTTTTTTGGCAACTTTTGGAGGAGAGGTGGGGGTCTAGAAACGTCTGGGAGGTTTCTGGGGGTTGTCGGAGGGTGACCTTGTGGGTCAGTTCTCTGGTACTTTTGAAAGCGGGGAGAGGTTCGTCTTCCGAGGGGATTCGCTCGTGACCGATTAGGGCACAGTCTTGCAAAATGTCCGGTTCTTCCGCAGGAGTAGCATTTGGGACTGTACGAACGCGGTTCAGGGTTAGACAAGGAGGCTGCAGCCTTGGTGCGCCGGGGCCGGCGGGGGGAGGTAGGGGCAGTCTCGTCCTTGTGGCCAAGCGACATCTGTTCGAGTGTAAGACACAGTCGCTCCAGATCCAATACTGTCGTGGGTTGTGAGCCGATGATAATAGGGAGGAACTTCTTGTCGAGTCCTCTTTTGAAAACTTGAAGGAGCTCGTCCTCTGGCAAGGGTGAGGACAATGAGTTATTTTTGTTGATGATTCGGCAAATATAATCGGCCGCAGATTCCGAGTCTTGCTGCTTAGAGGACCAAATTTCTAGCTTGATGTCGGTGGAATAGGTTTGTGATTCAAAACGGTCGAGAAAGAGCTTCTTCAATGTGTTCCAGTCGCAGTTCTTTCTAGGGTTTGTACGATAAAATAATAGGGCACGTCCTACAAGAAATTCAGGAATGATTGTGGACAATAAATTAGTATTGAACCTGCGGGAAGTAGCGATCTCCTCTAGGCGTACGAGGAATTCTCGGACGTCATTTGTTCCGTTAAACTTTGGGACAGGCCACGTGGCAAAGTTTGTGTTTATGATTCCTCCAGGGTCTCGATCTCCACGTGAGGTATAACTTGACGAATTGGAGGGCGGCTCGACTGGGGATGGGGGCAATAAGGCGACAGTTCCTGGGGGAGGGGCGCTCTGGGGTCTGGAGCTCGATTCGGAACTGGATGAGAATGGGCGGGCTATTAGATCATTCTCGGCGGTGTGGGAGCTCTCGGAAACCGACGCCAGTTCGGGGGCGTTCTCAAGTGAGTGGTACGCTACAGACCTACTGGGGATGGCTACGTTGTCTGTATTAAAGGGACGGGAGGCATTAAAAGCATTGGCCTGGGAACGCAAGGAGGCCAAATTGTCGGTAGGAACGATGTTTCTGTCGCGCAATGCTTTAGCAAGGGTTTTTGCATTTGCAAGATTTATTCTCTCGATTAAATCCATGACGTCGACTATTGCGAGACAACAGAGGAAACGAGGATTTTTGTTACGACGTGGTTACAATATAGGAGGTTGTCAGAATAAAGGGGAAAAAATAAAACACAAAAGAACAAGCAGTTTCGAGTGAGGGTCCGCTCGCAGATCTCATTGAGCAGACTGTCATCAAAGGACAAGCGTACGTGTCAATTGATGAGAGTCATAGCCCCACGTTGGTAAACGTCAGTGTAATGAAATGAGATACAAATCATTGTTGTTGTTCATAAAATTAAATCCATACCAGATCTTTTGCTTCTGCTGGATCCACTATCGTCCGGCTAGGACACACGGTAGAGCATTTCTTTGATTCTCAGAGGGAATACAGGTGGATAATTGAGAAACAGCGAGCGTGACCAGAACAAAACTGTATATTCTTTTGTGAAAGAGAGACAAATTTAATTAGAGATATAATGGTACATATGGGTTAGTGTGATATGAGGTAATGATGGTGATGTTTGATGATTAAGAATAGTCTTACTTTCTAGGGTGGCCAACTAATTAAAATAAACAGTGATCACTATTGTACATTTATATGAGCCTTAAGTATTTAAATATTTCAAAAGTCAGTTCCAGATTAAATTTATTTTTCAGGCCGAAGGGCCAACACTGAGTAATTAAGGAATTTCTTTTTTTTTCTTACCAAACTTAGTTCTAAGGGTATGTCGATATCAGTAATTCTAGGGACGATTCACGAAAAGGGGGTGTGCGAAAGTCAATGATCTCAAACCTTTAGTCCGACGGTGGGGAGAAATTGCCTTATCACGTATTCAACAAGGCCTGATGTTTCCAACCGTGATGGAGGTGAAGAAGAGAAGCGGCAGGGGCGATCTAATGTTGAAGGCGCTCCAGACTTTCTCTCATCAAGGGGAGAAGCCTAATCCGAGGTGATAACAAGGCAGTTGGCCTACTGTCAGTCGTATACATCCCGTGTGGCAGACATAGGTGTTAACACTTCGTTATGTGTTCATACAACCACGCGAAGTCACTTTGAAGATTAATAAACATTATAAAACTGCCACGAAGTAAGTCTTGCGACCATTTGTTCAAAAGGTATTGTTCATACGCAGCAGATTGAGATGTTAACACTTCGTTATGTGAACATACAACTACACGAAGTCATTTTGAAAATTAATAAAATTGAAAAACAGTCACGAAGTATGGCTTGCTACCATTTATTCAAAAGGTATTGTTCATACTCAGCAGATTGAGATGTTAACACTTCGTTATGTGTTCATACAACTACGCGAAGTCACTTTGAAAATTAATGAAATTGAAAAACAGTCACGAAGTATGGCTTGCTACCATTTATTCAAAAGGTATTGTTCATACGCAGCAGATTGAGATGTTAACACTTCGTTATGTGAACATACAACTACACGAAGTCACTTTGAAAATTAATGAAATTGAAAAACAGTCACGAAGTATGGCTTGCTACCATTTATTCAAAAGGTCTTGTTCATACGCAGCAGATTGAGGTGTTAACACTTCGTTATGTGAACATACAACTACACGAAGTCACTTTGAAAATTAATGAAATTGAAAAACAGTCACGAAGTATGGCTTGCTACCATTTATTCAAAAGGTCTTGTTCATACGCAGCAGATTGAGGTGTTAACACTTCGTCGTGTGAACATACAACTACACGAAGTCACTTTGAAAATTAAAGAAATTGAAAAACAGTCACGAAGTATGGCTTGCTACCATTTATTCAAAAGGTATTGTTCATACTCAGCAGATTGAGATGTTAACACTTCGTTATGTGTTCATACAACTACGCGAAGTCACTTTGAAAATTAATGAAATTGTAAAACAGTCACGAAGTATGGCTTGCTACCATTTATTCAAAAGGTCTTGTTCATACGCAGCAGATTGAGGTGTTAACACTTCGTTATGTGAACATACAACTACACGAAGTCACTTTGAAAATTAATGAAATTGAAAAACAGTCACGAAGTATGGCTTGCTACCATTTATTCAAAAGGTATTGTTCATACGCAGCAGATTGAGATGTTAACACTTCGTTATGTGAACATACAACTACACGAAGTCACTTTGAAAATTAATGAAATTGAAAAACAGTCACGAAGTATGGCTTGCTACCATTTATTCAAAAGGTCTTGTTCATACGCAGCAGATTGAGGTGTTAACACTTCGTTATGTGAACATACAACTACACGAAGTCACTTTGAAAATTAATGAAATTGAAAAACAGTCACGAAGTATGGCTTGCTACCATTTATTCAAAAGGTCTTGTTCATACGCAGCAGATTGAGGTGTTAACACTTCGTCGTGTGAACATACAACTACACGAAGTCACTTTGAAAATTAAAGAAATTGAAAAACAGTCACGAAGTATGGCTTGCTACCATTTATTCAAAAGGTATTGTTCATACTCAGCAGATTGAGATGTTAACACTTCGTTATGTGTTCATACAACTACGCGAAGTCACTTTGAAAATTAATGAAATTGTAAAACAG
Source organism: Molanna angustata (assembly GCA_963576475.1). Classification (NCBI taxonomy): domain Eukaryota; kingdom Metazoa; phylum Arthropoda; class Insecta; order Trichoptera; family Molannidae; genus Molanna; species Molanna angustata. The sequence goes on from OY754966.1 coordinate 25,576,892, forward strand.
TCACGAAGTATGGCTTGCTACCATTTATTCAAAAGGTCTTGTTCATACGCAGCAGATTGAGGTGTTAACACTTCGTTATGTGAACATACAACTACACGAAGTCACTTTGAAAATTAATGAAATTGAAAAACAGTCACGAAGTATGGCTTGCTACCATTTATTCAAAAGGTCTTGTTCATACGCAACCGATGGAGATTTAAACACTTCGTTATGGATTCACACACCTACGCGAGGTCACTTTGAAAATTAATGAAATAAAAAAAAAAACTGTCTCCAAGTATGACTTGCGACCATTTATTTAAAAGGTACAGCTCGTACGCAACAGATTCAGATGTTAACACTCCGTTATGTGTTCATACAACTACGCGAAGACACTTTGAAATTTAATGAACTTAAAAAACTGTCTCCAAGTATTACTTGCGACCATTTATTTAAACGGTACAGCTCGTACGCAACAGATTCAGATGTTAACACTCCGTTATGTGTTCATTCAACTACGCGAAGACACTTTGAAATTTGATGAACTTAAAAAATTAAAAAAAACCGAACCGAAGTATGTATTACGATGTTGTTTTATACGCCTCCTTCACGCATAAGGCGGTATACTCAGAGATCCGACTCGGATTTTTAGATAATTAGTTTATAACGACACTCTCTGTTTAGTTACAATGCCTAACATCGATTCCAGGCATAAAACACAATGAACTGGGTGAATACGCTGACAGATCGCGGAGCAAAACAAAGCGTGGTGTGTAACCGTTAGAAAAAGACGCCGACTGAAGGCGGGAGTTGACGGGGGCGACGGTAGGTGTTTTGAGGGGAGCGGGGGGGGCCGCTTGACACCAGCTGCGTTTTTAGCGAGACCTTGAACTAGTTCAATACGTAACTACTGCCGCCAATTTTAAATTTGAAAAGATAATTATTTAAATACGTAGCGAGCGTACCGCTCGCTACAAAATTGTTAGAGAAAAATTGAGATTTGCTAATACAATATTAATATTTTTTATAGAAAATTAAATTATCTAGTTGGGGTGTTTCGCCTTTTTTCGAAATTTTTAAAAAATTTGGAAATATAGGCAGTTAAACTCATAAATTTATCATAAAAAAAAAAAAAAATTTTAATAAAAAATGTTTGAGAAACCCTGGAATTTTTTTGAAAAAATGAATTTGAGATTTTGTATTTGTCTATGCTTATACCAATTTTCAGCGTTCTAGCTTTTATGGTTTCTGAGATATATGGAAAAATTAACCAAAATTTCAAAAGTTGATAACCCCTGACTGAAACAAAAATTCACAATTCTGAGTATAAAAGTTTTGTAAGACTATAACTGTTTATATATTCTGAAATTTTGGGCTCTGTAAATTGAGCGGATCAAAAGTTATAAGGGGGGACAGACATACACACACACACACAAAACTCACATAAAATGTTCTTCTCCGAATTCTGAGTAAATCCATGTATGGGAACATATATGCTGCGAGGCCTCTAGTTGGTGTTATTAGCATGCAAAAAGTCCACTACACCATACAAAATTTTCCTTCGTACACGCATCTTGGCTTAATAATGTCGATTCATTAAGAGAATTGAATTCTCATGAACGAATCGACAGTTGGACAATTTACAAATTTAATCTGGCGAAATTATTTATTGTTCAAATTTCGCGCTACATCTATAAAAATACGTTCTTACAACACCTTCGCATTTCTAATGCGGAAACAAGCGTTCACCATACCGACCATACTTATCGTGTTCTTTGGCGTTCACGTATGCAGCGCCATCTTGAAAACCTAGTATATAATATATTTGACGTTTAAGAAGCCGGAAGGTTGAATTCAAGATGGCAATCATCAAGTGGAACTTTTTTGTACCTATATATCAAAATTATTGTCTTTTATAGGTTTAAATATCTATATTGATTTCTAGAAAATAATGAATATGTTTTTAACATACTAATATGTTTTTAACATACTCATCTAACATCCGAAACACAATGATAGCGGCAAATTTTTTTAGATCTTAAAAAACTTTTTTTTTGTTAAGTACTAAATTTATACTTAACCAAAAATGATTAGGTGTTCACGCTTACAAGCGAAAATATATATATAAAAAATAAACAAACTTTAATGATTTCGTGAAGTAAGAAATGTAAAGTTGTGGACTTTACATTTCTAACTTTTTTCCGGCAAACTTCAAACAGACAAAGCTTAATAGATATTATGGTTTAGAATAGTGCTTCCACTCTTTTCTATTACTGTTTTCGAGTGTCCCGTAAGAGCCGGGTAATCGAAAATACAACAGGCAACAATAACATCTGACATAGTTCAGCAATGAGGTTCACCACCCATTCTGAATGTAGTGCCTTTTTAGGTGAGACGAGACTGGTGTGTGGGTATACACATATGTGTTGTGCTCCCTTTTATAAGGCAATGCACACCCGCACACCTTTCGCTGGTTACCCCACATTGTGGGATATGCCGTGATGGTATGAATTATATCCCTTATATAAATTTTGTGATTTTTGTATCCCTTATATAAACAGTGAAAATATGTTCACATAATGTACATACTTACTTGATTTTTTTGAATGAAAAATTAATATTTACCACCAACTACTGTTAAAAACAATGAAAAACGCTAACGATTACACTCATCACCTGAAGCAAACATTCCACTTGAAAATCGCCATTTTGAAAAATATTTCGTCAACAATTTGGCTTGACTATGATACAAAGCACTTTAAGATGGCTCTGAAGCAGGCAATGTTCTTCCATAGATGTTTACATTGAAAAAACTTTATAACCTGAAGCTATCAACGAACGTTTTGAGTACAACTTTAGAATAAAAAGGACTATGATCTGCCGTATGCAAATTTAGATATAAGTAGGGATCTACATTATCTGTGATAGATATATAAAGCCCAACTTTGACATTTCCGTCACTTTTGCGGTGTCGAGTGTTTACGTTGTGTATTAAATAATTTTCCATCATGTCTGGAAGGGATCCTGCAGATGACCAGCTTGTGGAATTTAGCAAATCTACAAAAGTAAGTACATATTTCAATTATTTTCATATTATCAAAGGTGTTATGTATTTATATTTATCATAAAAAAAATGTCAACAAGTCGTCAAACTCACGTTTAATATTTTTGTCGTATGTAAATCATTACCTTTTATGCACTCGAAAATAAAAGATAAATTGAATATATTACGTGAATAGTTTAATAAATTTTGGGATAGTGTTCAATATGTACATTTTTTGTTTATTTTATTAATATAACACCACTACTAAATAAAGATTATTATTTTTAATTAATAGGTACCATAATATGATGCACAACTTTTTAGCACAAAAAATAGGTATTTTCTATTGCTTCACAAAAAATTGAAATACTTCTGTAAGACCATACATTTATTATTGCTACATATGCAAAAACTAGTAACCCCAATTAAGTTCTTTTATTTGAATGGAAAATATTCGTCTTTCCGGGTAGTTGTCATGAAGTATTATAAAAAATGCCTTTTTTTTGCTAGAAAATCGAGGCTTACCATTAAACACTCATGTAACGTCTCACCAATTTGTGGTACATTTTAGAATTATATTTAAGACGAGGTAAATCTTGGAGGAATAAAAACGACAATATTAATTGTTCTAATTGGTTGTCTTCAGAAATAATGCACGTGAATCAACTTTCAGCTCGTATTTGTGATGATTCGCTCCTAATAAGACGATTTTTTTTTTGAAAATACCAATATTTTCATATATTTAATTGTTATGGATTTACTCGCTGTAATTCGAGTACTTTTTTATGAAATGCGAATACTTTAGTATGGAAGACATATGTTATTTCAATTTTTTTGTAAATTACTGTCGTAAACACGCTAGTATCGATACGCTTGTAGGTGCTAATATCCGTAGGTATTATAATATGTACTCTTTGGGTGCTAAATGAAAAAAATGTGTTACCTAATCTAATTTGTTTGTCATATTCTTTTTATGATTTTTGTATGTTTTTTATTGTTATTGTGAGATAAGATAAATCTTATCATCATTGAAATTATTTACTCTTATGTCCTTATCTCCTTATATAATATATCAGTAGAATATCTTATGTAATATTAATAATTCTACAGGTCCCTCGTCTCCGACTCATCTATTGGGACGTATAAAATAAGGTTAGTTTGCGACCAAGCCATAGAGCCAAGATGATAAAACGCTGTTCGCAATAAATTCAAAGCATTATTTTTTGTATGGGATTAGACGTTTTGTTGTAGAACGGCGGTACAAACATCAAATCCTATACAAAATAAATAGCGCTTTGGGATTTCGAACAGCGTTTTACAATTTGGCTATGGCTACTCATGTCCAGAAAATAAAAAAAACACGCGATTTTTTGTTACCTATTTGGTACCTATATGTATTCCACAAATCACACTGTTTGTTTTTTATCTACTATGCATTGAAGCATTTTTCCTTTACTTGAAATAATTTTCTATTGAAGAACTTCATCCATTCTTAAGTGTTTCATATTATTGCTACATAATCGACAGTTATTGTTATTTTAGAAACTTCGTAATTGATATTTTTAATAACAGAAAAGCCTCCCTAACTTTATTTATTTTCAAATAACCAGATTTATGATAAGTTAGTCTTTAAATATTGGACAGACGAACAAACGTCGCCCGAAGTACGTAAATTCAAAACAAAAAGTAAAGAGCATATTAGATTAAAAAACGACCACTTGTCGGAATTTGCGCAACATTTAGTATAAAATGATTAGGTATAAATTTGGTATTCATTCGGGCGTAAAATTCATACAATTAAGTAAAATACAAGTACCTACGTTGATACAGAAGGATTATGCTAAGATAACGTAACGTAGGCGATTCATTTAAAAAGAAATATCATAAACTTGATAAATAGATTTGCCTTCTAGTCCGTTATTAATTGTTCCCATTCTCTTAACTTAACAAAAATGGTCTTCTTAGCAATCAAGCTCGCTCTATACCTACCCCCTCCCCTCTAAATATAGTTTTATTGCATCGACATAGTCCTTTCCTATTGAGGGAGCAGTCAGCTTCGAAACCAGTAGAAAAATTTATAATAAACTCCGTTATTATTTATTTCTTACTCAATTCTTGCTTCTCTGGGATAGGATCACGGGTTAGTTAAAAGAAATTTCTATTTTGCAATGAAATCGCTACTTTATTATAGTATGAAAAGAAGTGTTTATTATTATATACTTATCTAAAGAACATTCTAGTTTAATTTTACTAAATTGATTAAACTTTTATGAATGGACCAGCGACGAGAAAATAAATATTTTAACATGACATTTATTTGACTGATAGAGAACAAAGGAGTTCGATTTGAATAATAAAAAAATGTACAAATTGAAAATCAAATTAAGGTTCCGCAAATATTTTTTTCCTTCGACATGTCGATAGTTTGGCTGGGCTTGGGCCCTCATCAACTTATAACTTATTAAACTAAATCTGTGTTGAACCTTTGTCAGTTATTTGATTCGAATAAAAAACCCTACGATGACATTCTACATTAAGTGTCGTAAAAATTTCCCAAAAATCAATAACTTATTTCTCTATCAATGTGTTGTCTGATTGATTCTTTATTTGTTTTTAAATGTTTGCGTAATGAGTAAGTATATATTAATCATGCATGTGTGAAAAATAACGTCAGTAAAGTAGAGTATAAATAGCAATTCAATAATTATTTTGTCTGTTAATATTCATTGCAAATTTATTAAATAATATTGTGCGTGTTTGTGTGTTCTTATCAATATTCCATAAAGTTGTCATTCTATATTAATATAAGTATAATTGATTGTCGCATATTACGTAATATTTGTGTTTTGTATGTTATTAATTTATATACAAAAAAAAAAACTGATCTTAAGCGAAAACAATTTCTTTGGCAGAGCAGCGATGATTTTTGCAATTACGTTATTGTATGTATGTTCGTGTGTAATATTAAATTCCAGTTGCATTGCTCCACTCTATACGCTTTTTCCCGGAACTATTGCAATCCTAAAACTATCATACTTTAATATTTAAGTATTATTTATTCAGCACTATTTTTTTACATCCTTTGCATGTGGCGAGTTTATTGACAAAAAGATATTTGCTTCCAACGCTAATGTGGTATTTTGACATGGTCCAATATATTAATATTATTTTTATGTCAAATTACACAAGAAAACACGATCCACTAAATTTTTTAATTGAATTATATATAACTATTTTCAGAGTCAACCCTGTGGCACAATTTAAGAGAACATTATATTAGTAACTGAAAACATGAAAACCGTCTAATGCACTATGGAGTTACGGGTTAGCAAGGGTAACTATCGCGTGGGTTAAAATGGGTTCATACGTGATTTAAATGATCGGAAACACAAAATTTGTTGTTTTTCTTTGCATTTTAAGAACTATCCTGACTTGAAATTAAAAAAAAATATCACGAATATTTACTTTGATTTTATGCACGTTTTAAGCACATAAAATATTTATTTCTCCAACTTATAGTAATGACGTTATTTTAGAAAATGCTGTAAAAAATGGTATTTTAAATATTTTTTGGGAATCTATGCTAAATTTCAAAATTGTGCAACGAATATTCACTAGAGAAATGTTGAAAATACTTATATTTTTTTTAAAAACACTGTTTAACGTATATGAGAAATTTGATTTTAAATTGAGGTGTTTAATTTTATATGCCCTTTTTAACTTTAATGTATCTACTTATTATCCATTCTGTTTTTACCACGAATTAGCTATTCTTTACGATGCGAGGCTACTAAAAATAATTCAAATATAATACCTACCTACATATATTTATATCGTCTTGTTTTGCGTGGCGCTTGCACAACGTTCACCCATTATGCCTTCTTCCTTTTATTGATTTTCTATTGACTTCCCTATCAATCCAATTTTCGAGTTCTATACAATCATATTAATAATAAACACTTCCTTGCACCCTGCGAGTGGCGATTTTATTGCCATATGGCAATTTCTTCCAACTAACCAGTGTTTCCAGCCCAGAGAAGTAAAATTAGCGTGATAAATGAATTTCAATTAAATTACTCATCTGCTGGGGATCGACCCCAGGACGTTCGCGCAGAAACCAAACGGCTTTCCAACTGTACCCCGGCGGTCGGTTTTTTAACTTCATTATCTGAATTATTTATTTATTAGATATAAATAATATAGCTTAATGTAGGCAGTACCTATGTACCTTTGATGGCTTGATTATTAATGCGCAGATGCATATATAATATGTTTTATTCACTATTCCTGCATCTGTTATTACAGCATGGAAAATTTATGTGTTATTAATCATATTTGCATATAAATGCTATCGGTATGAGCACAACTTAATATCATTCTAATTAACATTTTTCAAATTCCATTGCATGCAAAACAATATATCAAATAATATACTATTTTGTAGGTTGATTCCAATACAAAAAAAAACTATATAATGGTAGATATAATTTATCTTTAGAGTGAAATCGTTGGATATCACAATATTCTTGAAATGGTCAAAATACAAAAGTTCTCGTATCACATTGAGGTAGACAAAACTGGTTTTTTATGATAACTTTAGACAAACTACTACCTGATCCATAGTTTATCGTCGAATTTAATATGTATAGTTTAAGGTAGGTACTAAAAAGTCGTAATCCAAAGCTTCATCGGACATGTTTTTTTTAGAAATATTTGTATATTTGTAAACATTCTCGTTGTTTTTCTTAATATACTGTATAGTAACAGAAAAAACTGCTTGAGCCAGGCACGTGAGTGCGCAGAGCGCAAGTTTGTCTCTATTTTCTTGGTGGGCATATGTGCGAATCACCCTCCTCCACGGCGAAAAGGCTCAAAAATTTTGACGGGAACTATATCATATTTAAATATATATGTACTGACAGGAATCTATAGTAAAAAAATGTTATAACTTGAAAACTCGATTAGTATTGATTATTGATCGCTTTCGTTCTTTGAATGTATTTGATCATAATATGTAGCAGTATGTTTTATTATAACGTTTATCGCTAGTTTTATAAACATAGAAAAATAATAACTTTAACTATAATAAGTATAGACACTATGTTTAGATTCTATATTTTTATTTACTTCCTCGACCAAATAAATACAATATTAGTCAAGGACTTATTATTCTTATTATGTAAAATAAACAACATGATAGAATATTCCTGTTAGTCTACCCACATATTCGAAAGTATGTACAATGGTCGGTAGAGTTTGTTTATTACGGGTTGTCGAACTTTCATTCGTAGTCTGATAGAAATACTTACATATTATTATACTGACACGTTGCTTCACCAACCATTGGTGGATAAATCAATTTTTTATGATTAATATTTTTACAATTAACTTTGTGGCTAGTCTAAACATTTTTTTTTATAATTATATTTATTTTTACCACAAATTAGTTGACACAAATGAAAAACTCATTCGTGGTCTCAACATAGTTCATGATTATAAATAAAATTGAAAAAATAATACCTTAGTCGTTTTTTACTCTCCACACTATGGAATAGTGGAGTCATGATTTCATGATTGCTACAGAAATTTTATATTTTAGAGTATAATCTTGAGAGGGCGACTGCTGCCAATGTACCTATTAATTCAATTTGATTTTGCATCATTACTACAAAACGAATCATTTTGAAAAAAATAATTTATATTGTTTGGATATTAATAAAGAAAAATATACTTTAACTTTTTAATTATGTTCTGTGTATATTCTTGTAGAAAAATAATAAACATAACCTGATTTTTGACATTTATCTTATATTTCTAAAAAACTATAAAGTATAGAACAATATATATATATTTTTTTAAATTAATGGAGAATAAAATATTGGGATAAATGTGTTGTGACGTTGCCTTAATGCATCATGTTAAGTAAATAAACCAAAAAAACTTTTATTTCGCAATGGTGTTGATTGGAAAATAAATGTTTTTTAAGTTTTTTTACTAAACCTGAAGCAATAATGCAACGTCGCAAAATATATTTCCAGATATTTTTGTCTTCTTTGATTTAAAAAAAATATTGCTCTACGCCTTATTGTTTATTAAAAATATAAGATAAACGTTGAAAATCGGGGTAGGCCATTATTTGTCTACAAAAATTTATACAGAACATTATTAAAAAGTTAAGGTTTATTTTTGTTTATTAATACCCAAACTATCTAAATTATTTTTTCAAAACGATTTGATTAGAAATAATGATGGTATATCAAATTGAAAAATTGGTACGTTGGCAACAGTCGCCCCCTTAATAACAATATACAAAGATACACAATAACAATATCTTTGAACACTCATATATACATCACTCACATCTTATAAACAACCCTCCATTCATCATTAATATCACTATTATTTTCAATGTATGATTAAATAAACCATAAAGACACACATAGGCACTGATTAATAATACCTACTAAATATGTTTAATATGTGTAAAATAATAAACATATTATATAAAAAAACAATAAAATACAATACGATAAAAGTATATTCACATAAAGGGTAAATATAACAACTGGGATACATTTATCAGTGTTTTGTTTATGGTAAAAAAAATTAATGTAATTTGTCTTTTACGTGAACCTAAGTTGGTCGCTTTTTGATTGAATTTTTTTGGCTGTTGAACTCAGCATATTTTTACATTTTTTTTGGTCTCAATAATATTTTTTCTTACATCGTATTATATCTTATTTATGATAAACATATTTTGTTTTACATACTTTGAAACTTGCCAACAGTAGCGTATTCATAATTTTACATCATTTTCAATAAAAAGATAAGCTTTTTACGCATGTAAATTTAAATATTTATGTATTAAAAATACTCAATTCTCTGATTGCTAAAAAAATTGACATTGACTCAAATAACAAAGCTATTTTTCCTGTTACCTGCAGTTCCTTTATCAGATTTTTCTTGTTTTTAATACTTGATTGTGCCAACCGTCGTGACATAGTGGTAAGTTGTTTGACTTCTATGCTGGCATTCTGCATTCGACTCCTGGGATTTTACCTGATCAAATTTTGAAAATGTTCTCTCGGTCTTGCAAATCGAGATATTTTCTGAACTTTTGATACAGTAAAAATACACTCTTCAAAAATGCATTCAAGGATAGTCAAAATCTATAGAAAAAAATTATGTGGTCTGCCATATCAATGTGAAATAAATTTCATATTTGTATGAAAAATGTATATAACAGAAGTAAAATTGAGTGATCAACTTCATATTGATATTGTATGCGTCTCTATAGACAAGTGTATATTTTTACTCTCCACTTCTACCTTTCTCAAGGGGTAGGCAGTGAGAACCGAACATCGCATTCTTCTCTCTAGACACATACATCGCCTCATCAACATTGATACACTGTCTCATACATGCTCATCTTGCTAGTTATGTATTTTTTTAACATAAATTTCTCAAGAGGTATCACCTAGAAAGTGCATACCATGAGTTTCATGACAATATTTTTGTGTTTATGGTGTACTGTGAAAACTTCTTCTGGGAATCTTATATTTGGTTAAGAATCTTATAGAAATGTACTCCATAAAAATGCATTTAGAGATTGTCAACCTTTCAAGGAGAAAAAATGTACACTTGCTATGTAGTGGAGAGTTTAGTGTTGGCTACAACGCACTCGTTTTTATTAAATTTAGAGTCCTTGTAATTTTATTTATTTTTATTTGTTATTGAAAACATTCAATCTATATCATTAAAAAATGAGTATCCCGCCATTTTAATCGTTGTGATACTCATACTAGTGTATCTATATACATTACATAATATATACATACATACATACATACATGTGTGGACGTGTATTTAAACAGGTTTGACAATTTTCAGTGTCAAATCACCTTGACCTTCTGTCCATATAATATATATGTAATTCTAATCGAAAATTCATAAGTTCGATAAAACACAATAATTTATTTTTGAGGGAAAAAATCATTTATTGGGTTAATTCTCCATTTTCACTTGCATTTTAGTACATTAGGTACCAATATATATTGAATATATTATAATCTTATACTTATTATTTTATTTGATATCAAAGTAGTTTAAAATTAAAATAATTATTGAAAGTCATCTTATTGATTGACAATGTATCATTTTATCATTATCACGAGATTACTTATTTGTATAATGTTAGATGATTTGCAAAGCCATGTGAGATATTACTTATATTAAAACCCATCGTTTATCACATCAAAAAGATTGTCTTAATTACATATTTTTCTTGTTATATTTTTATACGTTTATGACTTGTTTTATCAAATTATTTCTAAATTAAATCATTATCACACAAAATATGTATACATTATCTTCTTCTTCTTCTCGTGTCATGTCAGGTCCCGCCGACGTTGACGACCACCATAGAGAAAGCCTCCCTGTCCTGGGCAGTGTAAAACAGCTACTCCACAGTTCTTATACCGGACAATCCCCGGATGTTTCAAAGCCATGAAAATTGCCATCTTACAACCTCTTTACGACCCTCGATCTTCCCCTTCATGACAAGCTGAAGGATACTAAATTTTTCACCTCTTAGAATATGGCCAAAGTAAGATGCTTTGCGGAGCATAACATTGGTGAATAATTCTCTGTTGGTGTTGGCTCTGTGTAGTACATCAGTGTTACTGACCATGTCAGTCCATGATATTCTCAGTATTCAGCGTTGGATCCACATTTCAAATGCTTCAAGGCGGTTTATAATCCACCCCATAATCAGCACTGACCTGATCACTGTGTACATTATAAGAAAATATTTATTGCTCCTTATTATAAAATCATGCATAGGTACTTCATTCTCAATTCTATACTACTTTATCAATTAAATACATGTTTTTACTCCTCACTAACCCAAGGGGATATAGTGGGGAGTTATGATTTCGCAGTTTTTAAGGCTATTTTTTATTGCAGATTATCAACTAGTATCATGCTGAGATTATATTCTGAAAGTTTCATCACAATGTATCTGTGTGTGTGTGCTATGTGCTATGTACGGCGTGTTTATTTTACTTTATCGATTATAGACTAAAGTACTCATTCTATTTTGCAAATTTGTATAGCAGGATACTCACTTAGACCCCATTAAATTTTGAAGGAGATCTGAATAGTGCTTCTCAGTTTTTTTAACTAGCAAATATTTCAAAGTGACCCTAAACTCAGGAAACTTAAAATTTGTAATTTTCATTTTCAAATTGGTAAAAAGGCAAATCACTCTCATAAAATGGAATTGAACAATTATCGTGTTTTCATAATTATATATTTCAATAAAAATATAATTTAACAAACTCATTTGCTGAATAAATGCTGAATATTTTCAAATTTTTCAGATGCTGATTATTTTCCATATAAAATTTGAATACTTTATATGTAGAATGACTTGTTAGTGAGGAGTTTTGCGTTGGCCACTAACCACTCGTTTTAAGATACCCACAGTAAATTCTATATATAGCATTGGTTTAATGCGCAAAATAACAAATTCCATTACACACACACACACACACACATATTTATACATTATGAATCTCGATCAATATTGTCTAAAAAATATTAGCTGTCAATTTGATAAAGGTTATATCTTCAATTCCTACTGCTCTTAACTTTTATCCATTGAAGTAATCATACTTCAATAAACCTATACTTTAGACTGTTTCGAACAAAGATTAAAGTAAATGTATAGTTAAAATACTTTGACGAGGATGATAAAATGTCGTGATGAGGATGAGACAATTGATCATGTATTTTTTAACTGTAAAAATAATTCCACCTTCAAAAATATATACAAACAATTAATTAAAATCACTCACCAATCTCCACTTAATATCCAACATCTTTTGTCTCTTAATAATTCACGTGTACTGTCCGTTATTTCAAAATTCCTTTCATTGAATGACATCAATTTATAATAAAATTAACTTTTCTCCTCTGACATGAAATAATTGGCACATAGCACTCTTTACAGGGTGAATTGCCTTAAACAAAAAAAAAAAATACTTTGATTTCATAAAATTGTTCAGTACTTTTGGTTGTTTCATTGAAATATAATGCCATTGAACGACGACATTTTGAACAATTTTATGATATCAAAGTATTACAATTATACTATTACCGATACTTTTGTTGAAAAAATCCAGGCTAAGATTGACAGCCTAACTTGCGAGCAATTTCACCACAAAACTGGCCCTAGAGAAAGATATGAGATATAAAAAAAGTATGTATACAACATCAATATTTATTATTGGTTCTGCACTACATACTTCACTTATTTTATTTATCTTTTCGTTCGTTTTGGCGGCCTTACTGCCATTAAGAAATTTATTCCAACCAATCAGATAACATAGTATGACATCATATTATGATACATATGTACAACAGCAGAATGATTGATTGCGAAAAACAAAAAATATCAAGATCAGAAAAATACATTACACAATGATAAAAATGAAAAAGAAAAAAATACACTTCGTAGCGAAAAAAAAGGACTGGTTATTGACACGGAGAGGAAATCGGGATCAGGCGTTTATTCCTTCTTTAGTTTTTCTTGAAAATACTAAGTGATTTAGACGACACAATATTCGGACTTAGTCATGGTATTGGTGAATGTACTTCAAACGACGAGCTAATTTTTTTGTTATGGATGGTGTTACACGGAGTGGAAGTTTATGATTGGATAAATAAGTGATTTTGTTTTTAAAGTAATGTGGCAGGTTTGGATTAAAGAGATTATTTTACAATAGTGAAATAATAGTGTATTGTATCTTGGGCCAACACAGAATTTTTCGCTAAATGATATATCAATTTTTTTCAACCCATAGATGCATCTGATACATATATTCTGAAGATGTTCAAGTATATTAGGATGCACTTCATTAGCATCCAAATAGCGTAAATCGGCATAATCAAGCAACGGAAGTAGAAGTGATTGTGCTAGAGATATTTTACAATGGAATGGAAGAAGGTTTTTAAGTTTATTAAGCGAATGTAGGGCAAAAAATAGATTTGCTGACATGCAATATAATATAATATGATCATGCCACTTTTATACATATAAAACGTATTATTTCTATGGCAAGATTGTCTACAAAATGCAGTCTTCTGTTTTGTACCTCTTGTTTTGCTTGTCGGTTCATATCGAAAATTTATTTCATATGTTGAGTTTAAATTATCACCAATTCATACCTACTTTTTCATATGTGACAAGATAATCGTTCATAAAAAAAAAGAATCAAAAATCGGTTCATGCGGTTAATGGTGATGACTAAAGCAAGATCGAGACTGGGGTGGTCTTGGTCCATTAAATACCCATTCTTGGTCTTCTAAGTCTTACAACATTTACATTTTTTTATATTTTTCTTTTAAAATTCAGTAATTACAATGAAATATGTAAAAAAACGCCAATTAATCGTATATTTCTATAGCACGTGCTTTTTTTAATTAAAAATAAAAATTAAAATTTTGTGATACCGCAAGACTGCCTACAGTTTTGCAAGACTCTTGGTTTTTATCTTGCACCCCCTGGTCTTCCAGCGATACATGCGTTTTTGGTCTTGAAAGTCTCGCAAGACCGAGTCAGCAAGACTTTTGGTCATTACAAGTAGTAAAGATTTATTTGCAATCATCTGCAATTTGTACGACATTAAGATTTTGATGATTTCCTCATGAATTCCATCACCAGATTTTGACCAAAATTAAAATGGAAAATATTGGAAAACGTCGTACATAATATTATCGCTGAACAAAGTCAGTTTAAAGGTATTTGATTCTCTGGTGTTTTTAATAGATGAGATAGGCACTGTATATCTTTCTAAAAATTCCTCTTTCCCTCTTTTATTAGGGCTGTTGGTCTGCGTCAACTTCTCTCCTGAGACGTGGATTGCTAGCTGTCTTTCCACCCCCTGAACGTCTGTTTTCCTGGGGAGCAAAATTGAAATGCAAAATATAATGGTTGTCATTTAGTTTTTACGTACTACATACCTACTGCTTCTCTGAAACTTTGATATATATTTAATAGAATTATATCCGACGAATACGTTTTCTCTCTATCGTTTAAATATCAAAGATTGGTTTGTAGCAAAGCCTCGCATATTTTCTTCCATTCCGTCCTGTGCTATACGAAGCTTTTCAACTCCTCAAAAGGGATTGCAGTCCACATGGTCGCACAGATCCTCTGGATGTATTTACTTGTAAATAAATCAGTTACACATAAATATTAATGGCATGATTTTTAAACCGAAATGAATTATTAAAAAATAGAATCAATTATAATAATAAATACTTCCTTGTACCCTTTGCGAGTGTTGTGTTTTTTTTGTCATTTGGCAATTTATTCTGAGATACAAATATTTATGATAGAAATAAATATAAAGAACAGTAATATTACTTATATATAGTCTTATTCATAATAACTTATGTTAGGTTTAAAACAGTGTATAACAACAGTACTGAAAATCACTATTCATAATAGCATATTATATAAGGCAATAATGCTATATAACGGCTACATTACGCCTATATAAGATAAAGACGGTCCCAGGTTGTTTTAAGAGCAATATAAGAAGAATATAGGCACCAAACACTTCCGATAATTCCCGAATGTTGCCGATAGTCGCATTTTTGTCAATTATTTTTGTCATTAATTTGTAAAACCACATCAATATTTGTTTTCTATTTCTTTTCACAAATTAATAAAACAAAATATAATTATAAATACGATCAAACATATTGTTTCGCGTCTTAATTACAAAAAACGAATTACAAAAAAATATTTGTCATAACCACTGACAGATCATTTGAGAATGGGTATTTCATTATTTCACCAGTTTTCGCTACAGTTTTTCATACAAATATCTAAATAATGTTATCGAAGAAATAAAATATGAAAATAAAGATCAAACACTATAAGAAACATTATATATTTTTTTTCAAAACATCGACAAATCTCAAATCACCGGAGAAACATGAATGGATTGCAACGTTGTTGTTATATTGGTATATAAATGTTATTATGAATAGTCAAGAATATAAGTGCTTATACTGTGTTTTAGTTATATAATGTTTTTACCGCAGTATAAGAAAATATTATGAATAAGATTGTTATTGTGTAGTGTAGAACCTATTTTTTTTTCATTTTTAGTATCATTTTTTAGTGAATCGAAAATATATCTAAATTTATTTTTATTTTTATTAATTGAGGAAGATAACAACTTCTATATATATATATATATATATATATATATATATATATATATATATATATATATATATATATATATATATATATATATATATATATATATATATATATATATATATATATATATATATATATATATATATATATATATATATATATATATATATATATATATATATATATATATATATATATATATATAATACAAAGAGCAGGGAAGCCACTTGTGGATTTTATGAAATTAACATTATCGGTAATATCATAGAAAAAAGTAAAAAAATCTTTACATATTACATCGTTCGATGGAGTAGATCCAGAAGAAGGCATTGGAGTGACCACGTTGCCAGGATGAACAGTGATAGACTCGCAAATATAGCAGCAAATGAAATTCCTTCTGGCCGCCGCCTACCCGGTAGACCACCCAAGAGATGGAAGGACAGCTGGTCTTCGTCATCCCAGGAGGCATCGTTTCTGAAGAACAGACCAACTAGGTCTACTAAACGAAGAAGATATTCGTGTCCGGACAATTGGCCGTAGCCGATTGGCCGTACGCCCTTTTTACCGTATGGACAATTTATCGTGAGGACAATTGGCCGTGAGGACAGTTGGCCGTGAGGACAATTGGCCGTGGGGACAGTTGACCATGAGGACAATTGGCCGTGGGGACAGTTGGCCGTGAGGACAATTGGCCGTGGGGACAGTTGGCATTGAGGACAATTGGCCGTGAGGACAATTGGCCGAGAGGACAATTTATCGTATGGACAATTGATTGTTTTCTCATAATTTCAAAAGAAAACAAAGAAGTTTAAATTATTTCGAAATCTCCACCTTTTAATTAGTATGAATCGATATCCATCTTAAAAAATCAAAAAAAGAACAAGAAGAAGTTTAAGAACAGACGTCTTCTTAAATCTCAAAATGTAGCAAATTAAAACTCGATAAACCCAACATAATCATTCACTTTGAAAACTCATCCTTAAATCACGGCCGCCATATTGGTTTCTCATCATTTCAAAAGAAAACAAAGAAGTTTAAATTGTTTCAAAATCTACACCTTATTAGTATAAATCGATATCTATCTCGAAAAATGAAAAAAAGAACAAGAAGAAGTCTAAAAACAGACGTCTTCTTATATCTCAAAATATAGCAAATTAGAACTACTTAAATACCGCTTATTTTGTAAAATTTCGTTTTAATCACTGTCGACATATTGGATTTCTCCTAGTATCTTGAAATAAAAAAATAAGGCAATCGGTTCGTCGCCATAAACGAACATTTTTTTTATTCACGCAATTTATTTAACTCAAACGAAAAAAGAAAGAAAAAATTTTCTGATGCTAAAAATAGTTTCCGCACGGTGAATTGTCCATACGGGCAATTGTCCATACGATAAATTGTCCTCACGGCCAATTGTCCTCACGGCCAACTGTCCCCACGGCCAATTGTCCTCACGGCCAACTGTCCCCACGGCCAATTGTCCTCACGGCCAACTGTCCTCACGGCCAATTGTCCTCACGATAAATTGTCCATACGGTAAAAAGGGCGTACGGCCAATTGTCCACGGCCAATCGGCTACGGCCAATTGTTCGGGAATCGAAGATATTACATGCTTTCAAATGTGCGAAGTCGTCAAATATTTCCTTACGTGCATCCTTCAATTGACTAAAACTCGAACTAAATTTCGAAACTCGAATAGAGATAAAAATGACAAGCTCGAGTATCATTCAAAAACTTTTCATTTAATATTATTTAGCATTGTTATTTTGAACATAAATAAAATGATTCAATTAATCTCTATGAAATTTTCTGATTTTATTCCATTTGGTCTTAATATCAGCTATATAGGTGTACAACCCTACTATGTACCAAATAAATGTATGCAAATTCAGTGAAATCATGCAACATGTTTATTTCTTGATATGATTAATATTGTTTCTAATCACGATATATGTAGGTACTACGTTATAGTTTTGTAATCTTACAAAACAATTATATATTGATATAATCTATGAGATTTATCTACATCAGTTATCAATAATATTTTTTATTTTTAAATTTTATTTACGGCTTCAAAATTAATGCTATTTTACACACATAAAAAGCAAAACAAAACATTCTCGAAATGACATCACCATAATATTAAAACCCTCTAAAAATAAAGCATTTTTGTGTAAATTTACTCTTATGCAGCGCACTAATATAGAAATGGAAGCGGTTATATTATAATGTAGAAAATGGGATTTTTCGTTTTTTTCAAATTTCTGGAGAAAAAACACTACCAGCGTATATTTAGTATATTTTTTCGCCGACTTTGTTGATAATTTATTTCACCTACTGCATACATGTCTTCCAGGCTTCGTGTGTAAACGTACCTACATTTGATTGGTTGTCAAATATAGTGTGAGTAAGTGTGTATGTATATAAATATCACTGGAATATACGCAGTATACTAACTAATAGAAACTCAAGTCTGTTGACAGTGAACGATGACCCGTTGTCCACAGTATAACATGCCATATCAAGTAGCTACATATTAGCGTCACGTCGTGAATAGATAATAATAATTTATGGATTGTTAAAGCAGTGATGATGATAATACATAGACATTTTTACACATTCGAAAAATGTTCAACGTTTTGTAAAAACAAATAAAAATACTTCCCACGCTTGTCCCAACAATGCAATTGGGCGGATTCGTAGGGCCAATTAATGACAACTAAAATTACTGCAGTTTTACGAATACGATCGTTTGTTATGTAATTCTTCTTGTTAAGTTATTTATTTTTTTAAAGATTATTTGATACAATCTTGTTTTTCGTAAATTCGTACCCACACATCGTTTCCCTGCTTGAAATTGGCGGAGAGAATCGTACCGCAAACTCCAATGTACAAAGCGCTCACAAATATTAAAGACCGAGTATAATCATTTCGAAAATACAACAAAACAGTTTTAATTAGCATTATTTACTTTTGTACAAGCAACAATCAAGTTTATAAAATAGGAAGAAGATAGCCATAATCCAGGCAATATGATCAATTTGAAATGTATTTGTTTAATAAGACAGGTATATAAAGTCGATTTATAAAACCTTTTAATTCAAAAATTCTTACACACTCTCCTGACCCAACCATTACACACGAATATAAACATAGACAAGGAATATTTTTTTGCTGATCTTGGATGAAGGACACGAATCGAATCTCAAATCGAATCAAGTATATGCGCATAATTAACAATACAAACATGACAATATGTATATCTTTACTGGTAATATGGATGTATATGATATTCAGAATACCTATAATTTAAATATTTACCTCTTTTATTGTCGTTTGTACCTATCAATGTGCAAGTAAACAGAAAATACTGTTTTAAACCAAGGTTTTTATGACAAATTACAGTTATTTACATTATTTATTCGTCAGTCTTTTTTATCACTATATCTTTCTCATTTTCAACTTTTGCCACGAGCGATTGAAAGTCGAAAGTTCATCTTATTGAGTAAAATCATTTTCACGACTAACAAATGTATTGGTTAATTCTTTATGTATATCAAATTAAAACATACAACTTATATCTGTTTGAATATAAAAAAGTAACTTTAAATGACCTCCAAAGATACGCCCCAGCAAATATTCGACTGGCGCATCGTCATTAATATTATTGCTTGAAATAAAAACTCAATTGAAATATTCCGAATATTATATTATAATTCAAATTAATATGTAGACTGAAATCATAGCAAATTAAAATTAAATATTACATTCATGTCTCTCGCGGAGTAGACAGAGAAAATCAAACCCCAGACCTTCTCGTTCTGACTTTGTACTTTTGTTTCAGCTCTACGGAATTATACTCAATAGATTTATGATATATTTATAAATTAAATTTATTTTCATAATAAAACAATATTTGTATGCATAACGAGTATGAATTTAACTAGTTGTAATAGTATAAATTATGAATCTGAGAATGCTAGCTGTGTTTAGTGAATACATATGTACATTGTACATACAATACTCGTTGTATTTTGCATTATTTTATTTTTACAAAGAAATTTAATTTACATATATAATTATAATCTTCAATTGTGTTAAAGATTAAATACCGAAATTATTTATATTATTCTGCAGTCAATTTTATTATTATTTATTTATTTATACAATATACGGCATATGTCATTTACATGTTACAATTCTAATAATAAATTACAAATAGAGATTAAAAATTGAAACAAATAAAAATATAGTCAAAGATAAAAATAGAGAAACATAAACATATAGATTCAGATAAAAAAATTTACAAAAAAAAATTAGAGAATAATAATTAGACACCTTACAAACATTACAAAATAAAATTAACAATAATAATGCTGCAAATATTGTATCAAAATTTCAACCATCTGAAAAAAAAACTTTAAAATAAGAATAAAATTATGATAATATCATTTAATTATGATATATTACGTGTTAGCTACTTATTTGTCTCTTGAATAAACTGTTTTTGTCTTAGTTTTGAGAAATTATGATTAGTGACCGACCGAAGGTTCGGTTTCGGCATGTTTCGGCAATAAAATCTAGTTTCGGCATCAGTTTCGATTTCGGCAGAAAATCTGCCGAACCTTCGGCCGCACCGAAACTCTGCGTTCGTGAATTATCGCGCGTCGTTCGGCTGACTTCGGGTAATTTCGTGACTCGAGTGTCACCCGCCATCATCAATTAGTTCATCAGTTGAGTTCGCCGGCCAGTCGTAGAAAAAAAAATGTAGAAAAACTGCTTTTTTAGCGTACAATATAAGGCTTTTTAATTACGATTACTAAAGTAATCTATTAATTTATTAATTATATATTTCGTTTTTTTATTAGCAGAAATAAAAAATATTTTTCCACATACTTACTTCAACTATTGTTTTTTTTATTTCATTGAACACATGTTAACTGTCAATAAGCCAAATGTCCGTAAACAATAGATTTTTAACTGTCTAAAAAAGAGTCGGTTTCGGTTTCGGTTTCGGCCAAAACTGAGAGAGATACCGATGATTCGGGTTCGGTTTCGGTAGAAATTCCTGTTTCGGGCGGACACTACTTATGATATTACAATAATTCAGATAAATTCAGTTTTTTTATTTTATAAACACCTCTTAACTAATTATTAAATTCTACACTATAATACATTAAAGAAAAGATTAACAATGCTGATACCTATATCGTTTTAACCAGCCATTGTAAATCTTTTAAGTGTCTGATTTCTCTGGATTTTCATTAAGATTTTGAATTACATTTTTTTTTTCATATTTTCAGTTCACAATTTCCGGAGTTGTACTTCGCAATTCGTAGGGTTATAATAATAAACAGTTATAAATCATACAACGCCCGAGGAATGTATCGATTTAGAATAATATGTTTTCTTTCTTGGAGCGTTTGGACGTCGACCTCTGGCTCGTTTTATTATGCATTCATGTCTACAGCTTACCTATACCATTAAAACATTCAAATTACCACATCAAGTAGTTAAGTACCTACCTACCAAGACATGTAAATAATGAAATATTCAAACTGGAGACACATTGAATACAACATTGGTATAATTCCTTAATAAGTCCATCATGAATTTATCTGTCTCTCGCTTTTCTAACGCTATTCAATTATTATCCCAAGACTATTGCTTTTGAACTACACTTAATCAAAATTTTGCAACGAATTGCCCAAGTCAATCGTAAAACAGTTTTGCATTACTTAAAACACAGCTAAAAGCATTGTAGTAAATTGTTATAAAATACGTAATGTAATATTTTATTTTGATGTTAAAGAAAATATTTTCAATTTATCTTGTTACTGATCAGTGTTATTTTTTGTTATGTGTACATTTTGTAATTAATTTCACTAATTTGTTGCGTAACTATTTTTTTGCCAATGATAAATAACCGTGCCCATACTATTTATTTACACAATTTAATGAGAAAATTTCAATAATAATTTTATTTTGATGTGCACTTCCGCCCCCAAAACTATATTATATAACTTCAAATATTCTTACGTTTACGAGAGCAAACTTTCTCAATAGATGGCGTTACCAAGAATTTTCTTCGTAACTTCAATGATGGCGATGGTGTTTCAGCTTATTTTCAAACGAAAGGATTTACATTATTAAAATATATAGAACTTTGGAAAATTTAATTGATAGGCTGATTGATTGACTCAATAAGAAGGCATAATTGGTAAACATTGCGCAAGCGCATAAAGTGATCACGTAAAACAGCCGATGACAGGTCGCAAACTTTGTAGGTACCTTGAGTTCCTGGTTCTCCTATAATATTCGAACTTCGTCTCTAATGATATGTGAAAAATTTATCATAAAAGAGAAAAAATCCAATGTTTGCGTATGTACACTATAAAAATATTCGATTTAGAAATTTATTCAACTCGCACCCGATAGTAAGTAGCCAAATTCTGGAGACTTTATTTGTAACATTTTGAAGTATAAATTCGATGTTTTTTTATCTACTTTTTTATTTCGTTTTATGGAATAATTTCATAAATATTATGATGCTTAGGTAGCCATTAATTGAATAGTATTTCCAATGTGAACATCTAAACGACAAACCAACATTTGTTCTATTTCTAGTTATTTTTTTGTTTTATTCGTGTCTTCAATTTAAGGAGATGTCGTGTTGATTCTTAGTAAATATAATAATTGAAACACGCTACATAATAATTTATAGATATGTACATTTACAGGAACATCTATGTATGGAATTAACATGTCGTTTTTATTTGAAATGGAGTATTTTCTATGTATACTTAAAGCTATTGTGAAAGATTACTTAACAATTGCATACCAAAAAAGATAATTCGTATTATAACGAGGTCTCCCTGATATGATAGGCAGAAATAACTTACACGTACAATACATCCATACATTGTCTCGTAAAAAAATATGATGACCTTGAACAATACAATTAATTAACAAAATAATACAGCAGGAACAATGCACAAAAATATAATTAGAGATATTGCTGTATCATAAAACGTTGCATCAGCATAACACGTCGTTTATCTCTTTATGTAGGTACTTATCGTGATATCATTTCAATACAAATTAAAGCCATTAAAATAGTTAAGAAATTGTAGGTAATTACATTATTATATAACTGCATGGAAATTTTCTAACTGATATAATTAAATAAATAATGAATTTTGTGTGACAAATTTCTTATTATTGTGTTGTATCCGACATTTTTATATCGACCGACGTGACATACCTAGTGGTATATCCGTCTGGCTTCGATGCGACGTCTCCTCTGGGCTGTGGACATACACGAAAACTCGATTTGTTTACGAGTCATAGTGAATATAATTAGTTATTTAATTTTCTTTCTGATTCCTTATACTTGTAGGTACGTAAGTGTGCGTATAATAAATAGTTTTCAATACATTAATAAACATATTTTTTTGGGATCAATCTTATTTTACATCCTTTTAATTATCTTCCGACACGTCTTTCTGTGTCGGAACTTCGACATCGAATTTTAACTAGCTTCCCGACTTTTTAGAGCTCTGAAACTTTCAGAATTTGTGTATTGCCAGTGACAATGCATGTCTTCAGCTGATTCATTAGATATTTTAATGTAATAAACAATTTTGTATTTATGAATTTGAATTGTGTCTGCTATACATATTGCACAATATCAGGCGTTATTTCTATCGCTATTAAAACAATTTCAGTTCTTCTTAATTCCTATTTTCAGTTCCTATTTTTCATTTGCTTGTTTCGAAATAGAAACAAAGCTTTACGTTATTTCGACTGATATCTTTGGTAGGTAATTTTTTCTCGAAATTATCTATAGAGGAACTATTTTTATGGATTATCTTCAAAATATTGCGTATTAGGCATCTATAACTTGACTTGTTCCGAAACTTGTTTCAGGTTGTGAATCTAACAGGTTTCGTGTTGGTTTTTATTATTGCCTGTCCATTAAATACATTCTTAAATATTTCAATTATATCTTTCTGTTCTTACCACTGAGATTTGTTATATGTTTTACATTGTTTAAATCAACAAATTATTTAAAATATATAATTAACATAATATCTTATTTATCAACATAAAAAATGTTATTGTTTTAAAATTAATGATGTCCTGTTTATTCTGTTTAATTAAGCTTGATTGTGAAAGGAAACCAAAATTTATTAAATTCTTTACGAAGTGGTAACTCCTTGTAAGCCACTCGAGTATTAACGATAAGGGATAATCTTTTTTTTTATTTTTATTTACAAAAGTTATTACTAGGTGAAACGATTATTAATTTCAAATAATAAATAAATTTGGAATGGTAAAATAAAACCAAAGTTTTCAGTTCTACTAATTTATCATATAATTAATCAAATTAGTAGAACTGAAAACTTTGGTTTTATTTTACCATTCCAAATTTATTTATTATTTGAAATGGAGTTCTACCAAGAATTGTCCGTAGAAAAGTTAAAAAAAGATTATTAATTTGTTTTGATTTATTCACCTGTATAGAGGAAAAACTGTGTCACAATCGCTAAAACCAATAGTTATTTATTATATCAAAATGAATATGGAAATTTTCACTTAATTGGTATAATATGTGTGTTTGTGCGTCAAAAAGATATTTTTTTAATCGTTGATTAGTGAAATTCAGAACTAAAAACATGATTATCTCGCATTGTGCAGTTTACATAACGGTTGGTTATATTTACGAGATATTCATTATAGCTGCATGTAAATCGTAGTTCATAACATGATTCCATTGATTATTATATAGGTACAGTGTAACAGAGCCGTACCATGGTTTCGACCATTGATGTATGAACCACGGGAATGCAACATAATACAGATTAACATAATGTCTTGCCATACCCCTATTGGGGTATTCGGAGAGAATCCAGCGACACACACATATTCTATCCTTGCTATGCTTGCATATTCAATTGCTAAGGATTAGAGTATAATATGTCCATAAAGTATGAAACTGGAAAAATGAGAATGAAAATTGACATTGGACATTGATATGAGAGGAATCAAATTTTCGAATTTCAAGTAATTGATTTTGTATAGAAAGAGTTTAAAAATTAATTAAAATATCATTTTTTTTAAATAGAAATAGAATACTCTAATCCTCAGCAAGCGTATAGTTCTCTTCTTCCTTCTCGAGATCATGATTAAGGATGCCAGCTACACTTAATTAGGGATTCAAATGAAGCAGCGTTTTCATCTAGCAGGATTTTCTTAAAAAATGCTGGATCCGCGCTGAATCCAGCAATTTTTGACTTTTGATAAAAACTAAAATATAATACAACTTTATTATACCTATTCGTATTTATATTTTACTCAATAGGAAATTGTATGAATAAGAAATATCTCTTGTCCTTTGTTTGACGTGTACAATTATTATGTTGATTAATGTTTTTGTACATTAACCAAAACATTTCTTCATGACAGACTTTTTTCAATATTGGTATATCACCAATAACGTTTTTACAAAAAAAATGATTCTATGTAAAATTTGTTAGAATTTTACATGGAATCTAAATGTTTTAATAGAACAACGTAATCTTTTATGCCATTATCTGGAAAATTAATTAGTTGCGGATCCGAAACGCTGGATTACTGGATGCAGGATCCAGCAATTGCAATCCCTACACTTAATCAATCCCAAATTGTACGCCTCGAACGGGACGGTTTTGAGTAGATCGAAGGGCTATGGTAATTGAGAATCCTGTAGCGGACTCAAAAAGGTCACTTCATTGAGTCGGTGAGTGACTTCTGAATGTTTTTCCTTCCATGCTTCTCACTACCACTAGCTTATTGAGGATATTAGGCTAATATTCAAGCTTTTAACATTTCCTTATTTCATATATCTAATATAGTTAATTTAAATTCGTGTAATAACTTTCTTTTAACTTCCGTATTTTCACAATTCCTTTCTTATTAATATTTTTTTAATTGATTGATATTTTGTTATTGATTTTTTTATTGGTCATTTTACCTGATTTTGATGTTCAAGTGACAAAAATGCGTCCCGCCTCTGTTAACCATTCCAGTAGTTCATGAAGAGACTTATTTACATACCAAAAACTCGGGGCAAACAGGTTCTTCGGTGTGACTTGAAATAATATTGAAATGGCTCATAGTAAAATCACTTGTATGTGTGTGTGAAGGTTTGTATGTGTATTAGATATAACCAGAAATACTCGCTTCATACCTACACAAGTAATTTTATGAATCCAAAGGTTTTATAAATTCTATTAAGTTTTTTTTCCGTTCTGTACATGAAGAATTATTAATAATTTTCTTGTTAATTACTTTATGATATATTTCATAATTTATTAATGATCTGTTAAGAAATATTTAATGGAAATTCCATAAACTACTTTAATTTAATTTACCTCAGCACGATGTATTTTATACATTGGGAATGTTATTTTAACTCAACTTTTTCAATGAGTGAAATTGTATTCAGTCATATACGAATTCATGTACAGAAATATCTGAAATATTCCAAATTCATGTAATATTGAGACGAATCATGACTGGATGGCTTATTTAGCAATAACAAATTAAAAAAAAAGGACATTGTCAATTCGACGTGTTTTTGTTTTCGATCTCTTGTAAATAATACCTGTATCGTCTTTATTTTATATTTAATTTTTGTTATATGTATTATCATTTCCTTTTCAAATTTATACTTTGAGTAACTGTCCCTGTCATCTAAATATTATTTTATTATGTACTTCGTTGAATTGAATTATTATACGTAGGTAATACATTACGTTCATGTTGTGTGTATTGTATTGTTTGGAAGTGTTTTGATTTCGTTTCTCAGTTAAACCATATGTATGTATGTGTGGTCTGTGATAAAGTCAAATAAATGAGAAAACAAATATATTTACCTATGTAACGATGTCTTTTTTCTGTTAACCTGTAAATATTTAGTATAAATATTATTATTGAATAATGAGCGATGAAAAAAATATCTTTGTTATGATTATTTGCTTAACTGTCCAACGGGCTCTCGAGTTCTATAGTTCTTGGCTTTTCCTACAAAATCATTCGTCTCGATCGTTACTCTCATTATAAAGTCATAATTCCTCGTTCTTTCTTTATAAAATTATTGAAAAACTTGTTTTTGTGTTTTATCTTATTAAAACTGCTATCTCATGTCGTAACACCAGAGAGCAAAGTTCATCAACTGAGTTAGGTACATAAGCATATAGTAAGTACCTAATATTGGGGGCCGGATTCTAAGATGATGTGTGAGTTTATTCATTTATGTATGTTTATATTTTTCATATAAAATGTATACACCAACATCCTATGCATTATCAATTTTTACTCTAATGTTTAATGTTTGTTAATCTATTAACAGTTGTCGGTATTGAAATGAAATTATTAATTAGATAACATTTTGACATTGAATGTATTATACTTTTTGTGTAAAAAGTAGATACCGATTGATATAAAATTATTGGAATATTTATTCATTAATGATACTCTAATCGAACAGTTAGTATTACAAAAATAACCTCATATTATATACATAGAACATGTTGTCATCCCAGGACGAATAATAATTACTAAGAAGAATCGGTCGCTTGTAAATCGGATGTATCTCATTCGTGGTTTAATAAAATGTTTAAAATGTACCACAAATGTTTAAATGTTTAAAATGTATAACAAGTTCGAAAATATTAATAATCGATCAAAGAATAATTAAGAATTTACCGGCTTAGTGTTGGAATAGGATAATATTAATATAGAATATTTCTTTTTCGTTTTTTCATTCAACCGAAATATTTGTTTATAATTTGTACACATTCTCAACACAAATATTAGCTAAAATAATAGCCATACACAATAAAATTTGTTCTTATCATCAAAAACATAACTTAAATATAACTCTGTAATGAAATCAAGACGTAGGTATTTGCCTCATTTGTTGATAAAATCAACTCTGTTTATTTTAAGCTGTTTATTTTAAGTCGCAGCAGGTATCTATCTTATCTAATTACCCACATTAATCTACTATCATTTTCTGCTTTATAATTATCTAAATACTTTCATACTTTATCTGTTGTCCAGTTATAATTATTAAACGCAAAATATACTACAAAGGTACATACATTGCAAGCAAAATTTCTTGAAAATTAGATTCAATACTAATGTATAGTAAATTATCAAGTTCTTACTACACATAACATGTTATAGTTAATTTATATGTTTTATATCGATACACTTTCGCCAACGCTACTTCTTCTAGGGAGCTTTAGCTTTCACAATATAATGTACATATTATCTATGTAGTCTTTATACCATATCAAAAATTTCAATATAGGGGATAATATAATCAACATACATGTTCGATTATTTCGTATTTCTTGTATTTATTACAATAGTATAAAATAAATCCGAGAAATTGTTAAGTGACATATTTTGCATTGATTTAGAACATCCTACTTATGACTGAATTTAAACATTATATTTAAGGGGGGGACTGCTGCCAACGTACCTATTTTTTCAATTTGAATTTGCGTCATTACTACAAAACGAATCATTTTGAAAAAAATTACCTAGTTATTTTGGATATTAATAAATAAAAATATACCTTAATTTTTTAATTATGTTCTGTGTATATTCTTGTAGAAAAATAATAAACATAACCTGATTTTTGACATTTATCTTATATTTCTAAAAAACTATAAAGTATAGAACAATATATATTTTTTTAAATTAATGGAGAATAAAATATTTGGAAAAATGTGTTGTGACGTTGCATTAATGCATCATGTTAAGTAAATAAACTAAAAAAACTTTTATTTCGCAATGGCGTTGATTGGAAAGTAAATGTTTTTTAAGTTTTTTTACTAAACCTGAAGCAATAATGCAACGTCGCAAAATATATTTCCAGATATTTTTGTCTTCTTTGATTTAAACAAAATATTGCTCTACGCCTTATTGTTTATTAAAAATATAAGATAAACGTTGAAAATCGGGGTAGGCCATTATTTGTCTACAATAATTTATACAGAACATTATCAAAAAGTAAAGATATATTTTTCTTTATTAATACCCTAACTATCTAAATTATTTTTTTTCAAACCGATTTGATAATAAATAATGATGGTATATCAAATTGAAAAATAGGTACGGTGGCAGCAGTCCCCCCCTTAAGTATAAATAAAATGATTAAATAATCATAAAAATATTAGTTTTAATAGTAGTAGTAGTAGTATTTATTTTTATAAATATTACCTATTATAAATATTCACGAAATAGTTCTATGAAAAATAAATAAACAATAATTGTTTTGCCATGAAAGTTTTCTTTTAGCTATCAAATATTTTTTTATTACAGGGCAATGTCGGTGTCATTACAACCGGTTTTGGTGCCCCTGTGGGAGTGCATACAGCCATCGAGACTGTTGGTCCACGAGGACCCGCTCTCCTGCAAGACATCCATTACTTGGACGAGATGGCCCACTTCGACAGGGAACGTATTCCTGAAAGAGTGGTGCATGCCAAAGGAGCAGGGGCATTTGGATACTTCGAGGTGACACACGATATCTCCAAATACTGCGCCGCTAAGGTCTTCGATACTGTCGGCAAGAAGACACCTATTGCCGTACGCTTCTCTACTGTCGGAGGAGAGAGTGGATCAGCGGATACCGTCAGAGACCCGAGAGGATTTGCACTCAAATTCTACACGGAAGACGGTGTATGGGATCTAGTCGGCAATAACACGCCCATCTTTTTCATTCGTGATCCCACTCTTTTCCCAAGCTTCATTCATACTCAGAAGCGTAACCCTGCCACTCACCTTAAGGATCCAGACATGTTCTGGGATTTCTTGTCTCTACGTCCCGAATCTATCCATCAGGTCATGTTTCTTTTCTCCGACCGTGGTATCCCAGATGGTTTCAGGCACATGCATGGCTATGGCTCGCATACTTTTAAATTAATCAATGCCAAAAACGAACCTTGCTACGTCAAGTTCCATTTCAAAACCGACCAGCAAATTAAGAATCTTCCTGTAGATCGTGCTGGTGAACTCGCTTCCACGGATCCTGATTATAGTATCAGGGATCTGTATAACGCTATTCAAAGCAAAAATTTCCCCAGCTGGACAATGTCCATCCAGGTGATGACTTACGCTCAAGCGGAGACACACAAGTTCAATCCATTCGACGTAACAAAAGTTTGGTCACAAAAGGAGTTCCCTCTGATTCCTGTAGGTAAGATGGTGCTAGACCGTAATCCCAAAAATTATTTTGCTGAGGTAGAGCAAATTGCCTTCTGCCCAGCCCACTTGGTGCCAGGTATCGAACCATCCCCCGATAAAATGTTGCAGGGCAGACTCTTCTCTTACTCTGACACCCACCGACATCGTTTGGGCGCCAACTATTTGCAACTACCGGTCAATTGTCCATACCGTGTGTCCGCCAAAAACTACCAACGTGATGGACCTCAATGCACCACTGACAACCAACAGGGCGCTCCCAACTACTTCCCGAATTCTTTCTGTGGTCCTCTCGAATGCCCACGCGCCGCTCGCCTTGCACCCAAGGATAATATCACCGGTGATGTACACCGCTTCGACAGCGGACAGACAGAGGATAACCACACTCAGCCCTCAATATTCTGGAATAATGTTCTCAATGAAGATGAAAAGGAACGTCTCGTCAACAATATCGTAGGTCATCTGAAGGGTGCTGCAGCCTTCATCCAGGAAAGGACAGTGAAGAACTTCGCTAAAGTCAGCCCAGACTTCGGAAAACGACTCCAAGCTGGATTATCCCAATACAAGAAGTTCCACGCCAATCTTTAAGTAAAAACAAATAAAACATTCCATGTGTTGCTAATTTGTTAAATTTATTACATTGTAAAAGAAAATACACAATTTATACAAGTGTTTTTTGTAGATTATGATCATAATTATTTTCTTTTTGTTTGTTTACAAGTACCAAAATATTTACTAATTATCTTTTAGATTTTTTAAATTAGCATAAATGCACAAATAAAACACTGTTTTCACTTTAATTTAAAAATAATTTGTATGAATTGAAATGAATACATACACAAACGCACAATATTTTTTTATATTATACACTTAATATATATTTTTTTCATTTTAAAATACAGACGGTGGCCAAATTAATACAATCAAATGAATTTATAGCAGTTTTTAGACTTCGAATCATTGAAAATTATTATTTTTTTATTTTATTTCGATCTTTCTAGAATTATTATTTTTTTATTATTTTTTTACGCAACAATGCGTTGCTGACACGAAAGAAGAAGAAGAATTTCGATCTTTCTAGAATATTATGGGAGATTTAATATATTTTTATAAAATAAAATGCATTTACTATGAATATATAATAGTTTATTGATAATAAAATACGTTTTATGGTAAAATGATCAATATTTAGTAAATCCTCCCTTAGCTTTAATTACTGCTGATATTCTTCTGGGCATGCTGGAGATACATTTAATTGAGATATTTTTTAATTCTGGTGTGTTGTGCCATGCCTCAATTATGTTTTCTATTAGTTGTCTTTTGTTGGTGATGACACCTTTTTTTACAATTGCCCTTTTCAGAGCCTCCCAAACGTTTTCAATTGGATTTAGATCCGGTGAATTTCCTGGCCAATCTAATACCTTTATTTTTTCTCCTTCTAGAAATTTAGTAACGGTTTTCGCTTTGTGGCAGGGTGCAGAATCATGCATAAATACATATTTTCCATTTGGAAACCATTCGGCCACTTGAGGCTTTAGTCTCCCTTTTAAAACTTCTATATACTGGTCCTGGCGCATTGTGCCATTCACAATATACAGCCTTCCCATACCCATCCCACTAATCACTGACCAGATCATTATTGACTGAGGGTGCTTCACTCTTTGGACCACACATTCCTCATTATATTTTTCACCTGGCCTTCTTCTCACATATTGAGTTTTGTCCTGCAGTATTTGGATTGAGGATTCATCAGAAAAACAAACCTGAAAGAACACGAGAAGTTTTCACTAGTCAATTTTATTTAATACAGAAAGTTTCATAAAAACTTATTTTACATTCTAATACCTTGCTCCAATCGTCTTCGTTCCAATTTTGGTGTTTTAGTGCCCATTCTAGTCGCTTTTTACGCATTTCAGGTGTTAGTTTTGGCTTTTTCACTGGGCGATAACATTTGAGGTCCATTTCCACCAATCTTCGTCTCAATGTACGATCAGATATATTGACTCCTGTGGTCTGCAAAATAGATTTTATTACTTTTCGAGGCTTCTGTCTATTTTCTAGAGCAACATTTCTGATTTTTCTTTCTGTTCGCGGAGTAGTAATGCGCTTTCGTCCACATTTTCCTATTCGAGATGGTTCAAGGGGTACATTTCCTTTCATTTGCCTACTTATTTTGTGCACAGAATATTGAGAAACATTGGTAAGTGTGGCAATTTCTCGTTGACTGTATTCACAGTGACCAAGAAGGGTTGCAATTTTAGATTTTTTTCTTGGAGTGAGGTCACAAGATCTTCCCATTTCTAAAATAAACCAAAAAATTCTGAAATTCAGCATACATTTAGAAAATAATTTATCAAAATCGTAATAATTTGATAAGTAGTATAATTGTGATAAATATTTAGTAATAAATATTAGGTTTACCTGTTATTTAAAAAAAATGTAAGAAACACTCAAACACTGTCTCAAATAAACACAAAATCAATGGGCAAAATATTCCATTAACACCCGCACACTCTGTGAAGACCAATACTAAACTGACATTATCATATCTTGTATGTGACAAACTTCATGTTGATGCTTAAAAAGTGTTGCAAGTACGATAACAATAATGAAGGGAGTTGCCACAATTAAAAATATACTGATGTGATTCGATTTTGCTGGATAACAGCTAAAAATACAATTATTTTTGCATTTTTTTCCTTTGATTGTATTAATTTGGCCACCGTCTGTACGTTGTTTTTCATTTTTCTTTTGATCTTTGTTTCGATAAGTTTCAGCAATTTGACATTATAAACATCTAAATTATGCTTTTTCATAAAGTTTAATAACAAATTAGTTTATGTTTTAATAAATATTGGTTTTATTTTTTACCATAGCTTATATTTTTATATGACGTTAAAATTTGAAATGTTAATTTGTATTTCATTAATTTGTAATCCATTGGGATTTATGGTGTTATGACTGAAATTGAAATAATGCTTATAATATCTTTCTAAATTTTTAATAAATGTATAAAGATATATTAATGTTTTATTTGGAAAAATTGATTGATACTGTAACTTTTCGGAAGAAAGTATATGTATATGTAGTGTACTTCACCTTTTGCATTACAAAATGCTAAAGATCTTATTATATGCACTAATTTACGTTGGGTTACGATAAATTATCAGAAATAAACATTGACAATATTTACTCTTGAAAATCATAAATGTATGCATAATTTTCATTTCTTTTTAATAATTATTCACAAACAAAACAACTTATATACAATAATAAAAAAAATTAACAATCACTCAGTTGGTTAGACATCTGACTCCTAAGCGAAAAGTCCCGGGTTCGATTCTCGGTGAAGACACAGTTTTTAATCGTGTTTTCAGTTTGGATCTGTGAGAAGATTAAAATCTCCAAAATTTGGTAACTTGTTATTGGGTGCATGTTAAATTAATATTTGACGTATTACCTGTTAGTTGCCCGTGAAGTAATATAAAATACAAAAAATATTCTAATTGTATTCCAGTCAGGTGTCATTTTTCTATATAACTCAAAATCCATAAAAGCTAGGACGCTGAAAAATACAAAACAAATATGAAGAAAATACAATATATCAAACTGATTTTCATGAAAATGTTCCAGGGTTTCTTAAACATTTTTTATTCGATAAAATATTTTATTTCGGCAGATTTGTGTTTAACTGCCTATACTTCCATTTTTTTAAATGTCAAAAAACGCCGAAACACGCCAACTAGATTTAATTTAATATAAAAATGCATCCATTACAGCAGTACATCTAAACATTTTATAAACAATTTTATGTTAAAATTGTATTTAGAGACGACGTCGTTTCATACAATTTTTATTGCAGTATATACAATATCTACGGGGACTCTCATTAGTTTGATGCTTAATCATCAAACATACATGCATACCATCAAGCTATATTTAGGGCAGGAAAAAAGGACTGACCTGTACACTAACCTATTTTGACATGGGTACATGTTTTGTATAGAAAAAAATATTGAATAATGTGGATTTAAGATTTTCTAGTTTGGTTCTAAGTATTCTTCAACTATACCTAGGTACTATCGCCATCGTCAGTTGGATCTCATGGGTAATATGCAACTAGTTAAAAATAATATGATATCACATACAAGATACGATAATCCACTTACAAAGTCAATTATTTACAAATTTATCAATAGGGTCGTATGAATAATATCCTAAATAATAATTATTATAAGCTTTTGAATTTATAGAATCTTCTTTCAAATAATACAAATCAATGTAAAGGGGTAAAAACAAAATTAAATACACAAACCTAATAATACAATTGAGTTAATAGATCACAACTATGCACAACATTATTGTATTGGTTGCAGTTCGACTTAAGCAACATATTAAAATTTCATTTATACATCGCCTTTTGCAAGGTAAAACCCCTAGTGACTGGGCTATCTAAGGGTAGGCGCGCTTGGAAGCTAATTTCACCGGCCGATCAAACTATCAGTCAGCTACAACATACGAATTATATATTAGAGCGCGCATGGAAGCTAAAAGAATCGGCTGATTTGAAAATCTGTGACAAGACACAAAAATATCGATCTATCGAGATGCTATGGTATAAGAAGGTTCGCATACGACCAATAATTTCAAATCGTCTGAGTGTATTCGAGCGAGAAATACGTTGTCAGTGGTTAGCTAATAAACTGCAAATCCAGAGGGCGCTGGCTGATCTCAAACGAAATGTCAATTATAAACTAAATTTCAAAACTAAGAAAATCAAGGTCCTCCTTCTACAATGGACGAAATAAAACTAGATTCAGAAACTTAGTTAAAAAATCATGGTCCTCCTTCTACAATGGACGAAATAAAACTAGATTCAGAAACTTAGTTAAAAAATCATGGTCCTCCTTCTACAATGCACGAAATAAATATTTATGCAGAAACTTAGTTAGAAAATCATAGTCCTTCTACAATGGACGAAATAAAACTAGATTCAGAAACTTAGTTAAAAAATCATGGTCCTCCTTCTACAATGCACGAAATAAATATTGATGCAGAAACTTACTTTGAAAATCATAGTCCTCCTTCTACAATGGACGAAATAAAACTAGATTCAGAAACTTAGTTAAAAAATCATGGTCCTCCTTCTACAATGCACGAAATAAATATTTATGCAGAAACTTAGTTAGAAAATCATAGTCCTCCTTCTACAATGGACGAAATAAAACTATATTCAGAAACTTAGTTAAAAAATCATGGTCCTCCTTCTACAATGCACGAAATAAATATTGATGCAGAAACTTACATACTCAGAAAATCAAGGTCCTTCTTTTACAATGGACGAAATAGAACTAGATTCAGAAACTTACTTAGAAAATCATGATCCTGCAAATGTATCAGTCGCTTCATGAGCGCCGATTCTGTTAGCTTTTATACACGATCTTATAATATACTCGTATAATTCGTATGTTTGTAGCTGACTTCTAGTTTCATCGGCCGATGAAATTAGTATCTATACGCGCATACCCTTATCTAGAATTTTTGTCATACTACGGCAAACTATTCGCTACTTACATAAGACACAAAATGTTTAGAGTGTCGTTTGTCGTCAAAATCATGGTTTTTTGGAGAAAATAACTTCAATTAGTCTCGTAAATGCTCTCAAATACAATTTTATTATATTCAGTCTATTTTGGAATTTGTTTTGAAATAATGATACCGTATTATTTTATTTATTTACTGTATAAAGTAATTTGTTAATAATAATATAACCTCTTGAAAAAAAATATACTATCGAATCTATGTATTCAAAATTATTTATAACACATTTCATTTGATATAAGTTAATCCTTTTGCTTTATTATAAGTTTACTGGTCAGATAACTGAAAACGCCTGAATATATGCAATTTTTATAACGGATATAGAACAATAATTAATATATTGTAAAGACCCTGACTCATTACGACCATTTCCTTATTATTTTTACCCATTATCAATAAAGTAAATTATTACAGATCATTGAACTACGTTATATTTATATAAATATAATTTATTAGTCAATAGTTTTATTAATTTATTAGTTAATATGTAGTTCCTTCGTTTGATTTTTCCTATCGGAGTAAAAACCCAACTATGAGTAAGTATATCCTTCTGCAATAATCCTTAAATATATACATTTCCATTAAAAATAGCATAAAAATATTGTGATGGTTATTCATTGAATCTATCGGTCATATACGGATATTGTGACCACAACAAGCATATGTTATAGGTATTGAAAGTTGCTTGTTTTTGCCACCTAAACTAATAATATTTAACAAATTACCTACTCCAGTTTGAAAACGAGTGGGTTGTGACCAATTGCATAGTAGGTGAGCAGTTAAGTCATAACAACTCCCAATTGCATAGTAAGTGTGCATTTTTTTTTCATGAATAACTACTACTACATGGTAGAGGAGAATAAAAAGAAACATTTTGTCTACAAAAGATATTGTGAATTCTGCCAAACAAATTGTATGAAACGATGTCGTCATTGAATTCAAGTTTTACAAATATACTGATAAAAGTTTGATATGTACTACTATAATGTGTATATTTTTAGTAAAGAAAAATAATTATCTAGTTGGGGTATTTCGAAGTTTTTCTATCAATAAAAAAATTGTTCACCTTTATAAAAAAAATGAGTAATTCTGGAAGTTTTTCGTATATGAGATATATGGAAAAATAAAGTAAAAAAAATAAAAGTTGATAACCCCGGATTGATATAAAAATTGAAAATTCTGAGTATAAAAGTTTAAGCCCTAAATTTTTCTATACTCTCTGAAATGTTGGGCACTGTGCATCCATATACATAACAATAATGCTGCGAATTCTTTAAGTTAATGTTTTTTTTAAATTCATTGTTGAATTTTAGACCAGCAGGGCTACTCGTGAAGTTG
Organism: Molanna angustata; assembly: GCA_963576475.1. Classification (NCBI taxonomy): domain Eukaryota; kingdom Metazoa; phylum Arthropoda; class Insecta; order Trichoptera; family Molannidae; genus Molanna; species Molanna angustata. Next base: position 25,614,355 of record OY754966.1, read on the forward strand.
ATTAACATACATAAGTTTAAGATCAGTTTCAGACTTTCGAAATCTTTGAGCTTCAAATTAATTAAATTTATGTATAAATTTATACATAAATTAATGACAATTTCATATTAAACGTTGATAATTATATTTTTTATGGTCAAATGTAGAGAATGATTAAAATTAAATTATGATCGAGTACTGGGGGCAAATCTGGTGAAACCGGCGAAATCAAAGCCCTCACGATTACCCATATCATGGATATAAATACTATATGGAGTTCTATCATATTGTGCCAAATAAAATTAGAGAACGAATGGATCGAGCAAGTCGACGAATATGTTTATCTGAGAAGCATGTTTCAACGCAATGGACGGATTGATAAGGAGATCGAAAAAAGAGTTTTGGCAGGAAATAAAGTGAATGGAGCACTAAAACCAGTTATGAATGATCGCAACATATCAAAGGAAGAACAGTTTAAACCCTGGAACTTATTCATATAATTGAGATATTGTATATTTATATATTCATACAAAAATTCAGTGTTCTAGCTATTCTGGTTTTTGAGATATGTGGAAAGATAAAATAAAAATTCATATGTTGATATACCCTGAATGGAATAATGATACAAAAATCTGAGAGTAGAAGTTTTGTAGGTCTAAAGTTATGAGGGACATACATACACACTAAATGCTCTACAGCGAATTCTGAGTTCATCCATATATTTTCCATTTATGCTAAGTTGATGTTTTTTGACTCAAAAGTGGGAAAAACCATCCAAAGCGTCCACAACTCTATACAATTCTCTCACGCGGGACTGTTAATACTGTCGATTTATTAAGAGAAACAAATTCTCTCGAACAACTCGACAGTAAGTTAATATCGATCTTTCAAACAATACTTGTCCCTTTGCTCCAGACCTTATTTAGATGATGGCATGTTCATTTATTTCCACGTCTTAAATTTCATACATGTCCCGGTCAACAACGATTTATCTTCTCGAAAAAACTTTTAAATATGATGTCAGCTTATGTTTGTCTTATTATAGTTGATTGAAAACGGTCGTAACTAAGTCAACTTTGTCTAGATAGACGTTTTTTTCATACGAAAGACCCTGCGTTTCAAAAATAGATGGCATTGTTTAAATGGTATTCTAGATTACATTACAAAACTTGAGAAAACAAATTGCATATTATTTTTACTCTCCACACAATGGAATAGTGGAGAGTCATGATTTCACAATTTTTAAGCATATTTTTTACATCAATTTCTCAATGGGTATCATGTAAAGAGTGCACACTGTGAGTTTCGACGTTATGTGTTTGTATGTACATATGGCGTACGGCGTACCCCACGGATTATCCTTTTTGTGTCATCTCTACAGCTATAAGTCCGATCTACTTCATATTTACATCATATGTGTAAAATGCATAGACCTAGATCTGATTAATTTTCCATAAATATCCATTAATTTCTTCTCCATGAGTTCATCTGTCCAAATTTTCAAAATGCTCTAAGGGGTCTGGAAAATCGAGTTTATTCTATACTGTTTGAAATTTCGATACAACAAAAATACACTCATCAAAAATGCATTCAAGGATTGTCAAAATTTAAAGAAAAAAATTGCCATAGGTTTGCCCATATCAATGTGAAATAAATTTCATATTTGTATGAAAAATGTATAAAACAGAAGTAAAATTCAACTTCACATTGATATTGTATGTGTCTCTATAGACAAGTGTATTTTTTGCTCTCCACATCTATCTTCCTCAAGGGGTAGGCAGTGAGAACCGAACACCGCATATTTCTCAAGAGGTGTCACCTAGAAAGTGTTTATGGTGAACTTTGAAAACTTTTGTCTTCTGGGAATCTTATATTTGTTTAAGAATCTAATAGAAATATACTTCATAAAAAAAAGCATTTAGAGATTATCAACCTCTCAAGAAGAAAAAATGAACGCTTACTATGGTGTGAAGAGTTTAGTGTTGGCCACAGCCCACTCGTTTTCTATACAGTGAAAACAAACAGCAGTGAAAGACGGTATGTTTTTACATATTTTTGTATATAACTTCTTAAAATCAGTGGTCAACGCGAATGATATGCATTTCAGCATACTTTAACGTCAACAAATTGATTAAACAAGTATTTTTTCCTTGGGTAAAGAAATGTAATGAACATGGTTATTGATTTCGAGAATATTTTATTAATAATAATAATAGCAGTGGCGGAGGGATAATATATACAACGATCTACTTGCGTTTCCTGGATGCAGATTGCACTGGATGCAGGACGTGGAGTAAAATTGAGGAAGCCTTAGTTAAATAAACTTATTGCTAAGCATCAGTTTTATTTTGAATCAATCATTGATGATGTTGATAGCGGGTATTATCTTAATGAAATTGAAAAACAATTTAGAGCATGAATGCTTGTTAGTTAATTATTTCAGTGAAGCATTATTTAATCATAGCATAATTGCATTAATATGGGTGTATATAACTTTTCCACTTTTCTTACGACAAAGTATTTTTTTTATTTAATGGCACAAACAAGATTAAATAAATTATCAGACTGACGGATTTTCGTAATTCTAATAGATAAAATTAAAAATTGTCCTAACGTTATTAACCAATTTATAATTCTCTCTATTAAAGTTACCAGACTATACTCTCATAACTATCATCTTTGTTTTAATGTAAATTGTGTATGTAGGTACCATTGGGTTTTGTTTATAACATATTATATTGAACTTGAAATGAAATGATTTCAAGTTCAATATACACATTTTTCTTATAATGAACATTTTTCTTAAAAAAACTTATAATGAACATATTTTGTACAATGGTGCTCACTAGACGAGTAAATTCTGAGGCAGAACTTTGTTTTTTATTTAGTGTTTAGGTTAAAAGTAAAAACATTAATACAATAGTAAAAAAATATATCTGCAAAATATAACAGTGATATCTTGGTTATTTGAACCCATAAAAGCGTAGTGAAAATGATGAATGGCACCAAGCTATGGTTGAGATTCTTTATTAGGTTCACGCACTATTTGGCATTAAAACCCACACATATAAAGATAAAATAAAGGTAACAAGAGAAGAGGAGTAAGTACATATATAGTAACATTATAATTTCTAACTAATTCGACTGGTATTATATACATATTATATACTACACGAATTCGATATAATTTTACATTTCATTGGAAAATATTATTTGGCACAACGCGTTCAACGCTTTAAAAAATATAGCCGTAAACGGATCTGTTCTCGGGGTTTTAAACTAAGTCTTTGTCCTTCAAACTTAAAGTATTATGGCACAAGAACATAATACCAACAAGACTGATTAAGGAACACATTTTTGTAGTGATAAATTGACGTCAACCACCACCTTAGACTCGAATCAAAGTTAAACATTTCTTTCTGACGACTCTCAAATTCTCGGATCTGAAAATAATTGATTGTTAGTTGGAAAAAGTAAGCCAATGAAAAACAATATACATAATATGGATTTATCACAAAGCACTCTTTGTAGGGACTTTGGCTGTCTTCAGGATTCCTCACTTCTTACAAATCTAAACATGCATAGGTATACACATCTATTATTGTTTAGGATTTTTTTTGATTTTGAATTTTTTTGAGGTTCTCATCTTTTTTTGATCTGCCGCCCCCTTTAAAAAAAAACATTTGTTTTACCTAAAAAATATTAGTGAAAGGGATGAGCCTGGTATTGTCATAATTTCAGTTTTGTTGTGTCTGTATCAAAGCAAAATGAAAATTGCTACATTTTTTTGTTGTACTGTTTAGTTGTAGTTTTAGTCTTAGTCTTGTGATGTTTGTAATGGACTAATAAAATATTTTCAACGGGTAAATACGTCCACGAAAGTTATCTTTAGATACTACACCGAATTTTTACCCTTGCTCTGCCTCACATACTCTGCACTTGTGTCAATCTTGTTATGACCTACGCACGGCCTATGTTTTGACTCCTTCCATTGTCTAGGGAGGCGCTGACTAATCCTCACCGCCCCCTGAATTCGTTTTAAACCAAAAACGTTCTCCTAGATCTCTTTAGCGTCCCCGGAGAGGGGTAGGTAACGCCTACTGGTGCATACCCTTTTATATATTATATTTTTAAAAGCATTTGTATACCTGATCTCACAATTCCGAAATATTTTACATGACTCATAACATAAGTGCAACCTTCATCACCTCACCACGAGAGGTGTTGATGGCGCTATATGAAGATAAAGCAAACGAAAGAGATGCATCACGGGAGTGTGATAACTTCATAAAGTGAACCGTAGATAAAATGACTGAGAAATTATCCTGAAGTATCAATAGTCTGGATGTAAGAAGTGTATTGTACATACAATATGATGATTTTGGACGGGTATTGAGATACGCAGAGGCGTGGGTCGGTTGGGATATTAATATCCTAGGAGTGGTGGTGTCTTTGGGAGCTCAGTGCTCCTCCCGCGCGCACCACGTCCGCACACGACACATCTCAGGTGAGCTACAGCCCCTGGAAACAATTTCTCTTCACTGTCAACTTTTCGCGGATACAAAATTTCCACATATTGTCGCGTGGTGATTGTGATCATTATTTTTCAATTTATATTCGTTGCACATTATCAATATTATCCAATACACCTCAATTGACAGGTGTGTGCATGCCTGAATATTTTTCTGTTGTGTTTTTTTTTATTTATAAGTGCATTACAATAGTTCAGTGGTAATCTAATAGGTCTATTTCAATTTGCATATACACGCGGAGTATTGCAACCAAATATAGTAAATAATAGATCGTTTGAAACCCGTTTGTAATATACACCAATCTACACTTTGATTAAGTTTTGCTGAAATACAACACTACACTGTTTTATGTGCTTATAGTGGTAGAGTATTTCTCTATAAGAAATAATATTTTTATTTATTGTATTTTTTATCATACTAATAATATTATGCATGTACCAGATGTATATATACTGTGCATTTTTCTAATCTTGAATTTTAATGCATATTTAATTTTAGTTTGAGTTTCCTTTAGTGAAAAATTACACTACTTGCATACACACATAACTGCGAGTATTAATCATTCTATTTCCTGTGTGCCATACGTAAATTGTGATCAAAAATCTCGTGATTTCGAACAGTCATTAATAAATATGTGCAGATTTAATGTATACAAGTACCTTCTATTATTACCATTCTGATAATTGTTGAAAGAAATATGAGTATACTTACATCCCATGCCGAACTCGACAGACACGTCTCGCATAATTACACATTGTATAAAAATAATCCGAACGATTCTGTTTTATTTTATAAAAACATACATACCTACATATAACATCTATAAAATTTTGCAGCGAATCCATCAGAATCATCTAAATATAACCCGGCAAATATTTAAGTTCGCCACCGACTAATGTGCCAAAATCGAAATTGATACTCTCCGTTTTTGCTTGGTTTCATTCCATTATCATATATATAATATTAAGACCCCCAACACGAGTAGGTAATTCGCGTACCTAACGGGGGAAACTATAATGTAATTATGTTATGCAATCAATTTGTAAATGAAGAAATAAATAAATATATTATGCAAAATATGTTTGTATCATGTTTGGTTTATGTAATGCCTTCACCAATAATCACATTACCAACGTAATACACGATACCTCATGGAATAATCTTGATATTCCATGTTTAGTTAACGTTTTCAGAGTTTTCATTTTCAGATTTAAACAATTACCAACTGAAGTAATTCAAATTAACTCTTTTTGTTTTTATTTTTTGATGCACTAATATTTTATACAAATGGAATGGTATATTTTTAATGTACATAGATTTGTGTTATTTTTTATTTATGCACTTGCGTGCATTTGTTTATATAAAATAAAAATATAATCAATTGAACGAATGTGTTACAAATATGCAATCTAATGTAATTATCAATTATTAATGAAATTCGATGGCCGTTTATAAATTTGCTATGTTCATATAATTCTTACCTACGAATTATAAACTCTTGAGAATGTTCAATGGTGTTTCAAATAATCCTACGAATAACTAATAATCGAATAATCGTGCGTACCTATATATTGTATATATTCTGTTTGTATGTTTGCATATGCGTTGTAAATTTATTTATATATTGTCACTGTTTTACAAGTGGTTAATGAAAATTGCTTTGCGTCAAGACTGTATTGCCACCTGATCCCTAAATGATAGAAACGCACGAGGGAATGTATGTGAAGGCGATAAATTTAACTAACCACATCTCTCTCTGTGTATTGGCCAAGAATAGTTCCCTGGTTATGACCTTTAAGCCGATGCCCAGGAGAGCTATCTTTATCCCGTATTCCTTAGGTCGCTTGCGTATCATCTCAGAATAATTCTTTCATTATGTGACCTATTTTACTTTTTTGCGATTGTCTTGCATCGCTCCATTTTCACATTGACATCGATATTTTTGTTTGTGTATTTTTTTACTTTTGATATGATTTATATTTTGAAATTATACTGCTTCATTTAATTATATTGATAGTTGAATGTAATATGCTAAATATTTCATAATAAAATAATAGAATACATTGATTTTTTCAATATACTTAGGTAAATCTGAATTAATATTCTGTGTTAGATGCTAACAACCACTGTTATTATTTTAAACTAGTAAATACAATTGATTTAGAAAAATACAGACGCCAACATACATAACTTAAAAATTTATTTAACTATGTAGGTACATATAAAATTTGAACTTGTGAGATATGAGTTAAAATGTGGGCGTGGCACTGTACCAACATATAGGTTTATACAATTTTTAGTTAATTAAAATGATTTGTTTTAGAATTGGTTTGTAAAATATATTCAAGATTTTCTTATGAAAATACTTACACTTTCTATTATTTCATATAATTCCGTATGAAAATTACATTTCTAAAAAATATAGGTTTCTATTTTAACAAAGAATATTTACTACTGTTTCAAATTTTCAATACGCCCCAAACAAAATTTGTAAATAACATAGTAAAATATTAACTTGTGATAAATCGTTTTAAATAAATAAAATACGATAAATTAGACTTTAAAACATTAATAAGTATATATTCCTATAGTAAAGCATAAATTTGAGTACGTTTTTGCAAAATCATAATACGAAATACATAATATTAACAATAACAAAATTTCTAGATAACTTGAAGTCCATTCATTTGACGTCAATATTTCAATTGAAAATAAATTTAATAATAATTAAGGCATCATTATTAACAATCACAAAATATGGAATACGTAATTTACAAAAATCACTTGTAATTTAAAGTTATTTTATTTATTTGTAGATAAATATAAACAGTTAACTTAAAATAATGTACCAAATCATAACGGTACAGCAACAGGGAAATTATCTCGTAGTTAAGAGATGAATCAGAAAGATTGTTGTGTAAAATCGTAATATTCGTACGATATAAAGAAAATTATTGATTTCCTCAATTAAAAATTATGGCTTTTATTAAGAAAAACTTTAATAGTACCTACTATTTCGCCAGTTTTAGTAAATTTCAATCTATAATTAGTTTCGTAAGAAAAAAATACTTGTTACTTCTCGGTTTTGTTAAGATTCTTTCATTTTAAAGGAATACTTTGTCATTAAAAAGCTAAATATTGATTTAAAGTTTGTTTTAATTTAATTTTCTCATTATTAATGAGTCACTTATTTAGGAATGTCCTTGTAACTTGTTGCCATACATTATACATCATACATCCTCATACATTTCCCAAAACATGCAAATGGTTGTGAACAAATTCAGTCGAGGCAGAACTCGAACCACCATATCTAGTGCGCTAACTGCTTTGCCATTTATTTTTTACAATATATACAAAATGATCGACAAAGCCCAACTCGGTATTACTTATTCTGGGGATATTGTTAGATACGTACATGATTATCAATTTGTATAGTATAAGCAGTTTACATAATATAAATATGGAATATTTTTATTATTGCATATGCGCAAACATTGTTTGCGCATATGCAATAATAAAAATATTCGATTACTTACACATTGGTACAAGTAGGTAAATAAGACAAAAATGACCTTATAAGTCTGGCGCAATTCAGGGGTGACTTCTATGCGAAAAATGCATTGTCACCTCAGATATAAGAATTGTAGCTTTCATTATTTACAAAAAAACAATTCTCTCAATAGATGGCGTTCCAACAAAATAAATAAAAATAATAAGATTGTTGTTCATAATTTCACCCATAGATGGCTGAAGTAAAAATTCCTTATTTTCAAGCGAAAAGAATTTCAGTATTACAATATATAGAACTTTCAAAATTGAATTGATAGGGATCTCATTAAAAGGCATAATTGGTGAACGTTGCGCAAGCGCATAAAGTGATCACGTAAACCAGCCGATGACAGGTCGTAAGCCCTGTAGGTGCCTTGATTTCCCGGTTCTCCTACGATAAATATTCCAACTTCGTCTCTATTGAGATAATTTAAAATCTGTTAAATAATATAAATATATTTATAAAAAACATAAACGATATTTGAATTATTTTTATTAAATTTAAATTTGTTTTCAGCATCATGTCTAGCCGTTCGGGAGTAAGGGGTCGCCGTACCCGCGTGTACGACTGCAATTACAACATGGGTGAGAGCTACTACCGGCCCGCCCTCGACCGTCTCGACCGCAAGGCGACGGGCAGACCCGAGCCAGACGCGGCGGCAGGGCCCACTCCGGCCATGCGGCAGTTGGAGGAACGCTACAGCAACGCCTTCGCCGACGAAGATCTCAACTCTGCGAGGCGCCGCGCTGAAAAGACCATCTCCGAAGATTCGCTCTTCGACTCAAGAGGAGGACGCGCGGCCAGAGGACGACCTCTTAGCGCGGCTTTCGAGGAAGCCGAAAATGACTTCGACGATGAGGTAATTTGACTTTTTAATAATATTCTTCTTCTTCGTTTAGTTGACCTAGTTGGTCTGTTCTTCAGAAACTATGCCTCCTGAGATGACGAAGTCCACCTAACCTTCCATCTCTTGGGTGGTAAACCGGGTAGGCGGCGGCCAGAAGGAATTTCATTTGCTGCTATATTTGCAAGCCGATCACTGTCCATCCCGGCTTCGTGGTCCCTCCAATGTCTTCTTCTGGATCTACTCCACCGAACTATGTCCTGTATTCCACATGTTTTCCTTATTTGAACATTGCGAACACGAACACGATCACGATAATATTCTAATAAAACGAAATGCACATCAAAAACAGATGCGCAAAATTAATTGATAAAATCATTAATAGCAAAAGGAAATGTGCTCAGATAAAATACAATAATTAAATTTTTATATATATTTTTAAAAAATTGTATTTTAAAAAAATACAATTATTCATATTCTAATTTATAAACCGACCTATTTTACCTACCTACTCTATAAATAGATAAGTAACTACTTGTTTTGTCACATTGTTAAACAATGTGTTTATTTATTTATTGACTCACCTTTCCAAAAATAAAACCCAATACACTAGTGAATGCAATACATACCTAAATATTTTTTTATTCTTGAATGCTCATTTTAATTATGATAAACTTATATACCTACATAAAATGAAGTCTTATATTTAGTTTAATATTAAATATTTATTATAATATTTATTTATTCGGTTTATTTGGGACAATAACAGCATTATCATTACTTATTGTTTTATATGAACATAAAACAATAAGATGAAGAAAGATGTAATTAACAGAATGAAAGTTAACACATTGAGATGGTTTGGCCACTTGGAGAGAATGAATGAAGAACGCCTGACGAAGAAAATATACAAAGCTGACAGGAATGGAATAAGAGGTCGGGGGCGCCCAAGAAAAGGATGGCACGACCATGTAAACGATATTCTGAAAGATGGAAATGTAAGAATCGTGAACAACAGACGAACGTGTATAAGACGATGTATGCCTCATCAACATGATGAGGCGATGAATGTGTGTCAAGATAAAAAAAATGTGGCGTTCGGTTCTCTCTGCCTACCCCGTGAGGGACATGGCGTGATGGCATGTATGTATGTATGTAAAACAATAAGTAATTAATCAAGGTCAAAAAAACTGTCCATAAAGTACGTATTTACAGTTGATTCTGAAAAAAGATTAATATCATGTATTAAAAACTAAAAAAAATATATAAGTATATATATATGAGTAAAAAAAAATATGACAACAGCAACTAGGATAATGACGGAGATGGGGAAGGAACTGTCAGAATAGAAATAGAAAAGTGAAGGAATGTGAGAGGTAGAGCAACTGATGGTATGTCACAACACCTTTCGTCATTATGATATCCGTCCGCACTCGCACCTAACCCTCTCCCGGAATTGATTATAATGATTATAAGAAAAGAAAAATATGTCAATATCACTAAAACTTTCATTATATTGTCTTATAAAAAAGCTTTGCCAAAAAAAGCTTTGAAGTTTGGCGGGAAAATGTAATTGTTATAATTAATAAATAAACAAAAAAAAACACATTATATTGAAGGTGTTGAATTTCAAATTAAATGTGATAAATTTTATAAGAATGAAAAAAAAAGTTAACTCCTATTGTTAGTATATGTACTGCCGAAGCATGTACTAACATCTATTGTTGAAGCATTAAAACTACTATACTGATTCTCACTGTATATATGTGTATATTCTGTTGGTGTTTCATAAGACCTTATATACTTTATTATATAAGGTCTTTGATATAAATAGATAAACAATTTAAAATCACATAGGTATTTAAAGTCACACATCATACATTTGAGATCATAATCTACATTTAAATTTGAATTTCCAAATGTTGATAGTTAAAATGCAGTGAACCAGAATCAGTATATAATGTGTAATTCATTATTGACATAGTTTACTGCAGATACAAATATGCCCATCACTAAATAAGTAGTCTCGCAGGTTTCAACAGTCTCAGACATATCCACCACATGTTCGCCGCCAGCATCAGTAACAGTTGTTTGCGATATCACTCTGAAGGAAAAAGACGTCAGGGTAGATCTGCACTGACCAACCAATCAATGACTTTACACAACACCAGGCTGGAATGACATGGGAGCAGGGAACGGAATTGTCCCAGGATAGAATATCCTGGAGTGACTGGAGTGAACCTTTACAGTGATCCTAACATGATAAAATATATTAAAATACATCGACTTCAATGGTTAGGGCACGTTCAGCGAATGGAGGAAGGCCGAACCCCAAAGAAGATTCTCGACACACGACCGGAGGGGAGACATGGTGTGGGGAGACCAAAGCTGTGGTGGATGGACGGCATACAGGAAGATTTAAAGAGGATTGGCGTTGCAAACTGGAGAGTGCAGGCGATGGACCGATCTAAATGGCTAAAAATTCTGGAGAAGGCCAAGGCTCACAATGGGGCTGTAGCGCCAATGATGATGAGAATATCCTGGAGAAACTAGGTGACGACCACATGCTCCATACTGGGAACAGACTTGGATTGATTTTTTTTATTTTTTTGTTGCAAAATACAAATATAAAACAATTTACGACGGTCATTGATACACATGTCTCAATAGATGGCATTTAAACAAGTTCTTCGTCATTCTCATAGATCGCGAAAGTGTGTTCAGTTTATTTTCAAGTGATATGAAAATAACGCACATTAATGTTTTAAATCAGGATAGATCACACTCTCCAGTCTCAATCCTGCGGATTGGTTTGCAGAAGATGTCTACATCTCGAAGTGGAAATCGAGATGTAGACATCTTCTGCAGACCAATCCGCAGGATTGAGACTGGAGAGAGAGAGGGTGAGAGAGAGAGAGAGAGAGAGAGAGAGAGAGAGAGAGAGAGAGAGAGAGAGAGAGAGAGAGAGAGAGAGAGAGAGACAGAGAGAGAGAATTTACCACGATAAACCAAATATTCAGGAATTTATTCTGTTACTCCTTTTAGTCTACTAAGAGGCTATAGTAGGTATATTATTTTGAAAATCTTTTTCCCAGTACCTACCCTCAAAAGATACGTCTTTGAGGGTAGGTAAATTCTCGTACACTCCTGATATACGAATAATACATAGTTATAAGTGTTGTTTCTAATCTGAAGGATTTAGAGATTCACAACATAAACTCCAACATTTTATATGCTTTACCTATTGTCTTTTCCATGCGTGGTGTAAAAGGAATTTTTCATCAAAAGTGATGCCTAGATGCTTTGTTTCTTTAAGTTTTTTTAGGGAACTATTGTCAATTGAATATGTGTAGTTGATGGGTGTTTTATTTGTTGTGAAGGTAATCGTTAAGCATTTAGACGAATTTAAAAGTAATTGATATTATATTATTGCAATTAGAATTTAATTTATCTAGATCAGCTTGAAAATTTGCACATTCCAGGGAATAGTTTGGATGTACCTATAAAGCAATGATATTATTAAGCTAAAAGAAATGGGCCGAATTGGGACCCTTGCGGAATACCAGAATGGCAGATATTAAATATTGATTGTGAACCCATGATTGCTGCAGATTGCAGCCGACTAGTTATAAAGGATGGAATCCAGATCACTATGCACACCGAATAGGACAAGTTTGTGTTAATGATTGTAAATAAAATCACTGGAAAAAATCAGGGAAAAATCCCATTTTACATATTTATTTTGGGAAGCCAACAACTCATTAATTTTTTTATATTACAATTTATACATAGTATAATTCACACTCACACAATTAGGTAGAGGATGGATTGGAGATTAAGAGGGAGGAAGATTGAAAGCATATTGCCTTCAGTAAGTCGCGATGAAACTTATCATATTTCGCATTGAAGATGTATACCTACCTCTGTTGAGAAATCTGGTTGTGAGAATTATTACATTTGGTATTCTTCCTAACATTAGTTTAACATACTAGTACATGTAGAACTAATGTAAGTATCTTAAAATATTTGATTCAATACAAAGTTTACTATTTTTTGGTTAAACAGGTGCAAAGCTCACTCCGTCGTCTTCGCGCCAACAAGAAGAAGTCCGCCTTCCTCGACGACATGGACATGGACTCAACAGTTGCGAGCTTGCAGAACCGCTCCCGCTTAGGCCTGGCGGACAAGATCCTTGAGTCAGCCGGCGTCAGCGAGACTCGCCGCACGGTCAAGATGGTGTCGTCGTCCTCCAGCAGCAAGGAGGACCGCGAGGGACTGACTCGCTGGACCGCTCTGGACGAGGGAGCAGCCGGTCGCGCACGGCAGACGCGTGCTCGCCTCAGCGACCTAGAGGAAGAGTCCGCCGCCATGCACCAGAGACAAGCCGCGCGCGAACGCCGCGCAGCCGATCTTCGCGCTCTCATCGCCGACTCGGCTGACGGCTTCTAAATGCCGGACGACGTTTGACGATTTTCCCGCTCCCTAGCTGGGACAAATTCGACGATCTACATACGTCAATGACCCAGGTCTTTGGCACATATCTTTCCTGATTTCACATTTTAATTTTCTTTATACCTTACTTGACATATATATACAAAATCGTATAAAAATACACACTGTTATTATCTTTGTTATACAAACAGGTAAATTACCCTGTATTAGCTGTTTTTTGCTTTTTTCTTAGGTATATTTGGTTCATACTCGTACATCTTGTCTTCTCAATTCAGTAAAGTAAATATAATTGTACCCTTTATATTTAAATATAAGTGAATATTTATTACTTTTTTACAATTTATTTTTATGTTTATAAGTTCGAGTCGTATATTATTATTTATTTTGAATAAAGTGGATATGAGATTATGATTTACCTGTGATATCATAAAATATACGTAAGTAGGTAATTGAGAAAGTCTTTGCCTTATAATAAGGTGTTTCGTTCTAAACAAATCATATCATTTCTCATTGTTAGATATCGTAAAAGTTTACTATACATATTTGCTCATTTTCAGCATAAATTTCATATAATCGTTCATTACGTTTATATACTCGTTCATACATGTATAAATACTAATTGCATTTAAAATATATATTTCTATTGTTTATATCCACATCAATAATATGGTACATCATTAACATAACAAAACACTTTACAAATATTGTCATACTATGTACTAGATATATTATATTAAATGTATTTATTATTTTGCGAATTATGTGCCAAAGACCCGCATAAAATAAATATTTATTTATGCATTTTATTATTTGTTATTGTTTAACGTCTTGTGAAAAATATATCTAAATGTTATTGAATGTTTATTGTTGTTTAATAAAGTTTTAAACGTTTTTATATTATAAAAAATAAAACTATTGTTAAATACGTTTTCATTCTTATCCTTTATCCGAGGAATATTTCAATATTTGTTACTATTAGACTTCTGGTATGCATATGCACAATATATACAACTAAAACTTGATCATTCTTAGATTTACAAAAGTTATATTTACAAAAGTTATATAGAATTTATTAATATAGGTTCATTTAGAATTACAGTTATTTTTGTATTTCTTTTGCTCAGAAGTTATTTTATTATTTTTTTTTTAATTAAATTTATTCTCTGGCAACTAAATGGTACAATGTCAAATATTAATTTTACACGCAACCAATATCAAGTTTCCACATTCTGGAGACTTAAGATGTTTATCGTCTCACAGTCTGGACTAAATACACAATTGATAACTGTGTCTCCACCGGGAATCGAACCCGGGACCTTTGGCTCAGGAGACAGATATCCAACGAACTGAACCAGGAAGGTCAACCAAATATACCAACCTTATATAATTTTACATTATCTCTATCAAGCTCAAAAATTCAATGAATACATATTATCAACACTAATAAAATGAAGAACATTTTATCAACTTATACAATTCAAAATCACCAATTGAATCGGGTTCGATTCCCGGTGGAGACACAGTTTTTAATTGTGTTTTCAGTCTGGATCTGTGAGACGATTAATGTCATAAGTCTCCCGAATGTGGCTACTTGTTATTGATATTTTATATCTCAATAGAGACGAAGTTAGGAAATTATAGAAGAACCAGGAACTCAAGGCACCTACAGGTCTTACAACCTGTCATCGGCTGGTTGACGTGATCACTTTATGCGATTGCTCAAGGTTCACCAATTATATCTACTTATTGAGTTCCCTTATCAATGTAATTTCTGAATGTTCTATATAATTTAAATAATGTGAAACAATTCATTTGAAAATAATGCATTATTACTATTGCCATCTATGAACTAACGAAGAAAACTTTTTTGTAACGCCATCTATTGAGAAATTGGTTTAATTGTAAACAATGAAAGCAACGGTCCTAAATTAATATTTGACATATCTAATACCTGTAAGTTGCCCGAGAAGTAATGTAAATTAAGATAAAATTCAAAAAAAATTTTTTATATATTTTTTGTAAAAAAATAATATGTCCTTGTAAAACAAGTACATATGCATCTTCCTACGTTCTCTAAAATAAGCAAATAAATGCTTGTGCTTAGGTGAATGAAATCGGTCGAGGCAGGATTCGAACTCGCGACCACTGGAGCGGTTAGCCCAGCGCGCTAACCGCTCTGCCACCGACCCATCTATATTTCCTTCCAGTAATCTCTCAATATGCAAGGTTTCCTCTAAGAGTTTTCGGACTCTTCTTATGTGCTTAGTGTGTTGTTTCACAGTTCTGTGGTTCCACAAGCAGAACAAGTAACAGATAATTCTGTAAACTCGTGTAAATAATAAACATACATACATACATACATACATCTTGTTAATGTAGATCTGAATGCCTGTTAGTGTATTTTTGTACAGTTTTAACCAATGAACTTTGACTAAATCAATAATTATTTAAAAGTATTAATTCACATCCGTATTCAGAAACAAATATGAGAATCGAGGAGGTCTCAAGCCTCAATTTTTATTTTATTTTGAAATAATACTTATATGTGTCATTAAAGAATAACAATGATTTATTATTTCAAATAATGTGAAAAATTGAGTAGTCTTCAAACTTCATATTTTTGTCTCTGAATCGGGTGTCAATTTTGCCAACAACCGAATTACCAATCTGAGTTCCTCTGAGGTCTTACCAAATTATACATGGAATACAAAAACAACAAAAATTGACTACAATTATTGGTTTCAATGATAAGTGCTTAAAATCCTTGAAGGACTTTGTTCTTGATTATATTAATATAAGAAAACACAATCAATAGGAACACACTTTTTAAGAAGCATGTGCAAATTTGGCTCTACGACATTGGTCGGGAAAGGACGGAGAGCATTCTTTATAACGAATATTTGCCACATATATAATATGATGTAAAGAACTTAGGGATTGTATGGCGTTGGCGGACTAACGTGTTTTTTTTGTATTTTTTTTATACCCTTATTGTTCTAAGGTGTCTTTAAGTATATTTTTGTTTTTTTATTTAATATGTTCTGTTTCTACTTTTGAATAGGCATTCGTTGATTGTTTTTTTTTCTAATTTGTAATGCACTTTTTATGTATGTATTTTTAATGTTATTTCTATTTTTGTTATTGTATTCTATTTATATTTGGAATGCTATTTTTGTGTATGTTTTGTTAGTTGGCATTCACTGTTAAAAGTATCATTATTTCAAAATGAAATTAGGTTTTTTACCTAGTGGGGCATTGCAGTTAAGAATATTATTTGTCAATTATGTATGAATAAATAAATTAATTCTGATAAACAATTAATACTAGGTTATTTTGCCACTTTAAGGAAATGAAAATTATTTGAATATGAATATGAATCATTCAAAATGAATGATTCATATTCATATTCAAATTCATAGACCGTTTAGTTATATTATATTTGAGTATAAAATAATAAATTATATTATTTGAGCATAAAATAATAAATTATATTATTTGAGCATAAAATAATAAATTATATTATATTTGAGCATAAAAATTATTTGAGCATAAAATAATAAATTATATTATAATTGAGCATAAAATATAGTAAAAATATACCGACTATTGTCGATTTGCGGGTAAAGAACGCATATTTGTTCTCGTGACTTTTTATTCAATAATTTTAAATAAAAAAATCAATTCTTAATTTACTTTTTTAAAAATGGTAATATAAATTGTTATATTCATAACTCTAAATTAAAACAAAGATACATAGATATACCTATGTACATACAATTTAAAGATCATGTACTGTTATGTACGTCTATCTTAATTTAATTATTTTTTTAGTGAATATTTGCATACAACTAGTATGTACCTACATTTACATATATTCCCTTAAACAGGTAAATCCTAGTGTGAACAAAACGGATCGGTTAATAAAATGTCCATTGTTCAAACCTACCACCGACCCATTTTGTTTAAAATTTAAATAAATTTAAAATTGAAGTTAAATATTGAATAAACAAAACGGCACAATTGACCATAGCCGAGAGAAATAGAGGATCTGTGCAAATACATGGGCTGCAGCTCCTACGAACAGCTAAAATAGATCGCACATAACATGGCGAAACAAAATATAAGGATTTGCTGACAAACAACCCTCACAATCAATCCAAAGGAGATAATAATGTGTATAATGGCGGATTTATTGTTTTAAAGTAATTTCCTCTAACCGACGAATTCTACACTCCTCTTTTATTTAGTGATATATTGATGATAATGACTTATAAAATTATCACATAGATGACAATTAGATCAAGACAAGAAAAAGGTTAGTAATCCTGTGGTCGCTATTTTTAATCCTACCACGACCGATTTCTTTCACATATAACACAAGCATAATAATGCTTAAATAAAAGAAAATTTGAGGATGGATGCAAGGACATTATCTTTTTCTAATCTAAGAATGCAAATAGAATTTAATAGAATACACAAAATATTGAATTGAAAAATGGTTGATATAGTTATCGCAAAATTCTTATGAAATATCACGTGGGTGTGTAGAACACAAATTTGAGTTTGTACTCCAAATTTCAAGATGTTTGTCGATAACTATACTGGGTAAATAAAGTAAATTTATTTAAATATTTATTTTTAAACTTTCTAAACCCAATCAAATATATAATGGTGCACAATGGTAGGTTTATCTTCCTACCAACAGTATTTTAATATTGTCTTATCACGCATATCTCGATTCAATCGAAAATAATGATTAAAAAACAATTAGGATACAGAAACAACAAACAATAAGACCTACCGGCCAACTGAAATCTCGGCCCAATAATAGGCCCTATCCATACATCCGAGTGACCTTCGAATCCCGAACTGGCTACTTGATAAATGGCCCTGCTCGGCCCTATTTTCCAGGAACCATTCTATTCGTAAAGCTAGGTGGAGACAATCAGGAAGCAGAGATCGGACGCAGGCGGGGCCTTGCATGGGCTGCATTCGGTAAACTATCGTATATTTTGAGATCCAAAAGATTTGCAAATCACTTGAAGAAAAAAATATTTTACATGTGTATCCTTCCAGTACTGACTTATGGTTTTGAAACTATTATTTTTACAAAACTTACAGTACCTACAGAAACTCCGAGTAACGCAACGAGCAATGGAAAGGAGGATGCTAAACAACAGACTTCGTGAAAGAAAACGCAACGAATGGATCAGAGAAAGGACAAAAGTTACCGATGTTGCATACAAGGTAGCTTCCTTAAAATGGAATTGGGCTGGCCATGTAGTAAGGACAGCAGATGATCGATGGACCAAACGCACCGTGGAGTGGCGACCGAGAACTGGACGCAGATACCTGGGCAGACCGCAAACAAGATGGTCTGACGACATAAAACGAGTGGCAGGAGGTCAATGGCACAGGGTGGCGAGGGATAGGGAATCATGGAGGTTGAAAGGGGAGGCCTATGTCCAACACTGGACGAATAATGGCTGATGATGATGATGATTCTATTCGTATCTTAATAAGGTGTTCAATCAATTTCAATATACAAGAAGACAAGGCAATAGGGTGGTAAGAAGACCCCAGGGTCATAACCCTCCCCGGTTCCGGAATTGGGACCACTAGCTGGTGATTCCATTCCACAGGAACAGAGCCTTTGTGAAAAATTTGGTTGAAGATGTTTAGAAATAAAAACTGAAATGGATCCGGAAGTTTCCTCAGTACCGAGTAGGGATCATGTCCAGACCAAAAAATAATTAAAATCTTCTATTAAATAATATTTACTAAGCTATCATGATTGTATTTTCAGGCGTTTTATGTTATTTCTTGTCTAATAAATTTATTTATTGATTTATTTAATATCAGTTTTTCTTTTGTATATTTTGTTATTAACAAATATTTTAACATCAATTCATATGCATCTACAAACCGTCACACCATGTTGATGTAGGCAGAAATAACCGAATGTCAAACATTCCTATATTGGAAGATAGTGCGTTCCCATCGAGTGCGTTCTATAAAATATTTGGCGTAGACTTCAAAAAGTGATTTGATGTAAATAAATATTTTAACCTATGTGTTTGTAAGTCATTTAATAACCTATGTGCTAGAAGTAAAATTTACACGCTTTATGTATAAATTGGGAAATTAGGTATGTTAATAAGCTTTGTAGTACCTTTTATGTGATTTTGCAGTTCTATTCATTATATTTTTTGTTGCATTTATTTTTTCCGGAGTTGGAATTTAATAGTTTTTATACTTTTACTGTAGCTTTTTGAGATTGTTTTTTTAATTACTTTTTATATCAATATTTTTTAATTCAAATGTACATAGTCCAACAATTTTTTTTTTCACTTTCTCTTTTTATATCAATCCACTGATCTCTACATTCTTTATTGATTATAAACATGCATAGTAGGTACTTATACATTTTCATAGCATGAAATTTATTTATTTTTTTCAAAAACAAAAAAAAAATATAATAGTTTGTACTTGCTTGTACTTGCGCTTACCGCTCTGCTGTCGACCCATCGATATATTATGTACATGTCTTTTGTCATGTCAAAGTTTGGAGTGGAACATTTATATCAATATATATGTAGTTTCTACCTTTAAAGTTGATTGAATATATAATTAATTAATATACTTCTGAAATACTTACTTCATAATAACGATAACCGAATTATTCTCCGCAATGGATTTCGAATTAGCGGTGGTGTATGAAAATGTGTCCATGAAGTGGGGATTATGTATGTATGTATGTATGTAAGTTTATATAGGTAATATTCTGTCAACAAATAGTGTTGATGACAATAGTGCATACCGTTATATGAGTTAGATAAATGAAGAAATCTCACCTATTCGAACTCAATATGTTGGTATTCAACATCATATAAGTTTAGAAACGTGACTGATGATTCATGCACTCATTGATGGTAGATCATTGATATATCAGATCTTAGTTAAATTTAAATTATAAGTACCTACAAATTCAATTAAAACGAGTGAGTTTTGTCCAACTTTTGTGACTACCACACGATAACATTTTTGACATAGAAGTGGGGCCCAGAAGACCATTATTTACGTGTATTCAAAGTCTCCTATCCCATAGGTAACGTTATAGAACTTGTAGCTATTTTCGTCCCCGGAGCGGTTTCTCGTCGGACAAAACAATAAAATACCATTTAAGCATATTTCATACCACTACCACTAAGAGTCCAATCACAAACATGGAGGCCCGTCAGTCGTGGCTAGGGTCTTAAATCTCCAAACCCAGCAGTGCTCAGTTCTTCGATTTCCACGCGATGTCGGGTACATCTCATCAAATAGGCCCACTATTCATGGCGGGGGGCTCCACCATTCCTAAGTTCTCGTGTAAGCGATTTACAGGTAGACCATTGACCACTTGGATGTCCACAAAACCAGAGATCTCAAGGAGGCAAGCAGGACTTGGCGGATGAGAACTAGGAGAGCGGACCACAAGTAAATGGAACAAATGCCAGGGCAAAGAAAAATGCTATAAATTTATAGTTAATATAATATAATACTCTACTTACACTAGTTGCATGTAGCACATGAGATCCAACTGTCAATGGCAATAGTATGTATAATTGAAGAATACGTACCAAACTATAAACACTTAAACACAAATTAATAGATATTTTGTTTTCTATATAACATATGTATGTCAGGATAGGATAGTATGTTGATCAGTCTTTTTTTCCTACCCAGAATATGAAAACAGCATAATGGTATGTATGTATGTATGTTTAGAGATTAAGTATCAAACTATTGAGTCCCCGTAGATATTGTATAATGTACATATATTGCATTACAAATTGTTTAAGACGATGCCGACACTAAATTCAATTTTTATAAAAATGTTTAAAATGTTGTCGGCCTTCGTGGTTCAGTTGGTTAGGTATCTGACTGCTGATCCAAAGGACCCGGGTTCGATTCCCGGTGGAGATACAGTTTTTAATTGTGTTTTCAGTCTGGATCTGTGAGACGATTAATATCGTAAGTCTCCAGAATGTGGCAACTTGTTATTGGGTGCGCGTTAAATAATTATTTGTCATAGTACCTAC
Organism: Molanna angustata; assembly: GCA_963576475.1. NCBI lineage: Eukaryota > Metazoa > Arthropoda > Insecta > Trichoptera > Molannidae > Molanna > Molanna angustata. The sequence goes on from OY754966.1 coordinate 25,635,796, forward strand.
CTGTTAGTTGTCCGAGAATCTACATAAAAAAAGTTTAAGATGTACCTACTTCTACAATATTCATATTTTTTATGGAAATTAAATTATATGGTTGGAATGTTTCGGCTTTTTTCGATATTTTTTATTTGCCTATATTTATATTGATTTTCAGCGTTCTAACTGTTATGGTTTTTTAGATATATGAAAAGCTAATCACCCTTGGAATGATCCAGAATCAATAAACAGCGCTATATAAATTATTTATTATTCAGTCTCTTCGCGGAGTAACCGGTAAAAATAAACCAAACAACGGAAGAGTTCTCTAGTTGTTTAGCTATTATATATGTAATTTATGATGGTGATAGAAAAAATTAAATTTATGTAATTGTTCAAAGTGGTACCTGTTCGAATTTAGGACATGTGTTGATTATTGCAGTTTTTCATGTTGCTGATGACGTATGGAGGTATTATTATTATTATTATTATTATAAAACATTAAAAAATGATAACCCCTGACTGAAACAATATTCGAAATTTTGAGAATAAAAGTCTTGTGGGCCTAAAATTTTCTAGACTTTTTGCAAGTTTAGGCTCTGTGAATCAAGAGGATGAAAAGTTATAAGGGGTGGGGGACGTACACACTCAGGCACTCCTCTTGCGTGTTTTTTGACTGCAAATTTGAAAAATATAGACCTGCAGGGCTATCATGATGTTGATCAACATAAATTTAAGATCAACCTCAAACTCGAGAAATCTTTGAGCTTCAAATAATTATATATTTGTATTAATTTATACAAAAATTAATGACAATTTCATACTAAACTTGACATTTTTTATGATTAAATGTAGAGAAACTATAATGGAGTACTGATTTATACATATTTAAGATTTAGGCAAGATAAGCACGTATTAAGAATGTGTCATGAGTAGCCCCGCTGGACATGGGCGTTACTTACTAATATTTGCAGCTTGACAATAATCAGACGTTAAGGAAGTTTTGGACATTAAAAAACTAGGTAAGTGACGAATGACAGTAATATCATAATAATAAGCAAATAGTAAGACCGATATGTTTGCTATATTGAAATGAAGATTGAAACGCTGTCCATTATTGAATAAAAATATTACTTCTCTGGGTATATTTTGTGCTATATTTCATATTTGTAATTAGATGTATCTGCATGGAATTAACTTTATGTTATAAATGATTTTAATTTGTAATATAAAATACTTGAACCGATTGTAGACCATCTCATATCTTAGTTCTATTTATGTGAATCAATTTAAAGTATTTTTATCTGGCTCTGTATACTATTATACTAACAAACAAGTATCTACATATATTATACGAATCAAGTATACATCAAATCACGATGTTTTTCTACTTATAAATATATTATTTATTCGTCAATAATATCATCATATACATATAATATATCGAGGGTAAATGTCTTGGTTTTCTCTACACACGATATATTTAAATAATAAGTGTGTGTGTGAGGTTGTGTGTGTGAGGGTGTGTGTGTGTGTGTGTGAGGGTGTGTGTGTGTGTGAGGGTGTGTATGTGTGTGTGTGTGTCCCTCATAACTTTTGATCCGCTCAATTTACAGAACCAAAAATTATAGAATATGTAAATAGTTATAGGCCTACAAAACTTTTATACTTTTTTCAGTCAGGGGTTATCAACTTTTGAATTTTTAATTTATTTTTCTGTATATCTCAGAAACCATAAAAGCTAGAACGCTGAAAATTGGTATGAACATAGACAAATTAATACAAAATATCAAATCGGTTTTTTTCAAAAAAAATCCAGAGTTTTTCAAACATAATTTATCGTAAAAAAATATTTTTTTCACGATAAATATATGTGTTTAACTGCCTATATTTCCATTTTTTTTTTAAATATCCTAAAAAGCCGAAACACCCCAACTAGATAATTTATATAATTTTTTCCTTTGATTTTTTTGTCGAGTTTGATTGTTTCAATTAATAATAATGGTTTAATGTAAATTTGGCCAAATTCGAAGTCTCTTTCTGTATTGTTTTAAGCGGTGATAGATTCATTAAATATACTTAAGAAAAGAAATAATTGTAAAGATTCCTAATCTAGCTTGATTTTTTAAATAAATTAATATAACTTTAGACCTATTTTGTGAACTAGAGTATTTAAATTTGTACAATTATGTGGTATTCAGAAAATACATTTTCATGATTTTGTAATTCTGGGTTTAATATTTGTCTGTCCTCCTACCTCATCAATGAACTGATAAGAAATATTCAATTATTCTTATACCTAATTATATTTTTTTTAATTCTCATGGGAGTCTTTATTCCACAGTCTCCTATCATTTTTTTTTCTTTGAAAGGGAGTAAACTCTTTTAGAGGACTATTCTCGGCCCTGGTATCTTAGATTCTCATGCAAACTGCTGGCTGGCCGGTGGTGCGGGTTCGAGTCCGGGTGGGGCGAAGCCCTAGGCTTCTTCTACCATGGCTTTAACCCTCACAATGTGTTCTATAGAAAACAAAATATCTTAAAATCCTACTATAAACCCATAAATCCAAATTATAGAATTCCCTTGCCAGAGTGTGCAGCACAGTCTCTGTAGGGTAAAAAACACTTATTGTCTAAGCACATGTATTGTCTAAGTAGTTTTTTTTATATATATTTTTTTATTACATATACCAAAAGTTACATAACATTATAATTAAACATTTTAACATTTAAATTGGGTTGGTTTGTAACACCTCACTAGGCCAGGACTAATCCGAGGGGGTAGACTAGTAACATTATATTAATTACTAAATCATAGTAAGCTGTAATATATGTACATAGTATGATTGTGTAGCACTATATGAGTCCTTTGTTAGTGGCTTTGTTATGTCGTTGTTGTTATAAATTGAGAATTTGCTGACAATAGTTGATCCCTTCACTATGTAACCATGTATGTTTTGTAAGTTTTAGTCTTGTGTTTTCTATTACATGTATGTTCTTTATATCTTTTGCAACTAAATTTAGGATCTTTGGAGCCAAATATTGATAACTTCTTTGTCCGTGTGAAGTGTTTTTCTCCGGAGTGATTAGTTGATGTATGTATCGTGAGAATGCGAGCACTGATAAGGTATTTCTTATTTTAGATGCACATGAGATCCAACTGTCCATGGAGATAATATATTTAGTTGAAAAATACGTACCAAACTATAAGATTTTTTTTTCTATACAAACATGCATGTCAGATTAAGAATTCAACTATTGAAACTCCCCGTAGATATTGTGTGTTCTTCCATATACCTAAATTGTATAAAACTATGTAGTCCCGAAATTCAATTTTTACGAAAATCGATATGCCTACTGCTATAATGTGTATAATTTTTTTTAATTTAGTTGGTATATTTCGATGTAATAGTTTGATATATTGTATTTGTTTTCAACGAACTAGCTTTTATGATGAGATATATGGAAATATAAAATATTAATTCAAATGATGATATGAAGACTGTAAAAAAAAATATTTCTGAGTATAAAAGTATTTTAGGCATAAAATTTTCTATGTACTCTGACATTTTGAGTTCTATGCACCAAGCAGATCAAAAGCTGAAAAATATGTATTGTGTATTGTGCATGGTGAACGAAATCGATCGAGGTGGGAATCGTACCGCTGGATCGCTCTGCCACCACACTGGCCCGTTTATAATAAAATAATTAATTTTTGTTCTTCCCTTTCGTCTCTATCGACCATTACATAATTTGGTGATCATTACAAGAACAACTGTAGAGCTATGGTAACACTTCGTAAGATATTTATTGTGCATGACATTGCCACCACAAAAAAATAAGACAAAAGATTAACATGTTTCATTTACATAACCTTTAGAAAAATGTTCTTTGGCAGCAAATCGAAGAAAAATACAGTCCAATATATCATTTTGTAATATGGGAGAGAAAAGTCATTATCTGCCACAAGGTTCTTTCATAAATTCGTTTTTGCGAAGCAGCAATAATGAATAAGAAAAAAAAAAGTTATCTTACATCTTTTTATAGTAGACGTAATCTTTCTAATATCACTAATATCAGTTACATATATTATTTTTCTAACTTATTTTGGGGAATGTCGGGTCTTTCGGGCAATCATATTTTGTTTTCACTAAAGGCACTCATATATTATATTTATATATTATATTTATTTTTTTGCTATTAATTCGCTTCACTAAATAAATTATAACGAAAATAATCAATTGTCTTATTAAAAACATACATTATAAAATACAAAAGGTTTCATTTTACATTTTATTTATAAATCATTTATTGATATCTGTTAATAAAACACCGTTATGTATTGTTATTGGGTGACTGTGTTTCTCTTGTAAGATAATTTATAGGAATAGTTTTTTTCATTAATAATCAACAATAATTAATAACATTCAATGAATGTGTTATTATTATTTCAACTGTAAATTCAAATTAAAATAAAAAAACAATGTGCTAAAGTTAATACAAATAAAACAATAAATCTATTACATGCTTGCGTTGTGCTTTCTTTTATAACGTAATGCACACCCGCGCACCTGTATTTGATTGAATGAATGAATGAAAGTTAGTTAAAAAATTGTAAACATTATAATGGAGATTATAGCGTTATCCACAATCCACAATTTTATAGTAGGTACAACTGTTTTCACCAGATAATTATTTTTAATATCTTTTTTTGTTAAAACTGAATATTAACGCAAAGATATTTAAAAATAAAGATAATATATATTAGTGAAGCAATTTAATTTATCCGGTGTAGAAACAATCTCGGTGTTGTAAAGAGACATGGATAAAATATGTTTGTATTGTCTCATGTTTACAACAATAGATTATGTCCCCTGGCCTACTCGTGAATAATGTACTTGACTAAAATAAATATTCACTAAATATCTCGTCTATGCGAGCAGATTAGTAAGCTAAATTACGTACGAGATTGAACTATTCACATATGTTATTTCAACAAGACTTTTACTTTATACGTCATAGTAATAATTTTACAGGTATGTTTTATAAAATTATACAAAATTCGTAGGTTTAACACATTTGCTTGAAATTGTATTGATATTACTGTAGACAGTCGGTAAATTATTATACAGCTTTCATAAAATCGTAACTGAAAATTATATTTTAATATGCATTTATTTTTAATAACGATTGTCAATTTAACGAGAGTTCTCATACATTCCTAAAACCAAGCAAACATGTGAACGAAATATAAATAGTAGAGTTATGTATGTAGATCGAGGCAGAACTTGAACTGGCGTCCACATTACTCATCCAATTTATATGAAGAAATCTCATCATAAGATATGAAAAATTGATCAATAGGTGTTTTTATTACATGTAAATTTGTTTTTGGATCACGTCCTGATTTTTTTTTTCGTTAGCTGGGCAACTAAAGTAGGTACAAACATTTTAATTATCAAAAATTACATTCTGACAGAGATGTTTTTTTGGTTCATTTAATAGGTATATTATTTGTGTGTTTTTAATACGATTCTATAAAAAAAACTTCTCTTATAAATATATTATATTAAGCACCTATTATCATTTTTATGTTGTTTTGTTGTATATCTATTCCTACGTAATGTATGGCATTGATTTATATGACACAATAAACAAGCACCAAAAATTCATTTTTATAAATTTAACTTACGATATTTTTCGACTATGCCATTACGTTAACAATAGTCTGACTGAAATGATGAAAAAAATCTTAAAGATGTTGGTGTCAGGTGCGGTGTTTGACGCAGATACATTGTTTTGCCAAATTATTGAAATAGATAAAGTCGTATGACATAAAGTTCTTTTTAAAAGCACTGCGACCCTCGAATATATCGAGCCACTTAGGAAAATGTAAGTGGTACATCATTACTAATTATGAAAAAAATACGATAACCTTTTTACTCTCAGCCATTTCATATTCTTACGTCGAAGACCACAACGAACTGGCTCTCTGCTAAAATGAACAGTTTGATGTTATGATGAATAGCGATTTACAGCCAAAATAAGTGTCAAATTTTGGCTCATGTCTTTCATCAACACTTTAGATTAGAATGTCACATTTTTTTAACAAACAATATTTATCTCTCTCAGTTCCGAGAGACCAAAGAGGAAATGCGTGTAAAAGATATTTGTATAATTCAATAAAAGACCCTTTTTATTTGACTGTTGGGACATTTCCATAGAATTTACGTATTTCTTTAAATTTTATAAATTAAAACAGTGACTTATTTAATAGATTTCTTTCTGTCACACATAACCCAGATATATTTGTCTCAGAGAAATGAATAAAATGTAGACCGTTGATTGGTGGTATAAAATTTCTGAATTTTCCAGTTACATAATAAATATACAATGAAATTCTACTGAGTATCCGTTTGAGTTATTTCATACGTAGCAATGATTTTTTAGTTTTAATTTCAGCTTAGGTATAACGTAGGTATATTGCGTTGGTTAAAAATGTAAATTAAATTCATGAAATATTCATCTTGAGATGAAAATACTTAGATCTTTACAATCGATATTTCTAATTACATATTTATATATTCATTTTAATATTATGTAAAATAGCCTGGAATTTATTGGTTATTTGACAATCAATATTATAAAATGGTAAATTGGGATGGTTATGAAATTGTTAATTAGGATAAATTAAATTATGTTAAATTAATTTATTATTATAATGCCGGTTTTGTTTACTCTTTTTTATATTCATTATCAGACGATCTATTAATTTTAACACCATTATAGGTCTTTTTACTTATGATATACAGTAATAACATTCATTGAGTTTAAAAAATATGTTTACATACATAACACAAGAGGATATACCTACATAAATGAACATGATATCTCATAAGGACTATACATAGCTATAATATAACGAAATATTTGGAAAAAAATTAAATTTACTAGAGTACGACTCACTTAAAAGAGCTCTTCATGGAAATGTTGATATGACTGTCAGTAAGTCAAATAACAAATAGTAATAAACTTCCAACTTATCAGTATTTCCGGCCCAGTGAAGCAATATTTGCCTGAGAAATAATATTTAAATTTTTTTATCCCAGGACGCCAGCACCTAATTAATTTCCTCAAATGGTGAGAAATTGTAAAAGTAAAAAAATGAGTTCTATACGATAAAATTATAATCGACTACCTATGTACTATAGTCATATACACAAAACACACGTCTTATTGATTATTGTAAATACATTACAATAACTTTTGAAAAAATACAAAACAAAAGAAACCCTAACTGTAAGAAATATCCTGCTTTTAACGAATAACAACATGAGAGTAAAACCAAATGCAATAATACCTACATAGCCACGAAATGCACTTTTAAATAAATCGCGTAAAAACATAGGAGTGAAATCAAGTGCAAAAATACCTACATAGCCACGAAAAACACTTTTAAACGGAACGTACCTACATAAACCAAGTCACCACATCATTTTGGATGAGCTCTTCACTAATAATGAAGGTGAACACATTGAGATGGTTTGGCCACAAGCAGATAATTAATAAGGAACGCCTGAGGAATAAAATATACATTGTGGACAGGAATGGAATTGGAAGTCGGGGCCGCCCAAGAAACGGATGGCACAACCATGTGAACGATATATTATTTTGAATGACAGAAATGTTAGAAGTGTGAACAATAGACAGACATGTATGAGACGATGCATGAATGTTGACGAGGAGATGGATGAATGCCAGAATAGAAAAATGTTGTAATACGGTTCTCTCTGCTTATCCCGCAAGGGACATTGCGTGATGATATGTATATATGTATGAACAATTGATGAAATTACAATGAAAAACAGTTACTCCACTAATAATCACTACAATTTCCAAAATGATTTTATAATTTTATAGCAATTGTGCTAGGCTTTTATGTAAATAACGAAAAACATACATACATACCATCACGGCATATCACGGCCTATATGCTTTTTATGTCCACAAACCAGTCTCGTCTCAACTAAAAAGGCAAATTCAGATTTGATGGTGAACCTTATTACCATGTACCTATATACATATAACGAATAACATACATACATACCATCACGGCATATCACGGCATATATGCTTTTTATGTCCACACACCAGTCTCGTCTCAACTAAAAAGGCAAATTCAGATTTGATGGTGAACCTTATTACCATGTACCTATATATAACGATAAACAATCAATTATATGTCCACAACGATGATTAAATATAAATATGAAACGAAAAATGACATTTTGCAGGACGTGTTTGATTCCCATTTCCTACAATAGAAATTTAATATATAATATTTGCTAACATCACAAGATATGTACAGTAGGTACATTGTTGGTATAAAGTTTTAAGAAGTGTCATAATTTAAAGAAATAATATGTATGGACTTACACAAGGCGCAGCGGCAAATAATCAGTACGGAAACATATTATTTTTTTATATCATTCTACAGCCAAATATTATATTAATACCTCTCATTTGTTCATTCTCGTCTTGCATGTAGATCTACTTAATGTAGGAAAGATGGTAATTTATGCTATCCCAACGTGTGTGGTGTCACTCTATTAAATGTTTTAGTAAAATAAGCGTTCAATTTTATTTATTACATTTCTTGTTATATCAACGATTCTCAACTCAAATTTCTAAGTGTTCTAAATGAGCATTATGTATGGTTTGTATATAAGAGATGTAAGGATACTTTAATCCAACTGTCGATTTGTTGAGGAAGATTTATTTCTTTTAATGAAGCAAAGACGCGGGTACTAGAAAGGAACATTATGTATGGCGTAGTGGAATTATTTAATACAAAAAAAACTAACTTAGATGGTGTGTGTGTCCATTATAATACAGATCCCAAGTTCTCAAAAAATATAGAAAATATTATGCCTACATAACTTTTATACTTAAATTCTATTTTTTTATTTTATATGCATAGATATATCTCAAATACCATAAAAGCTAAAACGCTGAAAATTTGTATAAGTATAGACGAATACAAAATCTCACCTCAAATCACCTCAACAAGTTAATTTCATCATCATTTCCTGCCCCTCTATCCCTGTTCATCCGGGGTCGGGCCTCCTAATCAACAGTCGCCATGTTCTGCGACTCTGCATCGTCTCCTCTGGGACACCTTGTGCCGCCAGCTGCCTCTCGATACTCGTCCACCATGTCGCCGACGGTCTGCCTCTTCCTCGTGGTTTTGAGGGGATACCGAGCACAGTTTTGACGGAGAAGGTGTCCTCCCTTCGCATGACATGGCCATACCATCGCTGTCTGCCCTCTTTCAGTTTCTCCTCTATTGGGGCTACCTTAAAAGATCTTCTGACGTACTCGTTGCGAACTCTATCAAGGCAACTCAACAAGTTAATTTAATTTTATATAAAGAATACGCACATTATAGTAGTATATCTCAACCTTTTCAACATTTTTTATAAAAAATAAATTAAGTGACGACATCGTTTCAAACAATTTGTATGGCAAAATCCATAATATCTACGGGACTCTCAATAGTTTAATATCTCAATACATAAAATACCATCAAGCGGTTTTCATATTCTGGTTAGGAAAAAAAGCCTGACCTCCACAATATCATATCTCGACAAGCATGTTTTGTATAGAAAATAAAATGTCTTTAAATATTCAATAATTTGGATTTATGGGTTTATAGTTTGGTACGTATTCTTCAACTATACATACACCGCTATCGACCTGAATGGATCTCATGTGTCTTACATACAACGAGATTACTTTGCATGATCCAGGAATTGTTTGGTATTTCTCTGGATGTTTTCCTACACTTACTGAACTTTTGTGTGACAAAAACGATTGTATATTCTTTCACATAGGTATGTATTTACATTCCTAGACTACAACGGGGCATTGAAGTTAGTAACTAATCAATAAACACTAAAGATAATGTGGTAAAAAATCTGAGAAGTTATAATACAGTAGAAAAAAATATATATTATATTTTAAACAGTATTCCGGTTCTTTTATCCCGGCAATATACACAAGTTTTTACGCTACACGTGTTTCTTCGAAAACCTCCGTTTGTAACGCGGTATTCTGATTGGAGCGGAATACGTATGACATTCGACAGGTGAATTTATTCGCAATGTTTTATGCGGCATATCGAGGTGGTGTTAATTTTTGTGTTAAGAGTTAAGACATAAAGCGACGCGTACACACCTTCGTTCGTTTCACAGATTATAGTTATGAATGACAACTCGTAATACGTAACATTCACTTTAGATTCTGTAATACGTAAAGATTAGCGGAACTTATCGCAAAATATTACACGTGAATGGGTATAAGGCCTCTGGAATTCTTTGGTCTCCCTTTGGGTGTATGTCGAGGAAGATCCATAACGGTAATATGCTTAATAGGCTTCCACGAATGCGTGAACTTTTTATGTTGTCCCGTAAGGATACTCCAGCTGCCCATCTTAATATGTCATGTTTTCAGTCACTATTATATATTATGCCCTCTTATGCTGGCCATTCTGTATACCGGTCAGGTTTACATGTATCCATCACCTGTACAAATGCGTTACCGCAACGTGTGTGTTTTAAAACTGTGAATTTATACATTATTGGTCTTTTAATAGTAAGTATACTATTTGCAAGTTGTGTTTAGCATTGGATTAAATTCGTATTTTAAATAGTACAAAAATAAAGCCCATATGTACAACTTACAGATTTACTTACCCAGGTAAACCTTTTAAGTATACCAATGCGTGTACACTGTACAGCCAGCATAAAAGTTCAATTTATTCTTTGTTGTTCGCCCAATGTGGTCGATAAACACCAAATATTTTTGGTATTATTTAGTTCCTAATATTAACAAGGTTCTTCTGGTATTCAAATTGCAATTTATTAAACTTGCTTAATGTTTAATTTAATTAAAAAAATTGTTGTATTATCTATTCTCGTAGAGTAATTTGATATAAGTTTATCTACTCTTGTAACATAAATGATGAATTTGTTTTATGTTATAGGTATAAATGACCTGGCGATTTTCAAAGTGTAATTAATTATTCAAACATTAATTTATTGACAAGGCACCTTGTGTACAAGGTGATTTACGTCTTGACATCGATTGAAATACACAATGCGCGCTTGCGCAACGTTCATCAAGTTTTACAAGCTTTTGTTGAGTTCCAATGATATCGATGAATTTGTCGGAGTTTATATTTATTTGGACTATGAAACTTATTTTACGCGAGTTCTTAGAAATCGTATCTCAGTGGAAAATATTTTTTGGTAGCTAAAACTTACATCTTGAACTACAATAAATACTTACGAACCAACAGTTGAAAAATATTGCATAATAGATAGATACTTATGTACAAAGAAGTATATAACTATGTCTATGGCACCCACACCTGTCTGTCTATTTTTTCTTGACCGTGAGCTAGGAAGCACCAATTACTGTTTTTTTTTACATTTAATTTACCCACTAAACTAAACATATGTACATTGGTTAATCTAGTTATGTTCACACCAACTTATCACCATTTTACTTTAAATACGTTTATAATAACATTTTTTTGTTTATATCAATTTATTAGGTACCTACCTAAGTAAACTTTGAATTCATCGTTGAAATGGACACTGGAACGAAAGAAAAATTAAATTAAAAACACATACTTAAGTAGTTAATTAAATGTCAAAGGTTAAAATATACTTATTTAAGGAATTAAATTACTATTAAAGGAAAAAAATCCCATTTAGTTCTTATTTCACTTCATATTTTTACTATGACGCATTACTACACATATGTAAAGTAACAAAATGTCAGTTTAAGCATTAGAGTACATTGGAAGTGGAAATATATTTCGCGCATCTGTCTTGATCTTGCATTCAAAGACGTGGTCTTATTATTGCACAACCAGACTTGATTTTGCTGCATGAGTCTTGGATTTATAACATTTTTCTACTAAACGTCTTTTTATGTTAAAAATCACTTATCACAATAAAAATATTTATTGTATGGTATTTAAAGCACTTTGGATTAAAAAAAAAAACAATTTTTAAATTTATAACATTTATTTTGAATGAGTATATTTGGAAAAATTCCATCAGATTATGAAAGGTAAATATACTTACTGAAGATAACTGCCGACCGCCGCAGATGGTAAGCCGTTTGGTTTCTGTGCGGGCGTCCTGGATTCGATCCCCAGCATTAATTTCTTACGCTAATATTGCTAATAACTATAAACTCGCCACTTGCGCAGGGTGGAAGGAAGTAAAAAAATAGGTAAGTATATAATATTTCTAAGACCGAGTCTTGCAAGCATAGTCTTGATCTTGGTCTTGCAATGACGCAGGCTATCACTAGTTTCAAATAAATTATTTCTACTCTTAAACCTGTCATTCATTGTTTATGAATAGTCAAAACTGTTTACATTATACCAGTTATTTAATATCTCATTTATCTTATATTATTCACTCTCATACATCCAAACTCTTTGTCATTCTGTCATTGTCAAATCTATTTTCTTGTAAACACAATATTTTGTTTTTTTTTCAATATACGTCTATTTTCTGTTGATACATAGGTAATATAAAAAAACCTGCAATATGTAATTATCATTGTATACAATGGCTACTAACTCAAATACTATCTGTATATGTGGCGAATCTAAAGCAATATAGAAATTTCTCACATAATTAAGATTACTTACATATATTATATATTTTTTTTATTTTTATTTATTCAAAACAAACATGCAGCCTATTTAGTGCATAGAACAAACAGGCAGTAAAACGACAAATTTGCCAAAATCGTTTGATAAATATTTCTGGTTAAACCTAAATTAAAGAAAAATCCTCAATATCATTATACTTTGTGATGTTGGAGAAGGAAATGAGAGGTTATTGTAAGCGTGCATGAGATCATTTAGAGTGATTAGGTAATGTGGCCAAAATGGATAATTTAAATCTTCTATGAGATGAGTTAAAGAGATCTATGTCATGGAAGAAAAAAATCAAAATATAGATAAAATTGAAATGTTAATATAAAAGAAAATGATAATATTGAAATATACCTATAATTTTCCTTGAAAGTGATAATACATACATTACATATATACCATCACGCCATGTCACTTACGGGGTGGGCAGAGAGAACCGAACGCTACACATATTCATCGCCTCATCAACATTCATACATCGTCTTTTACATGTTCGTCTGTGGTTCACGCTTCTTACATTTCCATCTTTCAGAATATCGTTTATATGGTCATGCCATCCTTTTCTTGGGCGCCCCCGACCTCTTATTCCGTTCCTGTCAGCTTTGTATATTTTCTTCGTCAGGCGTTCTTCATTCATTCTCCCCAAGTGGCCAAACCATCTCAATGTGTTAAATTTCATTCTGTTAATTATATCTTTCTTCATCTTACATTCTTTCCTTGTATCTTCATTTCGAACTCTGTCATAGATCGTTCTGTTACAAATTCTTCTAAGCGATCTCATTTCAACTGCATTTATTCTGCTTTCGTGCGACTTCTGCCATGTACAGGTCTCACTTGCATACGTCAGGGTTGGCACTATGATTGCGTTATGAATTGAAACTTTGGCATCTATTCGTTAATATATGTAATTATACTAATTCCTAAAGATTGATGTAGCCCAAGCGGAAGAATAACATCTTCATCAGCCGTCTTTCGTCCAGTAGGTAATGGACATTGGTCTTCCTGAGATCTCCGCAGCTCCTCCAAATGCGACATACCGCATCCATCTGCCAACAGCAACTCGTCTAATATCGACATACCATCTTGTTGGCCTTCCAACACTTTTTTCCCATACTAAAGTCGCCTATCCAGAACTTTCTCAGTCCATCTTGAGTCTGTGGTTTGGACAACATGCCCTGCCCAACTCCACTTATGCATTTGTTTGTTTTTATGCATTTTTTTGTTTTTTATTTTGTTTTTTTTGTTCGTTTGGTTGTTTGTAAGTACGTTCGTTTGTTTGTTTGTTAGTTTATTATTTTTTTATTTTATATATTTATTTGTTTATTAATTAATTAATTATTAATTAATTAATTCATTTATTTATTTATATATTTATTTATGTATGTATTTATTTATTAATTTATTAATTAATCAATAAATTTATTAATAATTTATTTATTTATTTTATTATTTATTTATTTGTGTATTTCTTTATTTATTTAATTATTTATTTATTTGTTTGTGTGTTTGTTTATTTATTTATTTATTTTTTATTTATTTATTTATTTAGGTACTTATTAATTTATTTATGTAGTCCTCTTGTAGGTCGTAGGTTCTAGTTGCTGTCCTTGGGCTTCTTGATGGTCCTATCGGTTATGCAGATTTTGTGATGTCGAAAAACAATATTAAAGCCTTTAAGAAGTTATGTCATAGTTATGGTGCTTTACAATTGGTAGATTTCCATTAAGTTTATTTTTGACAAAGATCTTGGTCACACCTTTGATGATTTACATTTAAAAAGATCTGAAGTCAATGACAATCCGCGAGTGTGAAACTTCTATTCACATTCGTCGATTGTTCTTTTTGCACTATGGTGACGAGATCGCTAATCTAAAATGCTCCATGGGCTACTTTTCGTTTTTTTTTTTGACGCTCAATTAGCGTTCTGTGACGGGGCCATTTACAGTCCCCATATGCAGAGCGGGTGATGGTGGTAACGAATAAAAACAGTATATTCTCAAATATCGTATTACCTATTAACTTTGTGGCACATAATAACATTTTTTTATAAACTATGTTTTATTACTTCTTATAAACCACGTTATTAAAATTGCGACCGGTTTCGGAACTAGCCGTTCCCTCCTCCGGCAGTTGTTAAGAATGTGACGATGCGCTTAAAAGAAGACTATGGAATTTGATGTTGGTGGGAGGTCACTAGGGACGTGTCTTGTGCGGAGTGGCTTTGATTGGTATGTACTTTGTTTGAAGTAAATGAATTCTGCCTTATCGTGTAAATAATGTGGTGTGATAGAAAGATTTGATGTCACTCTTTTTTGAAAACGGTCATAGTGCTTTATCTTATTGACTTCGTAATATCAACAGAAAATATATATGTAGGTAAACATTATCCTGAGAAATTTTTCTTAAGAAAATAAACTAAATCTCATAAATTCAACCACAAATAAATAATAAAATATGCATGCAATGGTAAATATGTATTTTTTGACAGAAGCACCCGAGAAGGTTCAATGTGACGCATAGTAATTAAATTTCTTTACACACCTACCCATAGCAAATTATTTTAAACTCGAATCAGGGATTCTCATAAAACTAACTAATCATCCATAAACATGAATATTTATTTTAATAATCAAAATAAGGTATAAAAAATCGATAGATGTGTCGAAAATTTTACAATTTAATTTTAATATACTTACCTAAATAATTATTGGAATATAAGAATATCAGAAGTACCTATCATATGCCTAAATATTATTGTAAACTAGCGGACCCGACAATCGTTGTTCTGCCCGAACAACGATTTTTGTTGGTTTGGCAAACACAAAAATATCCATCACACACCATCACAGCTCACAGCATATCTCACAATGTGGGGTAACCAGAGAAAGGTGTGCGGATGTGCGTTATATTATAAAAAAACACGACTCATGCTTGTTTACTCGCACATCAGGCTCGACTTATCTAAAACAGTGTACATTCAGAATGGGTAGTAAACTATGTATGTAAGATGTATTTTCGATTAAACATTGATATTAACATTTTTTTTATGATCAAATGTAGAGAAAAAATTAAATTAAATTATGATCGAGTACTGATTTATACATTTTTAAGATTAAGGCAAGATATACACGTATTAAGAATGTGTCATGACTAGCCCTCGTATACATAACAAAATTAAAACCAAACAAATCAAAACTAAAAGGAATAAATACAAGAATGCAAAAATAATCAATGTATGATTATGCCTAAACTTTTGACAGGACACAAGAAATGGTATGCATATGTTCAAATGAAGAGACTCATATTTACTGAAAGTATACTTAACGTACAGTCAGCAGCAAATATCTTGAGAATGTCACATGAGGAGCGCAGAGCGCAATTTTTTTTTTGCTTAAGTGGCGCAAACCGCCCGCCTCCATGATGTAAATTTTCAATTCATTTGCCGGAAACTATAAAACTAAGTGTTTTGAATTTCCCATCAATTCAACCAACGTTCAAACTTCAATTCAAAGTACTTGCTGAAAAAAAGATACATGATAAACGAACAGATAAATCTAATTTTGGAGACTACTGAATGATAGTATGAAGCATCGCCACGCAGGTGTAAAACTAAATAAAAACTCCCAAATCGTTTCTATTTAGAAACCGTACCGTTTATTTTGAGTCAACTAAATATCAACATCGATAATATTGGCCATTAAGGACTTCCATACCATCACAATGTAAGTTGAAGGAATTATCGAACTAAAAGCCATGTCAAAAGAGACCGTATTAGTGTGCATCAACTTACTGTATTCTACTTATAATTATAGGGGAAATAAATTTTAAAATGTTGTCAACTGATATTCAGATGAGTTAATATCATTCTATTTTTATCGGAATATAAATATTTAGTTCGTATAAATAGTCCGGGAATAAATTATTATGAAGATTAGCTGTGTGGTACCGGCTTAGAATAGTGCTTCCACTCTTTTCTATTATTGTTTTTGAGTGTCCCGTAAGAGCCGGGTTATCGAAAATACAACAGGCAACAATAACATCTCACATAGTTCAGCAATGAGGTTTACCACCCATTCTGAATATAGTGCCTTTTTAGGTGAGACGAGACTGGTTTGTGGGTATACACAGATATTTTGTGCTCCCTTTTATAAGGCAATGCACACCCGCACACCTTTCGCTGGTTACCCCACATTGTGGGATATGCCGTGATGGTATGAATGAATGAAAAAGATGAAGGAAAGGACAAAAAAAAGTGTGAAATATACGAGTATAAACAAAATAGCAAGAGCGAAAAAAAAGTAAAAACTAAGGAAATATGACAGTAAAATGAAATATTAAAAGTAATAAACCAAATGGAAGACCAAGAACCAGGTCTTGAAAATATTATTTTATTTATTTAATTCATATCCAATGGCGGGATTATTGCCATAAGGAAATTTCTTCCAACCAACCAAAGCAACGTGAGGCCATAAATAGTGTAGTGGTAGGTAGGTAGAGAATGGGGAAAATAGTGTCAATACATGTATACATGTATAACACAGCTTTAGTCTTTTTTTTAAGTTGAATCGATTTAGACGTCGTAATATCATCACTTATTGAGAGTACTTCAAAAGAGAAACTGAAAAATTCAGTAGAATGAATGGGAATAGCTAGTGTGGAACGATCAGTAGATCAAATTTTAGATGGGTCGATGGCAGAGCGGTTAGCGCACTGGGCATCCAGTGATCGCGAGTTCGAATCCTGCCTCGAACGATTTCGTTCACCTATAGCACAAACATTTACGTTTAATTTAATGTAACGACGGTGACGTCAGTGATCGATGAGCATTTATTGAGAAATGTACATTTTTTCGTAACCTAAATGTTATAATTATATAAAAAGTGTTACAGAAAAAAAATGTCTGAACTAGACGTACGTTTCAACAAGTGTTAGGTAACGTTTTTTACAAGCCATGGACTATAGTCGAGGAGTCTCGTCGCGACGTTGCCAGTGAGCGGTTGTGTTTAGTGCATATTTCGGATCTACCCACAAGTACCTACTACACTACGCAGCGAACAGATAAGATTCCATTGCTGTCATTTTTGTTTTATTATTTCATTTTTATTCTTACAAAAATTGTTTTGATTATTTCAATGTAGCATATTTGGTATTAATATTTACCTATTGTTTTTGTTGCTTTTTGTCTATTTGACATTAACAATTTTTGTTTCGTATTTTTTATTTAACTGTTAAATATCTATTTTATTTGATTTAAATACTGCATCGCGGATATGGAGGTGGACGAGACTAAACCTCCTGATCCTCGATCGATAATTTTATCAACTGCTGACGAATGTGAATCTGACACGAGTCATGATTCAGTTATTGTACCTAACCGTAAACGAAAACCGCGTCATCAACCAATTGATATACCGTCGAAAATGAAACCTTCTTCTGTACTCGAAATAACTGCAGGACTCCCGATATAAACCGAACCAAGCCCAATTCAATATTGTAATATGTCAAACCCACCATACATAGTATATATTCAAAATTGCGAAAGTGGCAAACCGATTAACTCCTTAGAAGTAGGCAAATTTTTGTTTTCATGTAAAAATAAAAACTTTGGGATTATTAACGGTACAATAAAATCTGAAGGGCGCTTTAAAATTTCTTCTGAATTTAACAAATGGGAACAAGCAAATAATTTTATACAGAATATTACAACTTTATCTGATCAAAAATTTAAGGCGTTTATTCCGACGCATCACGTGACGCGAATGGGGTTGGTAAGAGGCATTCCTGCTAATCTTTCTGAAAGTGATATTGTTGAATCCTTAAATTTGAACAATGCTAGACGAATTATTAAAATAATAAAGGCGCGAAGGTTAAATTACAAAGATAATTCTCAAGGCACGGTGACGTGGAAACCGTCACAAACCGTCGTTCTCACATTCGAAGGCCAAATATTGCCTGATTATGTTTACCTTTATTTTAACTCCCTTCCAGTAGAAGCATACACTTATCCCACTATTCAGTGTTTTAATTGTTGCCGTTTTGGGCACTCAAGAGCCATTTGTAAATCTTCCACTCGATGCTTTCACTGTGGTGAAAACCATCAAGCTGATCAGTGTCCAAACCCGGAAGAGCCAACATGCGTCAATTGTAAAGGTAGTCATAAGGCTACAAGCTTTATATGCCCAGAACTGACGAGACAAAAAAACATTAAACAACTGATGGCGAGTGAAAATATATCATATTTCCAAGCCTCTAAACGTTTTCCCCCTGCAATAAAGAGTTTTGCCGAAACTACAACATTGAATGTGAAACCAACCTCAGCTAACACAACTACAATAAACCAGATTAATTCAGCGAATCCTTCCAACTCTCGTAGAATTATTACATACAAACAAGTCAAACCTAAACCAGCAATGACACCAGCATATGACAAGAACATACATAACTCATTCCTATTCAATCCAAATGGTAATTATGTCAATCAAATGTCTAATGGTCATGCAATTAACCAAAATGAACATTCACCTCCTCCTTCTGCAGTAGAGTTATCCAACAGCAATTCAGCATTTCTGCAGACATTAATATCTCTTTTAATATCTATTCTTTCGAATAATAATAGCCTACCGTACAACGTTGCCGATATTCTCACAACATTGCAATCTTCTCTCTTCAATAATGGACATACAAACTCTGAAAATTCTACAATGGAATAGTAGGAGCGTTTATTCCAATAAAGCAGAACTTACCGAACTATTAAATAATAATTCAATACATATTGCAGCCATCTCTGAAACTTGGCTGAAGCCGTCTTGCCTATTTAAGGTAATCGGCTACCAGTGTCTTAGAGATGACAGAGCTGACGGTCGGGCTGGAACTGCCCTTTTTATTAAAGATAAGTTAAATTTCGAAAAACTATCTATCCCTCTCAAATCCCAAGACTTTCAAATTGTCGCAGCACGAATTAAAAACATAACTTTTATTTCAGTATATATTCCACCATTAGTTTTATTTATAGAAAAGGACTGGACGGATTTACTTCGCCAGCTCCCCTCTCCCTCCATAATCTTGGGAGATTTTAACGCCCATTCTCCTATCTGGGGAAGTGAAGCTACCAATAAATCTGGTCACAATATAATAGATTTCATGGATATCAATAATATTTGTTTTTTAAATGATGGCTCTCCTACTCGCCTCACCCCACCCTCCCAAAAGAAAAGTGCTGTCGATCTGACACTATGTTCGAGTTCTTTAGCCGCAGCTTGTTCATGGACCTTAACCAATGACCCTTACTCTAGTGATCATTATCCAATAATTATTCACTTAGAAGATCCTCACATTGCTAAATCTAAACCCCAACACCCGACAAATCGTAAAGGTTACAATACAAAAAGGGCAAATTGGCCCCTCTTCTACGATAATATAGAAAAATTAACAACAAGTTTGGACAGTTCTAACGTACACATTGAATACTCTGATCTTTTATCAATTATTTATAAGGCCGCTGACTTATCTATTCCAAAAAAATCCAACTTTAGCCCTCTGCCATGTACGCCATGGTGGGACGGAGAATGTTCTGATATGGTCAACAACAGGAAAAAAGCCATAAAAAAGTATAGGAAAAACATGACTCTTGAAAATTATATACTTGCAAAGGAAAGTCAGGCTAAAACTAAAAAATTTCTACGTAAGAAAAAAAGGCAAGGATGGCGAAATTTTTGCTCATCCCTCTCCCCAGACTCTCCCTTGTCTCTGGTTTGGAATATGATTCGACGATTTCGCTCATCATATGTCCAGAATCGGAATCATCAGATTAGTCCAGACATATTAGAATCCTTCATTAACAGACTGGCTCCGTCTTACTCTCCTAATATAACGGAATTATACATAAATCAAAACATAAGTCACCGCTCTTCAATATCTTGGTTAGATTCACCTTTTAAGATCGAGGAATTATCCATTGTGCTCAAAAACTTAAACAACTCTGCTCCTGGTTTTGATCAAATACCATATACGTTTTTCCAACATCTGCCTACTTGCTTTCTGGAACACATACTGAATAAATTTAATGAATGCCTTCAAACAGGTATGGTTCCCATAGATTGGAAAACCCAGTTGGTAATTCCAATCTTAAAACCTGGAAAAGACCCCAAAATTCAAACGTCTTATAGACCAATAGCTCTCTCTTCCTGCATTTTAAAAATTTTCGAAAACATCATTAAAAAACGTTTAGACTGGCAAACAGAACGTAATTTACTTCTCCCTAATATACAATTTGGATTTAGAAAGGGAAAGACTTGTATGGATAATTTAAGTATCTTGATATCAGACATCCAAATTGGGTTCACTAATAAAAAATACACACTCGCAGCTTTCCTGGACATTAAAGCCGCTTATGATAATGTCCTTTTGCCAATTTTACGGAGAAAATTGTTGAATTTAGGAATTCCAGAACGACTAGCTCAATTAATTTTTAATATTTTTTGTGAAAGAAAGATAGTCATTAATAAGCCTCCAGACACCTATGAACGAACGCTATGGATTGGCCTCTCTCAGGGATCTGTTCTGAGTCCGCATTTATTTAACCTATATTGCTATGATATACTCGAATGTGTTCAGGGTCTTTGTTCACTCCTCCAATTCGCTGATGATATCGTTTTATATATTACTCATAGTAATATTGAAACAGCAGTGAGAAAATTATCAACTGCCCTATCTAAAATCATTAAATGGCTTAATTCTAATGGACTTGAAGTTTCGCCCCAAAAATGTCAAATAATCGCCTTCTCGAGGAAACACAATACGGCAAATATATCAGTTAAGATTGGTGAAACCACTATTCCTAGTGTTGAAGAAGTCAAATTTTTGGGGATGACCTTGGATAGGAAGTTATCATGGACTTCTCATATTTCCCACATAATTACCAAATGTGAAAAAAATATAAACCCTCTGAGAGCAGTTTCTAGAGTTTGGTGGGGCTCACATCCTACAACCATGAAACTACTATATAATGCCATTGTCCGTAGTCATCTGGACTATGGTAGCTTCCTGATGGAACCGATACCGGAATATCTGAAATCCAAATTAGACAGAATACAATCTAAATGCCTTCGCTTAATAATTGGCGCAATGCGCTCCTCACCAATAAATGCACTGCAGGTGGAATGCGTAGAACCACCTCTCAAACTAAGACGCCAATATTTGGCCGATAAATTCATGCTCAAACGAATAAACTACAACTCACATCCGCTCCTCCCTAGAATCTCGATGCTCTCATCTCTATGTCAAAGTCACCGGTATTGGTTCAAAAAATGTACTCCCCCAATGTGCCAAAGCTATCAAAAACTCTCCCTCAAAATTGTCTCTAACCGTGCTCAGTCTATGCTTCCATATTACGAAATTCCATTTGAGGCAATAACATTGATCCCAAACATTATTTTAAATATCGACCTGCATAAAAATTCAACAGTCAGTGCTCAAGCCATGAATAATAAGTTCAACAGTATCGTTATGTCTAACTGGCCCTCCCATCTACAAATATACACGGATGGGTCTAAGCGGGGCGCAGACAATGAATGCGGGGCCGCAATTCACATACCATCTAAAAAAATACAATCACTCGTTAAACTGCCTAGGGAATGTTCAATATTCACAGCTGAATGTACGGCTATTAATGAAGCCCTAAAGATTTGCAATACTTTGGATTCTTCGCAGTTTATAATATTTTCGGATTCTTTAAGTGCTCTAAAGGCGTTGTCTTCCAATTTAGCCAAATTGGCCGACAGCACCTTACTATGCAACATTAAATCCGCTCTATTAAACCTTCATAAATTGAATAAAGAAGTGCTTCTTGCGTGGATCCCGGCTCATCAGGGAATAGTGGGAAATGAGATCGCTGACGAAGCAGCGAAGCAAGCCTCCGTTACTGGCATTTTACCCTCTCTATTTATGATTCCCTGCCAAGACATATTAGCATCCTTCAAAAAAGAACTCATATCCAAATGGACCATTGACTGGGAAAGGTCTAGTACCTTGAAAGGTTCTTCCTATAAATCCATCCAAATTTCAATACCGTCTAAACCATGGTTCCATAACAAAGGCATGGCCAAACGAGACGTCTCCAACATATGTCGCATTAGACTAGGACACTGCCTTATTAACAGCCACCTCCACAGGATACACGTAAGGGATAGCCCTTCATGTGCTTGTGGAGAGGTTGTAGAGACCCTTGACCATGTGTTCTTTGAATGTCCAATCCACACCGAACATGATTTGTATTATACACTAAATACCCCACTACCAATCAATATGTCTCATCTTCTATCATTGAATTCACCGCATATTTATTTCCATATAACAAAATTTCTTCGCCTTAATGGCTTCAATCTATAATGCAATAAAATAACCTTTACTTCTTAAATAATTCAATAAAAATTTTTTGAAACTGGCAGAAATCATCCTAATGATTGGGTGGAATGCCATGTAAGCAAAAGAAGAAGAAGAAGAAGAAGACGGTGACGTCTTGTTTTTTTAAAATAAAAAAATCTACGTATTATTATCATTTTGTCTTACCACATATTTATGTAATGTTGGCTATGATGTCCAGCAGGATCCTTCTTGTCCCGTTTATTGTAAAAATAATCGTAAACTCAAAAACTATGTCAACAATTCACAAGTATACGTAAATTATAAATACTATCGAAACGGTATTAAATGATTACGATTACAAATTAAAAACTGAACCTATGTATTTTTTTTTTATTTTACATGAATTTAAATTATGTTAATAGTGAATATTCAAATATTTGTCGCGAGATTTCTGGGAGGTTTTAAAGACTGTCAATAGACTATTATTTGACTGGTAACCAACCAAAGCGAGACACAACTTGCGTTTTATGAGTTTTATATTTTTAAGCAGTTAATATTAGTATTATATTAGTATTATATTAATATTTTTATTAGTTCTTTAATACATTTGATATTTGGAATCCAATTCGATGAGAACAAATGTTATTATTATTTACTTAAGAATTTATTTTCATTATCCTATATTTTTTTGAGTATGTACAACGTACAAGGAACATTACTATTGTTATAATTAAGACTGCAAAATGACTTATTTTGTTGTTATTTCAACTCATTGAGTAAGCTATATTTTATAGTTCATAATATACTTTTGGTAATCTTTACTCAAAGAAGTTTAAATTATATCTTTACTCAAAGAAGTATAGATATAATTTAAATAATACGAATTATGAGAAATTGTTTCAAAAGTATATTGTTCTAAGGTTTATCGATTAATTTAGTTAATTATTTACTTCATGGCAAGTTTATTTATATTTAACATTTTGTACACATTACATTAAAAGTGTAAAATAGCGGCCTTATTGCCATATGACAATATCTTCCAATCAACCAGATTCATTTATTTGGGTAAATTGTTTTTATGATATGTACCAATTTATGTGAATAAAATATACGTATACATATATTTAAGAGTGAGACAAAGTTAATTGTTATGTGTAAGGAAATGATTCCTCAGATTTCATGTGAAAGCGGGAAGTGTTAGTGAAATTCGAAGTTGACGATGTTTTTTTATTTTGATCATAAAAAGTTAACAAATAAATGACAATTATAAGTTATGTTCGCACCGAGTATTGAACCTGGTACGTATGACTCAGTAGTCGGGTTAAATTGAGTCACAAAGGCCAATTTAACAGTAATTGCAATCGTAAAAATTAAAAAACCAACCAAAACAGGAAGTACTTAAACATCCCATGGAAAAGGGGGCTAGCACAAATTGAATGAAATGAATAGGTAACAAAAATTAAAAAAAAATCATGTGACTCGATAAAATAATGAAATTGTCATCTACCTACTTAATAAAATAAAATGATAAGAGAGATGTGTAAGATGCTTTCGAAATAACATGAGATTTTTTGTTATGTATATTTAAAAGTGGGCATTGTTTTTTTTTTCTTAGCCCAATGAAGTAACCCAGGGCTCGTAATACTTAACCCAAAACCTCATTAAAGCGACATTGAAGTGCCAAAGATATCTGTCGATGAGAATGATACGCGCCGCTGTCCAATGATCGATCGGACCGCTGTTCGATAGATTTACGATCTATTTGCGATCTATTAGCTGGCAGGCGGCTCATGTGGGGCGAGAGAGCTATCCCTACAAAGTTGTTCTGGCGCAACTCACTCACAGGTACCTACCTATCCACCTATGTACCTACCATTGTCAACCCGAAAAGTGAAGAACCGCGCCTAAATAAAACCAGTCGTAGTCTGGACCTCGCGAGTGACAGGTCGCTAATACAAAACTCACACCATTACAGGTGAGCTTCATACAACGCTGATTTACATACACATTCAATTATCATACGCGAAGTTATCTCCTAATACTACCTGTGGACTTTGTTGTTACATAATCCGTGAGCTTTCACCGTACCCCTACGTGCTATTTTGTGTTTTGATTATTGCAACAACATTTGGCACCTGCATCAAAAGCTTAAACAATTGCACCATTATCAAATGTCTAATAATAATAGTATTGTGTTTGACATAATTATAAAAGTTTTATATGTGATATATCAAAAACTCTCATTGAACCTATAAAAAATTCTCGGAAAAGTTTACAATCAGAGCCAAGGACTTCCTACGGTGATTAATCATCTTTATTCACGCTGTTGTGACAGAAAATATACATCAGTACCTACATAATATAACTACGAACAATACTGCAATTGTGTATTTTTTTATCTTCACTCAAAACTCTTCGTTTCTGTCTGAAAATATCCATCACGTATTTCTGTTTGAAATCAACAATAAATTTGCAAGGAAAAATAGCTATTTATAAAATTGTCAAGAAGGAAAATCATTTTTCTTATCGAAATTACAAAAACGTTATATTAAATATTAATAAATTATTGATAATGATATAAAGTTATAAAATTCTGTTGCTTCTTAATAATATTATGTAAATTTCCTTTCCTTTGTATAAGGCATAATTTTATATGAACACATAAGTCATTTTGAAGATTCAATAACCAAAAACAAAGTTAAATTTGTTCTGAGAAAATATTTCTAGTTCCAATTAATATCATATTCAAATAAATTATCATTGGTCGTGTGATAGTTCGGATACTTAAATATAGAAAAAAGTTATTTTGGTAAATATATCAATTATTAATAAAATTAAGTGACGCTCGAATAATTTAAATTGGTAGATTTATAAAACATTAATTTTACTGTTATATTCGAAATTGACATGAAAATAATAATGTTTTTAATATTTTTTAAGATTCATCTCTTATGTTGAGAGCCAATAAATTATTTGGCTACTATAAACACAAAGAAAATCATACAATCAAGTGACAAACAAAAATTATTAAAAAAAAAATTAAATATTTTTTTTTTTGAAAAATTATTTATAGTGCCTGTGTTTTTACTTATGTAAAAATAAAGGGATTTTTTTTTGTTTATTTTGTTAATATATATATTTCTTTGTATTCGTACGTAATCTTTGTTTCGTCTCAAAAAATATTTTTTTTTATTATTATTGTTATTATTACTGTAATAATGAGAAATGAGTTATTAAAATTTATTTCATATTGCAAATGACAATAGGTTAGAATAATAGTTATAATATAAATATGAATTCTTGGTAATATAACTAACTACAAATGTGTCAATTAAAACGATCGAAATATAAAGTCATTATAACGTAATGTTGGCTAATAAAAAATAAATGAAAACACATTAAAAGAACCAACATACCACGTATTTGTATTAAAATACTTTATAGTTGGTTGTTAATGTGTCGGCAGACATACGTTATTCACATTTTATAAAAAAATATACCTACATATCAAAGACACTCTTGAGTCATTTTATTCAGCGTGAGTAGCATAGATTATAAAATAATTATAATTCAATTCTAACATAAGTTTTCTACGAAATATTAAGACGGATAATTTTAGTAATGAATTACTATAAATTTTATACTAATAATTTAACAAATAGATTTTGTCATTTTTACTCTAAAATCTATAATTCCGTAGATAGCTTATATTAGAAAAAAATCATTACACTACAGGGGGCAAGTCTGGTTCAATCGGCGAAATCAAAACCCACACGATTACCCATATCATGGATATAATTATTACATGGAGTTCTATAATATCTTTAGATGTCATAGAACTCCATACGATAATCATATCCATGATATGGGTAGTCACTAGGGTTTTGATTTCGCTGGTCGAACCAGACTTGCCCCCCTGATTTAATTTGATAATTAACGGATTTCGTGCAAGGTGCATCGTCAGTATTATAGAGCAAAACCAAGTGGTTACCTACCATCTACATATGTTTACCCATATCATGGATGTAATTATCTTATGGAGTTCTATAATATCTTGATTTGTTATAGAACTCCATTAGAAAATTATATCCATGATAAGGGTAAACATGGATGGTTTTTTCCGCCTGTTGACAAGACTTGCCCCCCCCCCCCCCCCCCCCGAATAATAGGACAAAACCACGTGGGTACTTTTACTTTTTATTCAAGTATCTATCAAGAATATCAACTGTAATGGAGATCTATCAAGAATAACAACACTGTAAACTCAATTTAGTGAAAATAGAAAATTAATGTTTCAATATTTGTAATACCTACTATTCAATTTTTTAAATTGCAAGACCTCGCGACTACCATACTAACACCATTTTGTATAGTGATACATACAAAATTTATACTTATACTTACGTCATAATTATAAAGAATATTTTTTTGTAAAAGAATACCACATCAGGTAACAACGATTGGATAATATGAACCCTGAGTTGTGGTACGTTTTGGAGATAACAGCCTTCAAAATGTTGAAAATTGTTAAAAGTTGCTATTTTAACACGTCAGAATGAAGCGCTATAGTATAAAGCGTGATTTTTTATATTTATGTACTACGGAATACTATTGGAAATCAAGCCTTCCATTGACAGACACTTTGGTTGGTAGAAACCCACCGATAGACAACTTTGTAGGGACTTAACAATTATATACATACATACATATATTAAATTAAATTTGACTGACGCTTCCTCTAGGTCTATCTTGGTTTATAATAATTAAATGCATACTTTCTACATAATACAATCCTAAAATATACGTGTCTTTAAATACTTTATCAAATTTATATAATGTATATGTTATTGTGAGATTTATTTGTTTTTTCATCTTTTAAATTGTATTAGGTATATCTTGTTTTCTTCTAGATATCTCTTTGTCGTATTCCGAAAGTGTGTTGTAAAAAAAAATAGTCGTAAATTTATAAGTAACACACTAGATCAATAAGCATATTCCATATTCATCGTCCTTGTACGATAAAATTAGCATTTAAATATCAGTAAATAAATATTCCAGAATGATGATTGCACTTAGATTTTATTAAAAATATCGTGGGTTTACTCACCGCTGGAATGCATTTAATCAAATAAATCAAAATATTCAGTACTAAGTTGTATGACTAACATCATACATGATTTTTTACTCATAAATATTTTTAACGTTCTGCGGTTTATTTTGATCTTTTTTATTACTTGTAGGTATTAGGTACTTTTTTATTTTTTTTACGTTCATAGAAGCGGTTAATTCCAAATATAAAAACAATTTAACTGAGTACTATTACTTAAATAAATTCATAAAGTTATTTTTGAAAAAAGATGAATGTTTTTATCTTATATTATCATTTTTATATACGATTGATGTTGGCATCAAGTAATACTGTCTCGAGATGTATTGACCCCGGCACAGGTTTTGCCTAGTAGGGCATTGCAGATTCAATTATTATTGTAATATCATCAATGTTTGTATGAATAATATATAATAATAAAATAATAATATATCATCTAATAGGTACCAAAACTCACTCGTCTAAGGGTGGGTGGCCTTATATAATAATTTAATAAATAGGTTAATTTATACAATATTTTTCAATTGCGTGTACTCTTAAATAATTGCTCTTTCATTTTTCACGTCAAAATGTGCTGTTGTTGATGATTAAAATAAATCTAAAGTAATAAAGCAATCAAAATGTTAGTGTTTGTGTGTGTGTATGTGTGTGTGTGTGTGTTTGTCTCACGCCTTCTGAAAAACCAAGAGCATCTAAAAATGTAATTTATGTGCGAACGTGTACCTGTATACCTGATGCAGTGTCACGCTAAAAATAATGCGATAAAAATGCTGAATTTTAAAAATATTTCAATAATTATTTTTTTCATACAAAATTTTCCAAGTCGTATCTGTCAAAAAAGTGTACATTTTGCACGCAAATATCTGTTAGTTTAAAAGTTAGAAGTACGTATTTACACGAAAAAAATATATTTTCAAGTATAACTTAGCGTTTGAGTGAAAAACATGGTGAATATTTTGTATAATTATAATGTTTAACTTATTTTTAATGTAAGCGTTTTGTACATGAACGCCGCCATTTTAATATCTTTTCATACAATATTTCATTTTCCTACCGAATGAATATGTTCTTGAAAATAATAAACCTTTGAATTAAATGTAATTATGAAATAATAAAATGAAACACAAGACATTACAGCAAGTTTTAAGACATATATTGTAAAAATGTGTTTATTATTAGTAAAGATATAGGCATAATAAAATTGCATAATTTGTAAATAATATTTGATTTTTCTGACAATTTTCATTTTTATGGCATCGAACAAACCAATGTATGTAGGTACCTACATATTCAAAAAATGTCTCAAACCATTTGATATTTTTTACGTATTGGAATGGTTACTATGGTAACGGAAAGATTCTGATATTCAAATAAAATTTGTTATGAATCGAATTTATTTAGAACATTGTTGTAGGTAGGTACCTACCTATTATTATTTACTTACAAATCAACAATATACTGATTTCCTATCGGAAAATTATTTTATTTATTTATTTATGAATGTATGAATGTATGCAAGCGATGTGCTCCTAAACCGTATGTCCGATTACAATGAAACTTTGGCGAATTGTCGAGCGTGTGCCCGAGGTGGTTTCTGGATTTAAACTTTTTTCTTATTCTTCTTCTTCTTCGTGTATTTGGTCATTTTACCAATGAAAGCGGAATATCCTGGGAAAAGAAGGTCCGACTGTCCCTCCATCTCTTCGCAGGTCTTCCAGGACGGTTTCTGGATTTAAACTTTTTTCTTCTTCTTCTTCATCGTGTATTTGGTCATTTTACCTATAAAGGTGGAGTATCCTGGGAAAAGAAGACGGTGCTTACATCTCTTCGCGGTTCTTCCAGGATGGTTTCTGGATTTAAACTTTTCTTACCCGAATGAAGGGACGGGATGTAATTGAAGGGAAGGGAGGCACTAAAGGGCCTGAAGGGACGGGAGGTATTAAAGGGCCTGAAGGGACGGGAGGTACTGAAGGGCCTGATTGGAAGGGACGTGATGAGGGATTGAAGGGACGGGATGTACTGAAGGGCCTGATGGGACGGGAGGTACTGAAGGGTCTGAAGCGACGGCTCCTAGGTCTAATTATTTTTCTTCTTAATTTTATGTAGACCTTTAAGGACAGTTTTAATACAAACTATTTCCTATAGATTAATCTTCTTCTTCTTTTATGAAGACCTTTTGCTCAGTTTTTATACAATCTATTTCCAATAGTCTAATTCTTCTATTTTATGTATTTTTTCTTATTTTATGTAGACCATTGGGATTTTTTAAACAAACTATGTCTTATAGTCTTATACTTATTCTTCTCTTTTTTATTTAGACTTTTGGGTTAGTTTTAAGTCTAATAGTCTATTGTGCAGAAATATTATTAACGATATGCACACTTGATGAAAATACATATGTAAAAACGAATGGGATGTGGGATGTGAAGATGTAACCTGCACTAGAATCTTTTCAATACTTTTGTTTAATCAAATTTAAACCATTTATATCATCCTATTTTAAATAATTTTTAACACCTACATAATATATTTGATTTCGTTGACAATATTTAAAGAAAGGGAGCTGTGGCCATTACTGAATTCTTCACAACGTTTATATTCAAATTATTTACCATAGTTTAAGTCTTCTTCTTCTTCGTTAATGTAGACTTTTGTGTCAATTTTAAGTTCATCAGTCTAATTGTGCAAAAATATAATGCACACTTGATGAAAAAATATAAAACGAATGGGATGTGACCAACACTGGATCTTTTCAGTACATTTGTTTAATCAAATTTTAACCACATCCCAACATCCAAAATTACTAAATATTCAATAGGTAAGTACATATTACAATTTGTTTTCGATGATAATATTTAAAAATGGGGGTTGTGGCCAAACCAATCTCTTTACAATGTTGATAAACAGTCATATTTAAAACCATTTCGAATAGTGAAGAAATTGTATATTATACTTCATTCACACTTTATAGCAATATATAAAAAATAATGGTTTGTGGCCATCACTTGAACATTTTACAATCAAATTCAATCATATTTCAAACCACTTTTCATAGTCCGATTTTGCAAAATAATTGGGTGACAATATTATAAAAACGATTGCTTTTTCCTTCACAATTTTACATTCTTGGCCAACGGCGGGACATAAAAGCTAGTATATAATAATTATTTCTCTGTCATCGTTCGCGGACTATTTTCGGCGGTCTACTCACGCTTATATCTTGCCATCATCTTAAATATGTATAATTCAGTAATCGATCATGATTGGTGGGATGAGACAGATTGCAGCTGGCGATGCGCCTGGTGTGGAAATCGAAGAACTGAAAGTACTAGAGAGGTGGCGAAGGCTCCCTGTGACAGTCTAGTGTAAGTTAGTGTACCGTGGCACTGTCGGGAGGGTAACCCTCGCCATGAGTGACGGGCCTTCACGATTGTGGTTGGACTCTTAGTGGTAGTGGTATGAAATATGCATGGTGGTAGTTCTTGTTTCGTCCGACGAGCAGCCGCTCCGGGGATGAACAGAACGCTTGTTTCTATAACGTTCCCTATGGAGTGGGATAGGTGACTGCATATACATTTAATCATAAAATGTACATTTAATCATAAAATGCTATTAAGATCAAAGTTAAGTATGAAATTGTTATTAATGTTTGTTATTAATTCTAGTAATTTTATTATTCAATTCAATTATTTAATTGCTATTAATTCAATTAGTTTTAACCTCACCGATTGCTAATGTGTGAAACTGATCTTAATATTATTTTAATCAACTTCATGAGTAACCCTGCTGATCTTTTAAAACACAAGGCCTAAAGAAGAATCTATAAACTTATAAACACATTATAAATACTTTAATGAAAGTGTACCTACATTATAGAAGCAGCAAAACCAACATTTTCAACTATTTATACAAAACTTCCGGCTTTGTAGAGCGTAATAGAAAATATAGTTTCAGAACGTTCTGAAATCTTTATCATGTTTAGTTTTGTGCAGTTTATCGAACAGGTTTCCATTTAAAATTAATTTAAGTCTTCCTTTGGATTATTTGAGATTTCTCACTCAATATTGTGGTGTTATAGAGTTTGTTTTTTATTTTCTAACTAAGACCCTTGCATAGGCTGGCTATACAAAAATGTACGCTAAATTACCTTGTAATATATGAAACACGAAAAAATATTGTATATCACACATTTCGTGAGTTTTCTTTTAAAAAGCAAGAATCTTAATTAAAATATTATAGTTAATAATAAAAAAACTCAGCCGGTAGATTTTCATATTCTCTTTCGATTGAAGTTAAAAAAAGTTAGTATTAATAAGTTACTGAAGATGAGAGAAATCTCGAAAACGTTATAACTTACGTAAACAAAGTTGCTTCATTTATTTTTATTTCATAAAAATAACAAAGTTTGCCACGAAAAATTTGAAGAAAAAAAAGGGTTTTGCTAAAACCAATTTTACAAGAAAAGTATTAAATAAATTCAAAATTCAAAAAACTCATGCAAAAGAATAAAGATGTAAATACAAACTAATATTTATTTGAAACACATACCTATCTTTTGAGGATACTGGAGAAATTATTTTGAAAATATACTATACAGCCTGCTATAGCCTCTTAAGATAATATTTTTCCATTTACGCTTTTGTCTGTTGCCAAATCTATTTTACATTGTCGTCTGCCTATTCGGTATCTACATTAAATTGCTTTATTTTATAAGAAGGTAAGTAAAAACAAACACAAAAATATCTTCAAGGGGGGAAGTTAGGTTAACATGCGAAATTCAAAACCATCCATGTTTACCTATATCGTGGATATAATTATCATATGGAGCTCTATAACATCTTAGGATATTATAGAACCCCATATGATAATTATATCCATGATATGGGTGTTAATAACATGGTTGGTTTTGATTTTGCCGTTGAACCAGACTTGCCTCCCTGATCTTGCTATTGTTGTTTTGTAATATGAAATTATTCGTTACACGAATAGTTTTTGTTTCAAACTGTACATATTATTTGAAGAATGTTATGCAATAATATCCTCGTTTTAAAATCTCAATAATGAGCAGCTGGCAGTTTACGTTATAAGATTATTAAAGAGAATAAAATTCTGAATAGATCGTAAAGTTTCACTTTTAAATATTTCATCGCAAAGTATCATTAATTATTATAGTATGAACCATCAGCGACCAGTAGCCATAAACAAAGGTTTTTGCTTGGAAATCTGTCACAATAAGTACCTATATGATATAATAATATTAGGCGTCATACCGACATATCAATTTAATTTTTACTATCACAATTTACTGAAAAGCTACGAGCGACAAACATTTTTTGTAAACAGAATGATATAAATTTTATAATATCATTGCATAAATATCATTTAATTTGATCGAAATGTTTATTTTTTTACACTTCAAAGGCATATTCGATACATTTCGGGCCTTACTTACTATTTGTAATTTAGGTTTAAGCTGATACTTACCCAGTTTTTTGTATGGCCAAAACTGACTTAGCATTGGATTAAACTCGTATTATAAATAGTAAGTAAGGCCCTTCATGTTTCGTAAAAATGTACTTGTTCTACTTTCGTAAAAACTATATTATTAAGTAATACTAATTATTTGAGTTTTTTATAAGAATATTTATTCGGCAAGCTTTTGATAAACTTCAACCTATTTATTTTATGGAAAAAATTAACCATAATGATTGATTGTTATTATTATTTGTTACATTTTGTGTTTCGTTATTTTTTTCCTTTTGCTAGCGACTGCGACCTTTAGCAATTTTCTTAAACATTCATAAATTTTTTATTTATGATAATATTGACTTTATGTGCGAAATGTGATAATTTTTAATTTTTAAGTTTTTTATATATATTGCAAAATGAATTTATAAAATTACTGTTATAACATGCTTATCAGTTTTTATATACCAACTTAATATTTCTTACATATTACTAATAATGCATTCATATTCTATCAATAAAGCTAATTGATAAGGAAGATAATTTACTTTTGATTATTTTTTTTAAAATCATACTGGTAATATTGAATTACGAGTATGTTGTAAGTAATTTATATTTTCTTATCAACACTGATATTTTAATAATTATTTTGCGCGACATGATTATTTTTCTATAACTGAGGTCCAACAAAAACTGTTACGAAAAATTACCGTACATTATATATCTATTGCGATTCTCGTATTTGTGTTTTAACGAATATATCCTTCATACAACATATCGTCAAGTGATATCAATGACATTATTTTTAATCATTGGGTATTTTATTTTATTTGCTATTCATAATGAAGCATATTAGAATAAAATTAACTCGATCCTTTACTTTCCTCTTATAAGTAGAAAGGTGCTTTCAACATGAATTTAATGACCTACATAATATATGAAGGAGAGACTACCCATGAAACGGACATTTTTTGAGAAAAGTCTCAAAACTCCTTTATTTTTAATATCTTGTGAATGATAATTGTATATCCTCAAATAACGTAGTTTGAGCCCTAATTTGCATTAGAGAAAAAAATTACAAAATACTTTTAGATGTATATAAATGTAATTTAAAAATATAAAAAAATCTGTCCGTTTCATGGCAAGGATCCCATGAAGTGGACATAGTAATGATAAGACTGTTTGTTGTATGAATATAATTTTTGAACTGAAAAGGATCAATACAATGAAACATTTTAATACTTAATAGTAAATTAGTTGTACACAGGCCAAGGCTCACAGTGGGCTGTAGCGCCAATGATGATGATGATGATGATGATGAGTTGTACACTAAAACTACCTATATATTTAGATTTGTAAAATTATAGTAAGTACCCGACATGCGTTGCAATGTCACGCAAAGAAATTAAATGTTTATGTGCATATTTTTTTTTAATTATATTAGTACAAATGATAATATTGATTATTTTATTTAGGTATTATTTTTTTTTAAATAAGGTAGAAATTTGTTTAAATTCATTCCTCACGCAAATATTGCTTCTCTGGGCTGGAAAAACTGGTTAGATAAACTCGCCTATTGCGCAGGAGTCAAGGAAGTGTTTATTATTAATAATATTATTATATTTGTAACTGAAACCGAATAATAGTTTCTGTCCGTTTCACGGGTATCCTCCCCTATGTATTTTGTGGGAAAATCATGGGCCCACTAGTGGCGCAAGTCCCAACCGTCTCTCAAAATCGAGACATACCGAGAAATGTCGAATTACCAATATTATCAGCATACATAAATATAATCTACAAAATACTTTAATTATTTATATATTTAGATCGGTCAATGGCAGAGCGGTTAGCGTATTGGTTAGTAATCCAGTGGTCGCGAGTTCGAATCCTGCCTCGACCGATTTCGTTTACCTATAGCACAAGGATTTATGCTTATTTTAGGGAACGTAGGAAGATGTATATGTACTTGTTTAACAAGATTATTTTTTTATTATTTTTTTGGTTAAATTAAAAACAATATACCTATATGTACATAATTTGGATTGATACATAACCTAAATATTTTTATTTTTCTGGTGGCATATTTAAAATCTTCCGAGGCACTTGCTAGTTTTAGGTAGTTTTTTTTTCTTTTTAAGTTATTATGTTTTCATAAAATCTTCCGAGGCACTTGCTAGTTTTAGGTAGGTTTTTTTCTTTTTAAGTTATTATGTTTTCATAAAATCTTCCGAGGCACTTGCTAGTTTTAGGTAGGTTTTTTTTCTTTTTAAGTTATTATGTTATCATAAAATCTTCCGAGGCACTTGCTAGTTTTAGGTAGGTTTTTTCTTTTTAAGTTATTATGTTTTCATAAAATCTTCCGAGGCACTTGCTAGTTTTAGGTAGTTTTTTTTTCTTTTTAAGTTATTATGTTTTCATAAAATCTTCCGAGGCACTTGCTAGTTTTAGGTAGGTTTTTTTCTTTTTAAGTTATTATGTTTTCATAAAATCTTCCGAGGCACTTGCTAGTTTTAGGTAGGTTTTTTTCTTTTTAAGTTATTATGTTTTCATAAAATCTTCCGAGGCACTTGCTAGTTTTAGGTAGGTTTTTTCTTTTTAAGTTATTATGTTTTCATAAAATCTTCCGAGGCACTTGCTAGTTTTAGGTAGGTTTTTTTCTTTTTAAGTTATTATGTTTTCATAAAAATCTTCCGAGGCACTTGCTAGTTTTAGGTAGGTTTTTTCTTTTTAAGTTATTATGTTTTCATAAAATCTTCCGAGGCACTTGCTAGTTTTAGGTAGGTTTTTCTTTTTAAGTTATTATGTTTTCGATAGTAGGTACATATAGAATGTTAGATTGTTTCTTTAAGGTTGTAAATGCCGAAAATGGCTTGTACCAAATTGAGATACCTCAAAATTTGACATTCAATGTGTTTCTTCGATTGTGTGGGAAATATTGATTACGTTGAGATAACAAAGTAAGCAAGCCAAGCCATTGAACAAGAGAACCCTTGGAAGAATCTTGTCATAAGACGGTGCTACATAAATATGTATTATTAATTAATATTAACACCATCCATGTTCGATTCAGTGCGCTTTCATTTCAAGTCATTTGTAGATATACCGATCCGTTGTTCCAGATTAGTTCAAGATGGATGATGAACCATGGGTAATTGAAGATCCCAGCGAGTCGGTTCCTGAACCACCGGCAGAAGAGGCTGCACCTGAAGCAGCCGCTGCGGCTCCTGCTCCGGAACCAGAACCGGAACCGGAACCAGTCAAAGAAGCACCCAAGAAACTCATTTTCAAACATTGGGTCAGGTAAAACAATATTTATTTATAATTATAGTAAAAACTACAAATTTAAAGTAACGATAATAATACTGGTTATCATATCATCTACAGGAGTTATACCAAAAAATATGAAATAGAGTGTTTAAAAACTCCTTGGGCCTTACTTACTATTTGCAATTTGTGTTGAAAAAAAACTGGGTAAGCTGATTCTTACCCAGTTTTTTGTATGGCCGAAACTGACTTAACATCGGATAAAACTCGTATTTTAAATAGTAAGTAAGGCCACTTATGTCTAATTTTATATTCACACAAATTCCAATGAAATAAGGCATGTTTCATATTTCTTAAATTTCTATTATCACCAACTTGAGAACTCCTCCGTTGTTTCATTTTTATTTCTGAGAAGAGACTGAATATGTAGGTAATCCAACTGTCGATTTGTTCAAGAGAATTTATTTCACTTAACATATCGACATAGTTATTTCTCTTGACATTGTTTCAAGCCAAGATACGCGAGATTTTGTTTTGGATAAACTCAGAATTCGGAGTAGGACATTAAAATTTAGTGTATGTGTCCCTTATAACTTTTGATCCGCATAATGTATAGAGCATAGAATTTTAGAAAGTACATATATAAAATTTTAGACATACAAAACTTTTATACTCGGGATTTGGAATTCTCGTTTCAGTCAGGGGTTATCAACATTTGATTTTACTTGATACCTTTCCACATACCTATCACAAAAACAATAAAAGCTGAATTTTTTTATAAATATAGACAAATATCAAAAAAAAAAATATATGAAAAGTTACAGATTTTCTAAAACTTTTTAATTAGGATTTTTTTTAAAGTGTGTACTTAACTGCTTATATTTCAAAAAAAATAAAAGAATCGAAAAACACAGAAACACCTTAACTGGATAATTTAATTTTCTAAAAAAAAAACTGGTAGGTATACATTATAACAGTACATATTAAACTTTTTTAAGAATTTTTGTGATAATTGAATTTAAAACAAAATCTCTTTTAATATTCAATAATTTGGATTAAGTTTCGTATTGTATTCTTAAACTATACATAATATCGCCATCAACAGTTGGATCTCATGCAACTAGTTTTAATCATTTTTGTAAAAATTGTATTTAGTGACGACATAATTTCTAACGATTTGTATTGCAGAATACATAATATCTACGGGGACTCTTATATTTTGATACTTAATTTTCATATATACATACCATAAAGCCGTTTATCTATGCGGGGTACGAAAAAAGGATCTATCCTATCCTGACAAATTATATGTTTTGTATAGAAAACGAAATATCTTAAAATGTTCAATAATAATTTTAAATTAAGGCTTTATTATGGTACGTATTCTTCAACTATACCTACATACTATATTCATCGACAGTTGGATCTCATGTTGTACATGCAACTATTAATAATTATTCAAATTAACTGTTTATTTTCCTGCTTTCATATTGTCTATACTTGTGTATTGATACATTTTCAGGCCAAAGTTCCTTCAATACAACTACCTGTATGACTACCGACACAACTACTACGACGATGTGATTGACTACCTTGACAGACGGCAGCGTGGAGTTGGCCGAGAGCCGCCTCGCGCCCAAACCTGGGCAGAGCGCGCTCTGAGAACCTACGTCAGCCGCGGATCTAGCTCGGCTACCAGGGATGCCTCCCGCCAGGACTGTCGCCTCTTGGCACACATCAGTAGCGGGGCGCGCTTCCATCGCTACCACAGCAAATCACTGATCAGCAGGAAGTATTCTTCACTTGGGTTTACCACAGTAACCATATAATCAAACCACATCACCTAGGAAAAATACAACGAGCTTATTTAATATATTTAATTGCTTACATCAAATGGCGTTATGCAGCCATCCAAAGCATGTCGAGATAAAAGACATAATTGTAATATGTACCAGCTTATTATATTTTCCATAGCTTCTTAAGAATTTAACTAAGAATCTGGATTTGCAATATCATCTAATTGTCACATTGACAATTCAGACAGATCATTATTTTCCCAACCATTTTCTATGGTAAGATCTTAAGAAACTATAATAAAGCTTATTTTAATAATTACTCATTAGTAATATATTATGAAAACAACATACAATATTATGATTCTTCATTTTATTAGATGAATGAATATTTATGAATTTCAAATAAATCTATGGCATAGAATTAACCTTTTATTTTATTTTAATTTGAATAGTTCTATCACAGTTTACTCTTTTCAGCAGAAGATCTACATTATTTAATCTGAAAATACACTTTTCTGAATTTGTCATGTTGCTTAAAGTTGTTCAAATAACAAGTTATTGGCTTTGAATGCGCTTTTAATATAATTTCTTTGAGCTTATATTATGGAAATCAAGATATTTATGATATTTTTATTGAGTTGCTGATTCAGAGTGTTGCAAATTACACATTATTACAAAAGGAAAATGGAATTCCGTAGGTAGGTATCTGAGGTACAAATGATAATATAAAGGTATTTGAAAGAAATATATTTTGTACAAGTTAAGTACCTATATCTGATCTAAAATGCAAGCTTTTTTAATTTATTAATATGATATCATTACATTAATTTGTGGTTGATAGAACCTATGTCATACATTAATCTTTTTCATTCTTTAAACCTTATTATAATAATAATTATTTTTAAAAAACCCTTTATTTCACAATAATAAAATTATTACCTGTTATACTCTTAACAGTGATGTAGTTATTTATATGATTACATACATCTATTATTTACTTACCTACTTACTTATATATATATTATTTTAATGGTTATATTCACCTTATTCTACATATTAGAAACATCAATAGTAATAATCAATAGTTAAATCAAACTATATTTTTTATTAATGAACTAATTGAAGAAGCTTATACATACACCCACAAATTAATATAGTTAAAATTCGATAATCAAATAAGATACATTATCCATTCTATATTTCCTTAACTTTTACCATCTAATATGTACCTCCTTTAATTATGTGTGTAATTTTAATCTATAGCATATTATCATAAACAGTGATACACAATCTACCTCAAAAAACCTTGTGTTATACTTAATTTCTTCAATATAAACTTACAAAGGTAAAACAAATAAATAATTTTAGAATACCTGATGAAAAAAAAATTTTCCACTTTTAATAATAAAAATTAAATTTTTGATAATAAATTAAATGGAATACCCAATAAGCAATTGCACCTAAATTAAGTAATGAGGTCAACATTTTAAAATAGTTATGATTTTTCCTGAATTATATGGATTTCCACATTAAAAAATACTTGAAATGTGAACTTGTATGTTTTGCATTTTACAGGATTGGGTTAAGTTGAATGCATTAATAATGCATGCATGATGCCAAAATCACCGATGTCAGGAACAATCATCATATCCCCAAACTCCGCATTCATCAATCAGAAAACATCTTAATTATTGTCACTAATTAGGTTAATATCAACTGTGTATCAACATTGAAAAAGAGTACACAAAAGCAGTACAATTTATTAAAACATTACTATTGTATTTATATTCAATAAAAAAAATCTTGAAAAATATTTATTTTATTTGGTACTTTATAATTACAAATTAAATAAATAGTGTGTGTGTGTCTATATAATGTAACTGGTATGTGTGTAATTATGATGGAATAATTATCACCTCACTAGGATATCCTGTACTGAGTCGTGATATTAACTGTTTATTTTCAAAGATGCTCTATATTTTCACCAATGAAACTGTCGATAGGCCTAAGCAATACAAACTTCGACTACTGGTAGATATAAAAAAAATGTGAGACAATAACACCATTGATCTCCAAAATGAGGCAGCTTGTAATCGAGTATGGGTTAATCAGCATAGTACCTGGTAATATCCAGAAAATAAGATGATATAATTACTTCCAATTTTCCGACTGTCAATTCTTCACAATATTCCATGATCAAATTATATTAAATTATTTAAAATAAGTAAAAAACTCAATTTGTAACTTGAGATGCTCTTTGAGCGAAACATGTCAGCAATCAATAATATAAGTGGAAAAAAGTTGAAAATTGAGCTTTTTTACTTATTTTAATAAATTTCATAATATTCTTTATACTCAAAAATCAATTTGTCATTTTTCTGAAACTTTGTTACAATGCATATTTTTAAATTGCATTCACCATGATACAAAAGTGTAGATAACACATTTCAAATTGTGCCACCCATAAGCTAGCTATTCATGGTTCTTCTTTGCATACGAATTATGGAACTCTGATGTAACATCTTTTTGATTCTTAGTTTTTTTTTTACAATTTTGTCAGAAAAGAAAAAAACACAATACAATAAAGAAATGACTATAGTCCTTGCATCAATACATCATATTTGTCTAATAAAATATCTCCGATGCCTAATCATGATGTACTTTGTTACATTGTTGTCAAAAATACTTAAGTAAAACATTCTTGCAAGTTCCTCAAAATTAACAGTGTGTCCCAAAAAAGCGAACGTAAATAGAAGCGAGAAATAATAACATGAGAAATATTTTTATTGAACCTATCTTCTGCTGGGTATCCTCCATCATCCAATCCGTTATCATCCATACACAATATTATTTTGCAATGTAAATAAAACATAAGTTATCATATACTGAGATATTTATTGAAGGCCAAATCAATACAGGTGTAAAACAAATATACAATGAACCTTCCTATATTTTCAATTTGTGATGAAACAACATTATTTTAAAGAGATAAGTTTTATGAGGGAATCGTTAAATATCGTATTATGTACACAATATATATATGTATAACATTACATAGCCAAAACTAGTATACAAGAAATGGTTCAAATTAAGTTAGATTAAATTTTAAGAATATCAGATATAGATTAACAGACAAGAGATGTTTCAAAAATATACATATATTAAAACCTTGTGATTATAATTTGATATTACATGTATGCTTTATTTATAGGTATTTAATAAGTAGGTAATTTTATTTTACAAAATCAAATCAATATAGATATTGCTACCACAAGGATAACAGCTTGCATTTAAATTAGTGTATTCAATTAAGTAGTGCAGATGGAGAATAAAAATAGATGTTGATAAAATTTAATAATCTTCCATTAATTACTTAAAAATCATATCGTATTTTGTTTAAATATAAGTATTTCAGTAAAATAACTCGTATTGAATATGAATAACTTAAGGAAAGTTGGAACATGAATTTAGATAATTTTTATCACTGCAATACATACATACAAAAACAAATACCGCTGCCACTTGTGACAGCCACTCCTAGCTCACAAAAGAATTCAATGTGTTTCTACCTTCTCAATATTACCAACTTAGTTTTCAATTAGCAACATCTGTACACTTATTATATAAGATTAAAATCCACAAGGTTGTAATATAAAACATTGGACATATGGCATTGTAAGTAAGGATATTAAAATTGTTGTAAAAATGTGAAACAAATAAATTGTACACTTAATGTGAGTTAAACATGAAGACAAAAATACCTAGATCCTTATGTTAATTTGAAAAATAAATTAAAATAGTATCTTCAGATGATACCTGTTAAACTATTACATAATATACATACACTATTACCTATATAATATTAGGATACATCCTTTAGTATATCAATGATGTTTAAAAATTAAAAATGCCATTGCAAGCACAAATAAAATAAATAATAAAAGAAAATTATATTACCAATAAATATTGGTAGTTTAGAATATTACAAAACTAATAAATCCAATGGCTTTTGTGCGTACAGTAAAAAATTAGAAGTAAAGATAAATACACAGTAAAGAACAACATTTCACATTATACACTTAATAATGTTTGAGTATTATATTTATCATAACTTCAACCTCGTTTAGAACTATAGAAAAATTATAAATCACTTCTATTAAAACATTTAAGTTATACACTTGATAGAGGAGAAATGTAATATCAAATTTACATTAATGGTGCGAGTAATGAGGTAAATACTGAAAAAAATTTATCACTACATCAATATTTCAAGTGTACATATATATATATATATATATATATATATATATATATATATATATATATATATATATATATATATATATATATATATATATATATATATATATATATATATATATATATATATATATATATATATATATATATATATATATATATATATATATATATATATATATATATATATATATATATATATATATATATATATATATATATATATATATATATATATATATATATATATATATATATATATATATATATATATATATATATATATATATATATATATA
The DNA here is from genome assembly GCA_963576475.1 of Molanna angustata. Classification (NCBI taxonomy): domain Eukaryota; kingdom Metazoa; phylum Arthropoda; class Insecta; order Trichoptera; family Molannidae; genus Molanna; species Molanna angustata. Next base: position 25,679,064 of record OY754966.1, read on the forward strand.
TAATATACACAAATTGAGATACATACAAGAATTTAATAATATTTAATCCTAACTTTTCATAGCCACAAAGGTAATCGACATATGTACCTATAGTTTATTTTTCAATTTAACATTTATAATACATGTCATATTAGTTTTAACATATAATACTCTCCATCATTCTTGTTACTTTTTAAAACAAAAAAAAATGTTTGAATGATTATTTTCAAGTAATAAATGAAGGTAAATAATTAGGTATTAAGAAATCTAAAAAATAAAAAATACACAAACAATTTGATTACAATTCATACCTTTATGGCTATGAACAGCAAACATGAGTAATATTATATTTTTTATCATTATTTGTAAATCAGTACAAGCAAAATATGCTTTGAACATAAAAACTGACGAGAAAAAGTTAACCATTTTGAAACAGACTATAAAACACTTAAGAATTAGGGGTAGGATTCTTGAAAATAAAATTTACGAAATCAATGAACATTATCACTTATCACAACTTTTAATTAATATTGTTCAAAGAAACTGAAAGAAAACCAAAATAACTTATGGCAATATTTTTAAAATCATGAGGATTCTTTTTTTGTTTCAACTAGAGAGAGTTTTTTGTCTCGACACAAATTTGCTATTGTATACATAGGTATATTATGATATGTGATACAAATTTTAGATACAACAAACAACACGATTTCTTTCTCTCTTACAATAATTATTAATAAAGAAAATCCATATACCCCTTCTTCAGAAAGAAGAGAACAAATGTAATTGATAAACAGTATCCTAATTTAAATGTAATTCTAAAATGTAACAGACCCAGAAACATTGTTAATATTACTAAAATAATTATTTAATGTATATTCAATTCTCAATACACATACATGAATATTTAAACAAATGAGTTTACTATAATATTGACAGAGATACTGTGTAAATATCATGAGTACACTACACATAATAATTATAACATAAAATAGATAATGAGAATAATAACTACATTTTATATAGCTGCCATTAACATATTATCTGTATAAATTAAAATTTATAATTTGCATTATAAATTTATTTGTAACAAATTCAGAGTTAGCTTATAATATAATATATGCAACAATATATAGCACAACATCTTGTACAAGAAAATATTTATGTATACGAAATACTCTGCATTAATTAAATGCAATATAAATAAAACAATGTAATCTTCCCTTCAATTTGATAAAACAAATAATTTGATAAACAAAATATGAGTTTACTATGAAACGGTAAATTGTTAATCAAAAGTATGTATGTTTGTAAGTATTTTAATTTGTACAAGATTTTGTGTGAGATTTTATTCCATATAAAACAAGTACAAGAATACATGTTGAAAATGTAAAGTTACTTTCAATAATGTGCAGTATGCGAATACATGTTGACTACATTGAGACAATTCACACATTCATTTAAAGTATTTTTACATTTTCTAGATGTTAATAACAATCAACACTGATAAACTAAGAATAGGAGGAAATAAATGGATAAGATATACCTTTTTTTGGAATACATTGAAGCAATAATTACAAAATAAATATGAGTAAACTCTATCTACCGACTCCAAGTATTGTCTGCAGGTCAGATGTCACTTTCTCATTCAAAAGTTATATTTTAGTACATGTGCTTACATCATTAAAATGTAGCAAAATAAGAGATAACGGAGAAGAAAATTGACTAATATGTGTAAGATTAGTAAAATCATTATATATTTATATTCAATATTATACAATTAGATTAACTTTGAACTATGAGGAGTCACCAAAAGTGGATTATTAATTAAATATAACATTTTACTTATGTACATGAAAAAATAATCAAATCTCATGAAGTTATTTAAATGAAAAAAAAAATGCAGATCGAAAAAATTCGAGGATGGGACTATTGTTTGAAATTGTCCCCTCGGCTACCACACTCTCCTCCCTTGGCAAACGATTTTCACTTCATGAGTTCATAGACATTCATGTATTATTTTGATTTGTATGAAAAAGCTACAATTTTCTTTGTCAACGGTTCCTATCTTTCCATTTCTATTAGCCTTGTATATCATGCTTTATCATGCTTTATCCTACATGCTTTATCAGTTGTTCATTCATGTTTTTTCTTTATGACCAATCCATCTAAAGGCACTTATTTACATCTTATTTATAATATCTCATTCAATATTATCTATTCAAGATCTTTCATTAGGCTGAAATATAATTGCTAAGTAAAAGGATTTGTCCACTACTTTGTTCTAATATTTATCGTCCTGTGATTTGTTCATACAATACTTTTGATTTATGTATATTCTTCATTCTCAGTCAATTTGGCATATATTCATCACCCCATCCCAATTTTATCAGCTAATTAAAGATATTCACATTTCTGCCTAGGGACTGTATTATCTACATACTAACCAGTTTCAAGTACTTTTGAAGAGCTATAGTTATAATAAATAATCTTGCGATACAATTTTATTGATGTAAAATCACATAATTCTGATACATTAAAACAATTTCAATTTAAACTATTTCAAATGAATTTAAAAAGTTGAAATAAAATCTGCTGAATCATAGCTTCGTATATTTGTTGATTACGATAAAAAGTCTAATTTATATTCCATATAAATAAACATTTGTTTAATATGTAGTAAAGCAAAACTTATGTTTTTATAGCTCAAATAAATATGGTAATCAAAAAGCTGATGTAGAAAATGCTCAGAAAGTCTGGTGTGGCAAGGGGAGTCAAATTATTTTATTTAATAGAACTTATAAAAAATATTAGTATTATTATTAACTATGTAATGAAAGTTTATAAGGCACCTATTATATACATATACGTATATAGGTAAATTTGTCTTTACTTGTTTATTTTAACTCCTCATTTGTTCAATAAAATAATAATTATAATATTTATTAATGTAAGTAGGTATTAAGTGATTAGCTTATTTAATATTAAAGGGACATGATATAACAAGTGGTATAAAGCAAAATATTTCTTAAGATAACAGGTCCACTATAACACAATCAGGATCATTATTTTAGAGATATTGAAAAATTCAACTTTATTGGACAAGTTTTTACAATCAAAACAATCACCATATCATATCAAGATATGTATATCACACATATGTGTCAAATATTTGAATATAATTTTATACATAATATGTAACTGAACACAATCAGACATGGAAACCCACAATAATCACATCACAAAAATCTCAAGATTCAATTATGACACTGTTACAGAAAGTAGACCTGTTATCCATTTGCAAATTACATAGTTATAATTTGGAATTGAAAGAATCACTAATAAATACTTGAAATTCTTATAACAAGATAGGATAAAATACATTAACACTGAAATATATTATAGATTACCTACAACACCTAATGAATTGGAACATAGTGAGAGAATATGAGATATGTTTTTAATAAGTCAATGTTCCTTTAACGTCATTAAAATATAAATTAAGGAACAATCAACATAATAAATATATGCTGTTTAAATTTAAAATACAAAACCATTGTGATACTTGTCAATGTAGTAGAACTAATTCTCATCATTATAATTTTATTTCTTCAAAAGATAAAAAGCAATAATAATAAATGATATAACGATGAAAAAATGAGAAAATTTTGAACATTCAATGAAATGTTTCTATACAAACACCAAACAGAGCTGAAAGCATATATTTGTGTAATGTTGTTACATAGAAGATTCTACTAAAAATATATTAGTAGAAAAACTGCAAAAACTTACTTTTTAGAATTGTTTAATTAATAATTATACTCTGGGTATTGTACAAAAATCCTTATGACATTTGAACTCTGTAATAATTATTGAGGAGTGGATTCCTTCATGCTTAGATGTCAAAAATTAAAGAACTACATTAGAGTCCAAAATGTAAAAAGACCATCATAATATCACACTCCTAGTACAAGAAATAATTGCATAACCTAAGATGCATTATTACTTATCTAATAAAATGTATCATAAACCTTGCATACATGGGGGTAAGGCTGTAGATTTTTCCACTTTTTGCATGATCTTTGAGATACATACAATATTTTTTATCATGACTTGCAAGTAATTTTCATATTTAATTCAGTTAAGTAACCGCTTACTTGTTTAAATAATATTATTTATTTGTTCGCCAAAGATTATACTAACCGAGAAAATATATTTTAACATGTAAATCTGTTTACTTCGAAATAACTTCAATAATATTTTTCTTTTACATTACATTTATGTAACTGTTACTTATTTGGTAATGTAAAATAATAGTATCTTTGCCAAAAAGTAGAATAATCTACAGCCTTACCCACATGCTATTTGTTTTGTTTGGTATTTGAACACAAATAATCAGTAGGTACTGAAATTTAAGCTACATTAAAAATGACAGTTTCCATAAGTGATTTATACAATTTTGGTTGATGTCTAATAGCAAATAAGAAGAATCTACTTAGGTATATGAAAATATTAGAGATATCAATTAGAGATATCAGTCAAAATCATTTATATGTACTTTGTACATTCACTTTACAGTCTGTCAACTTTTCATAACACAGTACCGTCAAAAGTTTGGAAGATACAATGTGACACAATAACTAAAATTTCTAATGATACATAACCTAACTAAGTATATAAATTATGAGATTTATTTACAAAACATAAATTACAAATTATAATTAAACGTTTATAATAAATAATATACCTCATCATTATAAGTTAAAATAACTAAATTAGTAATTACATATATTAAGCCAAAATTAAATGGAAAATATCAATGAAGATGGGTGGGATTGAATTAACAAAACAAAATTATATTCAGAAATAATTTAACAACTTAATCAGATCATTTTTTAATAAATGAATTTGAAGAATACAAATTAAATTAAAGTTAAATTATACTCTCAACACCATTAGAACCAAAATTTAATCAATTTAGAATAAAAATGTTAATTTGTTTATGGTTTTTAATCTCCAAAACTTAATTTATTATAGAAAAATTACAACAGTTACTGAAAACATTTTAGGACATAATCAACTATTAATCACCTATTGAAAAAAATTGAATTGCAAGCAAGTAAAGATAAACTGTCTTGGGTGGCTAATATATGTAAATTTCACAAAATGATAAAAGGGTGAAAATTTCTTCACATAACATTATGCAACTAAAGCATTTAGTTACATAATTTAAATTTTCACATACCTAGCAGACTAATGAGACAAAATGTTCCTTTATATTTCAATTGATATGAAAAAAAAGATGTAAAATAATTAACAACTTAATAAAAATAGCCCCAGTTAAGAATTTGTAGGAACTATCCACTTTGGTGTATTTCCTCATATTGTTAAAACAAATATTTTCTAAAAATTCTATTTAAAAGAAAATGTGTATTAAATTCAGTACGAGACACAATTACACAATTTGTTGGAAAATATGAATGTGTAATAAGAAAATATCACATTAAAACATTTATGCTAATATTTTAGATTTAACACAAAAAATTATACCAACCATGTGATATTACAACATTGTAATATTATGACACAACTGGTTAAAAAAGATGGACGATTACAATACAATATCATATTCAATGCATCTTATAAACTTCTTAAACATTTTGAAACACTTACAATAAAATTTATACATACCTATTGAATATCATTACATTAATTTAATTATTTACTCATCAATTATATCATGTGAGTGTTAGTATTTCAAATAAATGTGAATATTTTAACTAAAATTTAATAAAGGGAAGCAAAGAACCTAAGTTTAAATTTCCTCTAGTTTAACATTTTAACACACAGCAAAAAAAAATATGTAGGATGCACTTAAAATAAAACCTATAAACTATTCTGTCATATGAAATATATTGTGATACACGCAAATTTTATTATAATTGTGATGAGCCTATTTATAACAAATAAATTAAGTTAACTAAACTAATAAACAAAAATAGAAGATAGATTTGAGTTTTAAATGAAAATGTTCAAGATTTTCTCTGTACACTACTATCCAAATATCTTAATTCTGCAAATGCATGACTATGGCCCGGTTTATTGTTACTCTGTTGTATGCAGGCCCGAAATAGGCACTTGTATTTGTCGGTATTTGAGCTGGCATTAAAAGTTATGGGGATATTAAATTTTTATTTGCGTATTACAGCGCAGAATGAAAAGTCAGTTTAACGCATTTTTCAAATTGTCAATAACCTCAAATAATATGTGATGTGACTCTGTGAAAAAATATTATTTTATTATTATTATTATTAACTGTGTTATTTTATTTGTTTCGTTACACAACATAGTATGTTTTCAGTTTTTTTATACCTAACAATGTTTTCATTATTAAAATCAAACATTGTAATGAAAAATGTATGAATATTAAACAGGTGGACCTGGAACTAGATGATGGTGGTGAAATTATATATTATGCAGAACAATAAATATATAGAAACAGGATGGATCATTTAAGAAGGTGGGATGAAAAAACAATCACGTAAATAAAGTAAGAAAATGAATGCCTGACGTTTCAACATGGCTGACATTTTGTTTGGTTTGTTTTTAGGCAATAAATTATCATTTATGTAAGAAAATAGTCGTTTATTACAAATAAAACTAAATCATGGTTATAAGTAGTAATATGAAATAAAACACTAAAGCTTACGGCGATTAGTACGTCACCGGGCGATAATAGGATAGATACAATACTTAAACCAACATTAAGTTACGCGATCCGCCAGAATCGTTGACACATATTTCAATATGTGTCATTAAGTGACATATTCTAGGGAAGATTAGAGTAGTACTGTAGACGCAGACTATAAGTTAAACTCTTAAGGGCCAACTCAAATACCGGGTCTATGTAATATATTTCTGAAGAGACAAATACTATTGCACTAAAATTTTAAACAAAATAATATAGACGAAGAGCTAGTGACTGCCAGATTTACGTGATAGTAAAAAGATACCACAGTAGGTACAGATTGGATAGTATGAACCCTGAGTAGTGGTGGCTTTCGGAGATTAAAGTGTCAGTTCTGAAGCGTTATAGTATAAAGTTTAATATTTTTAATATTTATTACAGAAGACTATCAGAAATCACATCTTCTATTAACAGACACTCTGATCAGTGGAAACCCCCAAGAGACACCTTTAACCCATTGTATCATAAAGCCGGTGAATCACCAGCCAATGTCATTGAGAATTGTCTTTGAGTGGCTTTTTTTACAATGGTTGGACTCCATATGCCAGAATGCTTTAAAGCTTATCCATACTACCAGGAGAAATGCCATAGTGATCTAGCTAATGGACAAATAAAATATGATTTTATGTTTTGCCCTTTTAAATTATATAGTGCATTGTATGAATAAATTGTCTTTTTATTTGTGTAACAATGGGTTAAAGTTTAATAGATAGTTACATATTATGTCTCTTTAAAGGTATCTTTCCGGGGGTTTCCACCATCTAAAGTGTCTGTAAATAGAAGACTTGATTTCTAATAGTCTTCCATAGTGAATATGAAAAATCTTGATTTATACTATAATGCTTCATACTATAACTGAAATGTTACAATAACAATTTTTAGCACTTGACTGTTATCTCTGAAAGTCACCAAATACTCAGGGTTCAAATTATCTAATCGTTGCCTGCTGTGGTATCTTTCTAAAAGAAAAAAATCAGCCTTTATTCTATGATGAAAGTCTGGCCTATATATTATGACATAAATCTGCCAGTTGTTGGTTCTTCATCTAATAGTCTCATTATCAGGTATGTATCGAAAAGGTAAGTTCAATCAATATGTGTTTCATCATCTATATGTTAAAAGCCCAGCGAGTTTTAGAATAGTACCCCAGAAAGTGATTTCTGTGAAAATATGAAGGTCTTAAGATTTTCAGTCATGAATGGAAATTCTTACAATAGTTGCACATTAATTTGTGAACCCTAAATTAAATAGGCACTGAGAGTACCATACCAAAATCTACTTTAAAAAAATACAAAAATTTACGTAATTTCTATTGTTCTGTTGTAAAAATTTAACAAATTCTAAATATAAGCTTAAAATTAACATCATAACATTAAAATTGAAAAAAAAAACGGGAAAAGAATGCTATTGTGATGTATTGTGCATAAATCTAAAAGGAAGAATGTTCATAAATAAGAAAAATAAAATAAATAAGAAATATGTATCATGGGAATTTTCAAACTTTTAAACGGCAATATTTTTATGTGTGCTCAGATGAGAAGCTTAGTGTGGGATGCCAGGCTAGGAAATATATAATTATTTTAATGGCATACTTATTGTCGCACTGATATCTTCAACAGTATAACTTACAAGCAACTTGGAATAAGAAATACATTTATCAGTGAATCATTCTACAATATTAAAATTTACAAAGCACACATTTCAGAATACAAATTATGATGAGTAATATACACTCAAAATCAACAATCCCGAGTAAAATATTTTTTTATAGAATATAATTAACAGGAGATAAAGATCCTTTCTAAAATATTATGAGGTTTAAATAGGAATAAAAATAATAAATGGAGTGTTCGCTTCAGCACAATCACTGAGCTTGTGGGTCATATTGTAACAGACGCACAATAGACGGATCACTTTTAGCCCCTTCAATGAATTCCTCTAAAGATAGTTTACCATCTTTATTACGATCCATCTGACGGAATATTTTGTCCGTACGCTTCTCTGGTGTAGACTCATCTTCTGGCATCTTCATGACAGATCCAACCATCTTGTATATAGCCTAAATAAATGGAAAATAAACAACAATATAATATAAAAATAGGTATTTAGTGGATGATGCTCTGAATAAAAAAATATTATTATGAACTTAAATTCACACTGATTCAATACATTAATAACACATGAATTAAAATGAAAAATATATAAAATATCATCAAAGAAGTGTGCTCCTTATCATAATCTGATGTAAATAAAAATTGTTTGTTTTTAATACAAATTGTCATTATGCATTGAATCCAAGAATTTTTAAAAAATCATTCAATATGCTAAAAACAAAAATGTAACAGGATCAGCTGTCACAATCAAAGATACAATATACTTTGGGTTCAAAATATATTTTTATACTTGTAAATTTAATTTTTGGACTTCAAAATTTTAATGACACAATTCACAGTTTCGGGTAAAGATAGAAAAAAAATAAGGGAATTCTTTTGGAGCAATTGGACATGAGTACTTTGTAGCTACGAAGAGAAGCTTGAGAGCTTTAAGCTTTATGTCAAAAATATGGGGCACTTTTATCTTGACTTTCAATGTATGTATGGTAAACATTTTGTCAACTTCTCTAAACCCATAGTAGTTCAATACAATTACAATGTATCATTAAAGTAAGTTCTCATTGGCACTTTTATATGCAAAGTTTTTGAGTGCTCCAGTCTTTCTTATGTTATTTCAGAATTTGATCATTAACTATGTTTTATTCACTAATTAATACAAACAATGTTTTTAAACGTTGTATACTTACAGTAACAATCTCGAGCATTTCTTGTCGAGATATATAACCGTTTCCATCCAAGTCATACATTGAAAATGCCCACTGAAGTTTTTGTTCCAGATTTCCGCGAGATGTTACACTTAGGGCGCACAGAAATTCTCGAAAGTCTATTGTGCCATCTCCGTTGGCATCGAAAGTTCTAAATACATGTTCTGCAAACTAATAAAAAAAGAATAAAGTAATATTAAAACAAAATGAGAATGGCTCGTTATTGGAATATGATATAAATATTTAACATCTATTATTAAAAAAATATCATAGTAAATAAAACTAATCCAAAATAGTCAAGAGAATTCTAAATATTTTTTCTTCTGTAACATGAAAGTTTTTACAAAAAAAAAAAATTTAAATTATTCAATATAAGATTCATAAAAAGATTTTAAAGATTGCATACCTTACTCGCATCACCATATGGAAAGAAGTTTCCATAAATTTTTTTAAACTCTTCCACGGATAAATGTCCACTTGGGCAATCCTTTAGGAAACCTTTATACCACTCCTGAATTTCAGCATCTACAATTAACAAATAATAGTTCTTTACAATAATAATATACAGAACACAATTGTCAATTAACAACATGAGTTAGCAAACTATGTGTGGATATTCAATGATTACCACAAATACATTATTTATTAAAAGTTTTTTGCAAAAAAACTTTCTTTCATAAAAATATAGTGTAATAAATAAACGAAAAATAATACAAACGATTACATAAATACTTCGCTTTATAAAATCCTGTGTTCGCTGTACTGAATATTCAAGAAAATATAAAATCAGCAGAAAATTTAATCTATGGTTATGCAGTGTCTATTAGATTATTATGGTTATCAGAGCTACTCTTAAAATGCACATGGTTCCTATTTTTTAACGAAATTATTTAATTCTAAAATCATTTATATTAAATACATTTCAATAGATTAAAAATCTTTCCAATAATAAACAAAATATACTTCAAAATAAACCCAATTGATTTTAGATCCTATATTCATAGGTTCAACTCAAAATATTGCAATTGAAAAAAAGGTTGTGATTTATATTTTGTAAATTTAATTAAATATTTCTTTTGAAAATGAATTAGGCTTTAAACATACATAAACATATTTCACTTATAGCTATAAGTGATTTCATTTCCTGTTACTGTTTGGTAACAGTTGTTATTAGTTTGTTTGATAGTGTTCAATATTTTAAGTAACCTAGTATTGCATTATAAAAATGTCATGTCAAAAAGACACCTTACATTCAGGATGTCTGGATATCAATAAATTTCTTAAAGGAGATGGACTTTACTGTGGTGACTTTATGAAGTGGAATATATTTTTTTTTCATAAATACAAAACACAGAGTCATAATATTAGTATGGTATTGAATAATTATGCACAAAATGGGCATACTAATATTGTGAAATAATAATTTGTCCGAAACTAGGTCAAAAGAGACATGATATTGTATTATTTGATGGAATCTGATTTTACTGTGTGATTGCTGCCAAAAGATGTAGCACAGAACCACATAAAGAGTAAACTGAGAAAAATATTACATATAATTTTGTAAACTGGGTAAAATTTAAATTGAAGTAATAATACAATATTAGTAAACAGGAAAAAAATTGTTATTGTAAATAAACATTCAACATGATGGCAAAAATATTTCATTGATATAATTTACAAACATCGCTTGCGCATATTGTACAAATAAAATTATTCGCAGAAATTTTCACCAGAAATTCGCACAGCAAATATTTAGAAAGAGTATTAAAATAAAAATTAGAGAAATAAAATTTATATTACCTGAAAATTCTGTATTTTGCTTCAAATCCTCAAGAACTTCGGGCTTCAGTTTACTGTTTTGTTTCCCCATTGTTATATTTATGAATAGTCACTTCTTTTAGATATAATCTTGTACTTTTATCAAATTACAATATTGTTTCTTTGTATCAATCAATCAATCCTCTAGCCTGAAATAAAACTTCTATATATATAAATTATATTTTTGTGGTATAACTAAGTTATTAACCCTGATAACTCACCTGAATGAAATATAGGTAGGTACTGTGGGCACTACAATAATTTTGTTAAATAAATTTTTAAATTAAAAAAGAATGTTGTTCTTACAGAACTTTATTTATATATGAAACACCTAAATGTGATGCAAATATCTTAAGTTTGCCGGCTGCTTGATAAAACATACATTACACTAGTAATCACAAAGAGTTAGCATTGAAAAACATTGTCTTTTACATTCAATACAGTTCAATAGTATAAAGTAGAGGATAGAAAAAGTACAAATACAGTTTTTCATATAAACAATATGATAAGTATACCAAATTAGCCCTCAAACAAAAATGTGACAGTAAAAATAATACGTAGGTACACAATTTATACACTAGAAGGTATAAGTGTTTTCAATAATAAAAAGCTTTTTTTTTCCATATTTCAAAATGGGCCTGTATTTCATATTGTTTGTATGTATAGGTACCTACATATAAAGATTTCTTAATATTATTTAGTAATACTGATTGAGCTGAATTGAAAAAGTATGTAATAGCCAATAGAAAAGGGATTAGATTGTACATGCTATATTATGTAATTGTGTTTCTTATGTTTACAAAATATGTATTGTATTTGGTAACATAGAAAATGTAATGTTACCAATTGATATTTGAATACAAGAAGATATGTACTAGAATAATCATCAAACTTATAAAAATAAATACTAATCATATTATGTATGTATCATCTCTTAATATATTAAACTAATGTATACCAGTATTCATAAAATACAATGCATTTCAAGACATAAAGTTACATATTTATATCAAATGTTATATTATATACCACTCCTTTGTTTTGCCATCTTTCTATATTATAATGTTTAGAAGATTATGCTTACTAATTCTGTAATTCACAATTTTGATGAAATACAGTAACCCAATAGGAACTACATTAATTGATTTGGTTAGTTAAAATCGCTGAAAAACAATTTTGTAGGTTCCAAAATATTTACTCTACAAATATCACAATAATATTAACTAAATCGTTGAATACAAGGCAGACGAATAGATGATGAAGATGAAGGCTAAATGGTACAACATGTTTCTGATAGGAATATTGCAATGAAAACAATATTAGCAAGTAAGTTACATAGGTAGATTTTATTCTCTTATTCAAAACATTCATAATATCAATCTTGTCGTTAAAATATAATTCATGGCATATTTACTATCATAGCTTAAAGTGCACAAAGTAGAAAAATATAACATTGTCAAAACATTTATAAGCTACATTAGACTCAATCTATCTTTATTTTATTTTTTCATAATTTTGGAAGTTCACAAACCATTTTGATTGATTATATGTAGGTAAGTTATATAGAAATGACAGAAGAATGAATGTTGCAATACATTTATTCCATCAATCACTGAATATTGATTTGATATTTATTTATGTACCTAATATGAATATAATATAAAAAGCAGTGGATTGTTACAATATTCAATATTGTATAATTTTACTTTTGGACACAAATTTATCATTCAATAATAATGCTTATAATTTACAGTTAATGAAAACATAAATTATAATTTACAGTTAATGAAAACATAATGTTGAATTTGATATTCTAAAATGGTTCATTTATTTATATACATTTACGTGTGTCCACATTTGCCAAATGTTTCATAGATAGAAAAAAAAAGCGAATGAATGTTGTGTTTTCTCCTAGTTAAGCTCCAAAAGCTAATCATAGTACCTTATGTGATTGTATCCAAATACAAAATTCTGCAAATGGAATAAGCTCAGCACATTCACATATTTTCCCTGTTTCTTTTTCTGAATAAATTATGCACATGATTCAATCTCAATACAATGGAGTTGGTGTGCCATGGATTAGGTTATCGAGATTCTCAGGAATTAGAAATATTCTTATATATTTATGTCTAATGGTGGATTAAAAAACACTTCTAAACTTACACTTCTATGATGAATTCTTCATTCAGTTATTATATAAATTTAAATCTTACTGATATATATATTTCAAATATTTTCACTTCAATATGATATTAAATTGACACTTATATTCATAAAAGGTATAATGATATACATTCATGGAATAGTTAGGTAAAAAGACATAGTATGCAATTGATCATTGTACAGGTATATGTAATATATTAATATTACCACTTGCATGTTGCATTCTAGCAAACATCTCGGCTGTTGACTACATTATATGTCTCATACAAAATAGAAACTGCCCTAACTCTATCCAAATTATCTATATGTATGTATATTTAATATATTTAAAAAAGTCAGGGAGGGTCACACATAGTGATTGAGAGGGTAATATGAAGGTGCGACAGTATAAGGAAGAAAGAGACAGTCGAGTTAAATTTATCAATGTATGTAGTTAAACTGTTGCCATTTTTACAACAAAACATTACTAAGTATAACTATTAGGTCCTGGAAGTAATGTGAATCTTTTCGTATTAAATTGTCACATACATACATAACGTTGATTTGTTATGACAATGATATTTGAGATAATAATAATATTATGTGGTCAGATGTCCATTAAGTATAAAAATACTGGATCAAATGGAATGATTCATTATAAATTGTTAATTCAAAGATAGAGAATAAAAATAAATTGTATGATTTAAGTATATAATATTAAAGATCATACAAATAATTTGGTCATTGGTCATTTAGAAAGAAATTTACCAAAATCACCATCACCCATATACATATAGGTAAATATATATCATGGATTTGGAGAAGAGCTATTCTTCAAGCTCGTTTTCTCATAAAGTTAATGGAATGAATAGAGTCCAAGACTTAGATAATATCATAATACTCTCTGCTTGATGATTTACTACGATTCCCTAGATTATGTGTCTTAGAAATAAGAAGAAATCACAGATTAAATTAAATTATAAAATGTGCGTATAAATGGTAAAATTATATTATTAAAGTAGGTACTTAATATAAAAATGTAACTTAATATTTACATGCAAATTAAATGTGAACACTAAACTATTATAATGAGATCTCGTCTAAGCTAGTAAAAATAAAAGTGCATTAATTATGATTATGTCGAACATGATTAATATATATATATATATATAATATATATGTGTGTGTGTAGAAAGTAGTATTTTGATTCAATCAAGAATATGGATGTGGAGGGACGGGGTATTATTGTAAAAATTATTAAGGTGCCAGCATTTTAGATAGTTCTTCATCTTGAAGGCATCCTTTCAGAAACTCTTCTTGTGTCAACTGGCCGTCATTGTTTTCATCCATCTTGGCAAATATATTCTTAGCTCGCTCTTCGGCTGAATCAGCCGGCCGATTGCTTGAACACGCACCCAACATATCATAAATAGCCTGTAATTTTAATATAAACATTCCATTATACCTAATCGATTAACAGAAAAGGAAATATATAAAACTGTCAAATGATAAATTAAGCTTTAGACTCACCTGTACTATTTTAGTCATCTCTTGTATGTCAATGACACCATTACCATCAACATCATACATTCTAAAGGCCCATTTTAGCTTCTCTTCTGGTGTTCCACTTGATGTAACATCAATTGCCAGCAAGAATTCCTAAAATTAATATGATGCTAAAGAATAAGCAAACAACCCATAAATCACTTTTATTTATATTGCAAGTAGAAAACCTTTTAAAACAATTAAGTTTCAAATTAGTTTTCCATATGCAATCGCATTGGCTAGGTATATTCTACGCAATAATATGTATTTATAAAAATATAACGCAAACAGTAAGTTAATATATGTAGTTGCATAAAATACTAATTAACTGAGCACTAAAGATACACCTTAATTACAAAATTGCTTGAACACCTTATGTTAAGAAATTAAAAATCGATTACACGAATTCCTCTCCAATTGTTCGAGCTATATTTTAGAGGAAAAATAAAAAAAAGGATTAAAATAACTAACCCAAATATATAATAAGGGTTTCGAACTGTCTAAGATTATAAGTCTAGTTGTCAAAGATAATTTGTTAATGTCAATACAGTAAAACAATATTATTTAAAATGAGTGAAAAATCCATTTTCCAAACTCATAATAAAGCTCATATAGGTATGTACTTATATTATCTTAGACAGATCAAATAGAAATTTTAATGAATATTTTAAAGATGCATATACGCAAACATTGGATTTTTTCCCTGTCCGGAGTCAATGAATGATATTTTTGGACATTTTTTTAACATCTCAATAGAGACGAAGTTGTAATATTATAAGAGAACCAGGAACTCAAGGCACACAGAATTTATGACCTGTCATCGGTTGGTTTACGTGGACACATTTTTACGCTTGCGCAATGTTCACCATTTACTCCTTATTGAATTCTCTTATCGATGCAATTTTGAAAATCTATATATTTTAATAATGAGAATGTGATTGTTTGAAAATAAGCTGAAAAACACCATCTATGAAGTAAGAAAGAAACCTTTTTGTAACGCAATCTATTCAGAAATTTTATATTAACTTTCTCGTAAAACAAAGTTATTTTTTCACAAAAATAACACGTAGGAACTGAAAAAAATATAATAAGAGAAAAAAAAACAGTATCGTTTATATGAATGTAATTTTTTGTGATGAAATATGTGTTATAAAAAGGAAAAGAAAGTTGAAGGTATTCCAAATAAATGGGAAGAGTTTATGCCAGCCGATGAATGATATCTTGTCAAAATTAAAATTGTTAAAAACAGCTAATATCAAATTCAGCAATATCCGTCTCAAAAATTCCAACTCTACCCAGACATTTGTCAAATTATGGAGAGTTAATGTGTATTGTATTAAAATGTTGTTGAATATAATTTCGTGAAGATATTGAAAATATAAAAAAGCTTAATAACAAGATCAATGAATGTCGAAAAATTTTGATTTTAATAACAATATTTAATAAATTAATAACATTAATACATCTGTCCAATATTTCATATTTTAACATCGTTAGAATGGAAATTTAAGGGAAATATTCTAATTCTGATATATCCACTGCCGACACAAGTACATCTTCATACTCCAAATTATAATTTTCGCCAAACATCTTGAACAAGATTCCGGTTGCGCAGAGCGCAAATTTGTGTCTTTTTGCTTCGTTGGTTTATGTGCAAATCGCCCCCTTCTCAGCTAAAAGTTCAACAAACTATAGTAAGGATTGTTTGTGTTTTTCTGAGATCCAAAAATCATGAGAGTAGGTACTCTTTCAACTTAAATAAAATAAAATAAAAAATTTCAAATATTTTCAATTTGAATCAAATATATATTCATTATCATTATCATGGATATGTACTCGTATACATTATATGGCACTTGATTTCCCAAAATGTCTGTATAATAAATTAATAAGTAATATTCTTTTACCCTATTTTCATAACTTCAATCAACTACCATGCGCAGGTGGAAAATTGGGAATCAGTCACATAATCTTTCCAGTGACGACTTGGACATTTTGATTTAAATTCCAGAATATCTTTACTTTCTATTGATTTAATCATCCTGATTTTCAAATCATTACTATATGTTATAAAATATCACTCTTGTCATTTTCATGACACAACATCATGAACAACTAATTACAAAGACTGTATAAGAAACTTTGCTTGAAACCCATGTTTTTTTTATCAAACTGACTAACTTTATTTACCAAAATTTAATTAACTCAATGTAAAACACAAACATCATTAAAAAGAAAAAGTATTGCAAATTTATGCTTTTTATTTTTCATTTAATAATATTTTATTTAAAAAAAAAACAATGAATATGTCTTTGCAACAAGTACATATACATCCTCATACATTCTCTTTACTAAGCAATGCTTGTGCTATTGATTTGAACCATGACACTGGATTACTAACCCAGTGCACTGTTTTCGTTTTGATACCACTCGTCTAAATGAATCCCTATTTCATATTATTATTTACATTTTGTAAATAAATAATTTAGCGTTGAACCAAAGAGAATAAATATTATATTTTTACTAAACACATCATATTGTACAAAGCTGTGTGGAGCGAAATAGTTGAATAGTTATGTCACTATTTCACCACTTATTTAAGCCAAATAACTGAACAAATGAACACCTCAGCACAGAACTTCCTAGTGATGTGATCATTATACCATCCCTATACATACATATAATTTCTAGTATGTATTTGTGTTAACATTTCATTTTTGTATATTAATTAATAAATAAATTATGTATTTGTTTCCTAGATACAAATAGTAATAAGAATTGATATAGTCAATAGCGAATAACTTTAAAGATGACATGTGCTACGCGGATTGCAAAATTGGGTTTTTCGCTTGGCTGGTAGCTGCCTAAACTGTCCCCCTCTCCTTCAAAATAAGTCAAATTATTTGCCATTACTACAATAAGTAAAAAAAAAATGCTATTTAGTAATCTGTAATTATTATTCATTTACTTATTTGTTTAAATTGAAGCTAGCAATGTATGAATGAAAAATTATGTACCTACAGATAAATTAACTTATGTTGCTTAATATACACACAGATCCGTATATTGGGATGTGTTTAATATTTTTTTTTTTGTTTTATTTCCAAATAAAAAAGAATTACATAAGCCATAATTACATAACAATCTTAAAACAAAATACAATACAAATAAAATATATATCAATATGAGGTTCTTGGATATATTGCCTCACTAGGCAAAAGCCTGTTCCGAGGCAATACCTGTTCAAAATGAGTGGCTGTGCAAGTATTTATGTAGTCAGTCAAAATGTAGTCCGTGCGTATTGTATGTACATGTGTTAAGACCATGAGTGAGATCCGTCATTTCAAAACATGAGTAAGATCCCTCTCACACTCTTCTCTGCCCCTGTCCATTAACAAATAAATTCGTATGTATTTTTTTTCAACTAGGGATATTTAAAATTGAACGATTAAGTCGAAAAGAACAAGAAATGGCTAGAAAGTTTCATGCAAAAGATTATCAAATCCTAATAAATCGGTCTTCTAAAACGCGACTATCATCAGAATGGGCATTGATACCCGGTGAATGGGAGTCGCGTTTGCGAAAAAAATTGAAGAACTTAAAATTATTAAGTAAATAAAATTTTTAAATAAAAATTTTGGTAACAAAAAACTTTGTTTCTTCCACTTCACATTTAAATTTGATGGAACGTTTTCGAACTGTACTAGTTCATCTTCAGCATCTGAAATGTGACTGATTCTATTGTGCGTGTTGTCATCTTCCATTGGCGAGTGTGGGCGGGTTGAGTATGGCGGGGGTAATTAACTGGTTGGGGTGAGCGGTAGCGAGCGGTGTAGGTTTGTGTTTCGTTTGGTTCTTAATAATATTCAATATTGGTGAATTTACTGGAGGAATCTGAATATTTATTAAATTGGGGATATTTTTTCTTTTATTTATTTACAGGGCTTCTAAAATATCGAGTTTTTTCCCTTTCTTTTCAATATGGAGTACTTCGACATCTTTTATATTAAATTTGTGTCCGTTATCTCTGCAATGCTCTGCCATTTCTGAGTTTGAGGTGATGTTCTTAATTGCTTTTTTATGCTCATCTACCCTGTCTTTAATTCTTCTCCCGCTTTGTCCTATGTAAAAAATATCACAATCCTCACAGTTAACTTTATATACTCCGCTGTTGTCAAATTTATCTATCTTGGATTTATTATTGAATATGTGTTTTTTAATACTATTGTTGGTGTAAAGTGCCGGTTTAAATGGTTTGTTTTTACATTTGTTGATGATTTCTTCTGTTACCAAAATTTTTATTTAAAAATTTTATTTACTTAATTATTATGGATTTCCACAGTGTTAATAAAAATAATTTCAACGACTTAAAATTATATATTTTTTCATAATTCTAGTTGAACATGAAGTGACAGTTTCAAACATTGAAAAAATAAAAACATAAAATAATTTACACGGAATTAAAAAAACGACACAACATTTTTTTAAGTAGGTACATCCGAAAATATAGCTCATTTTTGTTCCATGCTCTTTAATGTTGAACCAGTCATACATGACATTTTATACATCCACGGATTAAACTTGTGTCAAGTGAGCAAACGTTTTAGCCTGTGAGCTGTGAGGCTAAAATATTTTGACTTTTAAATTGAATATGCTTAATCCAAGCAAACCGAAAATTTTAATATTTTATGTTGACTTTCAAATAGAATATGCTTAATCCAAGCAAACGGGAAATTTGCAAAAAAAAAAAAAAAATAAAACACAAGACGCAAATAAAAAAAAATGGCAGATTATCTTAAATGTAATGCTTTCTATGTAAAGTGGGTACATAATTGTTATATGTACTTAATTTCTACACAAAAATATTTAAATTATGAGGAAACCAGAGGCATTCACCGTTAATATTATAAAGCTGAGAGGTAAATTTTATTTTATTTTCTTTTATTTTATCTCAACAGCTATTTCATAAATTGCTTAAAAACATTACACATATCAAAGCCAACTACAGAGATGTCTCAAATTATTGTAAAAATAATGTTGAAAAAGTAAATTTAGTAGGTAGATATTCAATATAATTATAAATTGTAATAATTGTGCCAATTACAGTCACCACAATACGGTGATAAAATATTGATTTTAAATTTCATCTAAAAAATCGTGAATAAAGATTTTCGAAACAGATTTCTGATTTCTCTGTGTAAGATACCGTAATTGATAGGACGCCATTATTTAATACATTGAACTGTGATTAAATTATTCTCACCTCTTAATCTTTTACATTTTTTGGACAAAGATTTCTTACAAATGCATTATTTTCAATAAAACGGGAATATTTATGAACCATACTAAAACAAATAATATTTACAAGACCAATAAAATTTGCATCGAATGATACGTTATTGGCGAATAAAGAAAAAAAAAATATGTGGAAACGAGCGCGTATTTAAATTTCAATTTTCCTTCAAAAATTCGACATAATAAAAAATTAAAGTTGTCGTGCATTTTTAATGTCAAATAATCGCACGCCTAAATAATGTTATAATGTGTGAATGAGAGGAGAGAAAAAGCGAGATCAAAGAATTAAATACAACTGAGTACCACTGACGAGAATTCTGTGCAGGGCCGGTTTTACAATTAATAAAATTAACTTGAATTAAAAACTGTTTCTTGTCAAAACAACAGAGAGTCAGCTAATAAAATACTAGTTGCACCCTGTTATAGACAGAAGTAAAATAAATCTTCATTGATCAAAATATATGTATAGGTATATTCTTTTAATTCGTGTTTTGATGACATTTTTTGTCATACAAAAATAATGCGTTATCCCGTAATTTGACAAATGATAAAACATTCTGTATAGTATGAAATACTTTATTTGGTTATGCTCTCAATAACAATAATAACTGGAAAACAATGCGATATATATTTTAAAAAAATAAAATATTCTATAGAGTATCAAGGTAATTTATATATTTATTTATGGTTACAAACAGTCTCAATTACGAAATACATTAAATAAGACAATTCGTTACCCACACAAAGACCTGGGAGGCAAGTCCGGTCAAACGGTGAAATGAAAAATCATATGATTACCCTTAAATGCTAGTGCTATAGGTGGACGAAATCGGTCGAGGCAGCATTCGAACTCGCGAACACTGGATTACTAGCCTTGCGCGCTTATTGCTCTGCCATCTCGACCCATTTAAATCACATCCATCTATTTTTTTTTATTAAAAATGAATATGTCCTTGTTAAACAAGTACATATACATCTTCCTACGTTCCCTAAAATAAGCATAAATGCTTGTGCTATAGGTGAACGAAATCGGTCGAGGCAGGATTCGAACTCGCGACCACTGGATTACTAGCCCAGCGCACTAACCGCTCTACCATTGTACCATCTAGATTTTATATCTTAAGATATTATAGAACTCCATATGATAATTATATCCATGATATGGGTAATCATGAGGGTTTCGATTTCACCGATTGACCGGACTTGGCCCCCCATAACATGTAACATAAATTTTATAAAACTAGTTAACACACACGAATGATGATGCATCTGAATCAAAAGGATTAAAAGGGAAGATTAATAATACTACTACATGCCACCACAATG
The DNA here is from genome assembly GCA_963576475.1 of Molanna angustata. Classification (NCBI taxonomy): domain Eukaryota; kingdom Metazoa; phylum Arthropoda; class Insecta; order Trichoptera; family Molannidae; genus Molanna; species Molanna angustata. The sequence continues at coordinate 25,700,732 of OY754966.1, forward strand.
AGAACCCTAATGAATGAGGAATGTTAATGAGGAATGCCGAAGCTTCGATGGCGTGATGTGGTTAGGTGAGATGCTGAATCATGCGAGATCACCTTGGATGGAGCCTAGGAACAGAGCAAAGTGGAAGAGTAGGACTCGGAAAGCAGACCCCGTCGCCATGCGCGATAATTACTAGGAGGTATGATTGATGAAGAGAATCGAAATATACCAGTCTCGCTCGGTTGCATTCAAAATCACTGTCCGTACTCTTTATCAACATCCGTAGTTTTGACGATATTATTGACAGGTATGGTTGGGCGCCTTTTCACTTTAATTCTCCAGATGCTGAAAACTCTAGATCTGGCCCTGATTCTCGTGTAGGTACATAATATTTTTCCCTTCTCCCTCTGGTCGCATTACATCAAACATTTTTTTTCCATACTGAACAGGCTTCATCAAAACACCCACGAGACACTTTAGAACTTTTGATATTTATAAAAAAAGTGAAGGGGTGAATGAATATAATAAGTATATATGTAGGTACTCCATTTCACGGCGATGTCGTTGAAAATTTAAAATGTTGTAATGTTATTTATAAACGTTTTATACTCTCGTAAAAAACGCGTTTGGGTGTTGTGAAAATAATTTATAGAATTAAGAACACACCCGATATTGTCCACAAAAAAATGTTATATAATTTTTATGATGTCAATAAATAACCTCGTTTTCCTGTCAAGTAACGCCCTGATTTTTCGGTCTACAGAACCTACCACACTTGACATCTCCATTGAGTATAAAAAAGTTTTTAATTCTTTTTTCAAGCACTATCAGCTAGAAAATAAAAGTAGATACATTAATTTAATGGTTCTTGAAAGATACTCCTTCTGCGTTATTCAATATTCTCATGTTTACAGTTGTATCTTATTTTTATTATTAAGTATCTACTCAATACGCGTGTTTCAAATTTACTCGAGATTTCACGTTGCTTTGGGTCGGTTAAAAAAATGGTAAATTAATAGATAATATGGCAATAAACCTGCATTTGTGCACTTTGCTGAACAAAATTTGAAGAAATGAGGACTCATTGATGAGCAATGAGAGTATATGAAACTTTAACAGTACGTATCCACCTACGAGTATGTACAAGAATAGTGATATAGTAAAACTACGTGGATTTGATTTGAGGCAGATAAGCAAATGGGTGCAGAGCAGATTAGAAGAAACGATGGCTAAGCGCGTTGGAATAACAATCAATAATAATAAAAATAAATTTGGATGACTTAACCAGCGCTGTTTTCGTAAATATACTGGTCGGCCTTCGTGGCTCAGTTGGTTAGGTACCTGACTGCTGATCCAAATATCCCGGGTTCGATTCCCGGTGGAGACACAGTTTTTAATTGTGTTGTCAGTTTGGATCAGTGAGACGATTAATATCGTTAGTCTACAGAACGTGGCAAATTGTTATTGGGTGCGTGTTAAATTAATATTTGATATAGTACCTACCTGTTAGATGTCCGAGAAGCAACATTAAAAAACAAAATAATATAAAAATTCTTCAAGAGCGTTGATTACAATATTGTTACGTTTACCTAGAGCGTTCGTATGTTCAAATGATTATCATAATGTTATAAGATTGAAATTGATATGTTATTAATAAGTAACATCTTGACAGATGCTATGATTCTCAATTATTTATGGATTAGAACTTTATCTTAGATGATAAACTGATCGCAAATGTTATGCGTTTTATAACAACAAATAACAGATTGAAATGATAATTGATGTGTTGATATGTTCCAAAATCCCATTTATCTTCTTGGCTTTAACCATCGTTGATATATAAAACATATTTGAACACGATCCGAATAAAATACCATTTGAAATTATGAGTAGGAACACGTCTTTCTCACATACATACAAAAATAATTCGTTTGCGTGAAACAAGATGAAAGAAAACCCGTCAGGGAAGTATCATAGAAATAAATAGTTGGAGCGAGGTAAATGTTGAAAGAAATAACGGAATTCCTATAGGTAATTTTCAATTACATACATGTATCTCAAGTGATATAGAAATTGATGGTAAACAAAAATGTAAATGTGTATTTTAGTAAATACCTTATATTATAGTAGGTATAAAATGTCTTTTTTTTAGATGAATTACGTTTACCTACGCCACTTTCAATCTACATACAAGTCTATGTAGTGATCATTCATGCTACGAAAATAATTAAGCCAAAAAACATGAAGATATTATAAGAGTCCATGAAGGGATAATTGATTTTTTGCATTGTTGTGCAATGAAAATAATAAAATAACAACGTCCACTAAGCAACTCTACTCGGAAAAATATAGCAAAATACAAGAGAAATTTAGTTAATCATCTGGTACATAACAAAAGCTGTAAGCAAATAGCGAGAAAGAAAACATGAGGACAAAGCAAACAACATCGGCGACTGATAGACGGAATATTCCGCGTCTGAATGAAGTCACCGAATCATAAACCAGATGATCTCTCCATACATTTTTTTTATACAGAGATCGCGCGCTACACCTCTTTCAGCAAAATGTTGTACTGGAGGTGTTGCACAGGCTATCCGATTCTAAATTCAGTGACGGAATATTCCTGCCAGCCTAAGAATTATAATTCTGGCGCTGCTAGAAATATGAGAAAATAAATGTAAGCGAATGGAGCTACATAATTGCAGAACGAGAGTCGTGTCGTATTCAAAGTGATGAATTGCATATCGAAATTATAAATTTAATTACGAGTGTAAATGATACAAAACAAAGCGATATCGCTAGACTAGGGTCAGCATCCTCAGTGGTAACTACCAACCAACAAACGTGTCTAACGAAAGCACTTAGGCTCGTCCTTGTGGATTAAAACTTTATAGTTAAATCATTAATTTGTAATTAAATTTGAACTTCCACTGTGTTAAAAAAAATAAAAAGTTATTTTCGATATTATGTTAAGATAAACAATTTTGACATGTAAAGCTTGAAAATATCAATAAATCAATCGACGAAATTGTTTTTTTTATTTACAGAGAAAAACAGGTGTGTAATAATTATAAATTAATTCTTCATAAAAGTACCATGTCAGAAAGTTAGATAATGTATGTAATATGTCATGACTGTTTTAAACAGTTTTAAATAATAAATATTTCAAGTACAAAGGGATACTCCGTACATTAATAATTATAGGCTATAACTAAGTATTAAACCTTGAGTTTATAGATATGCAAATTTAGATCAAAGCTGAATTTAAACCCGGGTCTGTTGAATTAGCAATTAACTTACGAGTATTAATTAATAATGTTTGATTACGTTAATTTCCTCATGCTTAATAATGTTGTCATACAAAATGACAACATTTGGTATTGAATGTAATAGTGATATTACCGAACAAAACGGATCAATGTTATTGTTGATCAAACATTTCATTGTTCTCAACCAGACATATCCGAATTGGATGTGTTTTATTGTTGAAACGTTGAGCTTATAACCTCAGAAACTTGTGAGTGTCTGTGTTTGTAGAATGATTAAATGAACATCGATAGTGACAGACAACTTTCCATCTCGCCGCTTCGTTATCTATGTACAACAAATTCCCTACTCTGCGCCAACTTTGTACAATCAATAACCCATTAGACAGTTAATAACAGTAAACATTTCCTTTTAAATCGAAATTGATATTCATCGAATGGGTACCTAAATCTACGTCTATCTACTTCATAACTCTTCTTCTATTCACCTCAATTGATTTGTACGAAATGAGTTTATTGATAGGAATTGTCTGACTTTTATATTCTCTGGTTGGTATGAAGAATCTATAATGATACGTGAAACGAAAACTTCAGACACCTTTTTAAGCAAACTGCGTGCAGGGAATAGTGTAAGATTTGACATATTTAAATTTTATATAGAGTAAGAGTGCAGAAAGCTAAAATTATAGATATGTGTTACAAATGCATTTAATAAAAATAACATAGCATTTCATGTCAAACCATAGTTTGTCGAACGCAGTTCTTATACATTCAAATACTCACATAACACGTTAAAGGAAAATTCATAATCTACTGTGAAACAACATAAATTGTACTTAGGTACACAATATTACACTTTGCACCCCCTTGATGAGCACATTATATTTTTTTATCATGGATCGGGTACAATGACTTTTGAAACATAAAAATGTAATGAATTTCGGTGGACTTTTGACCTCTGAACGATTACTATTCCCGATAAAAACATAAATACGAGGATCGAAACAATCTAATGATGGAGTTAGAATATTTTATATGGTATAAAAGATTTCCACACTACATCCGAATTCTACCGCACTCAATATAAACTGTCCAAATTTCATTTAAAATATCTCAAAACTTTTATGATTGATGAGAAAAGCTATGTTTCAATGTGTACCTGCCTGTATTGAGAATGTTGTGCAGTCATACTACGTAAGAAAATCAAAATAGAAATCTTTTTTATTTACATATTTTGTGAATACAATGACAATACAGTAGACCTATTGTCATATTCGATTTGTGAATACAATGACAATACAGTAGACCTATTGTCATATTCGATTTGTGAATACAATGACAATACAGTAGACCTATTGTCATATTCGATTTGTGAATACAATGACAATACAGTAGACCTATTGTCATATTCGATTTGTGAATACAATGACAATACAGTAGACCTATTGTCATATTCGATTTGTGAATACAATGACAATACAGTAGACCTATTGTCATATTCGATTTGTGAATACAATGACAATACAGTAGACCTATTGTCATATTCGATTTGTGAATACAATGACAATACAGTAGACCTATTGCCATATTCGATTTGTGAATACAATGACAATACAGTAGACCTATTGTCATATTCGATTTGTGAATACAATGACAATACAGTAGACCTATTGTCATATTCGATTTGTGAATACAATGACAATACAGTAGACCTATTGTCATATTCGATTTGTGAATACAATGACAATACAGTAGACCTATTGTCATATTCGATTTGTGAATACAATGACAATACAGTAGACCTATTGTCATATTCGATTTTTTTTCCCTCTTATTTTTTGATTTTTTTTTGTCTATTTTTATCTTAATCTGTGTTTTTATCTAATTTTTTTTATAATTAACAATCAAATAAATTATTTATTTATTTGTTAATTATAATAAAAAAAATATATATTTATATTTTATCTGAATCTATATTTTACATTATTATATTTCATCAATGTCTATATTTTTATTTGTTTGTATATTTCATCTTTGTGTGTACCTAATTAATTATTGTAAGTGTATATTATTGTGTCTTATGCCGTATATTTTGTAAATAATAATAATAATACCTATTTATATTGTTTTAATACACGACAATCTAATGTACCTACCTATATTACTGTGACGAACGAGCAATATAATTATTAACCCTTTAAGGGCCATGCCTGAATAGGTAGGTATAGGTAGGTACTCGATCAACGTATACCGGGTAAAAATACCACGAGTATACTCGGGCAAGCTTGACCTGCAGAAAAGTTCAAATCCGAGTTACATATTTCGTGTAAAAATAATTGAGATTTTCGGTGTTTGGGAGTAAAATTAAAGATTGTCTTGCAATTTTAAACAAGAAATCACCTATCATCCCTCAACCCCCTCACTTCTAATTCGATGACGTTCTTTGGTAATTTGAGTCAGTATTACGCATTATTTTAAGGTGCGATGGCATTGATTTCTATGCGCGCTGTGTACTTATGAATATTTGTATTTTTTAGGATTCAAATGAGTATATTTTATTTCTATTTTATTGAATCAAATTAATATAATGAATATAATTATTATTCAACCTATAAGTAGGAACTTTTTTGCTATAATTTTTTCTTTTATTAATTTGTTTGATTGATATAGACACCCAACATACAAATTTATACAATAAGATGAATATAATATCGTGTTCAAAAATCACAGTGTGGTTTTTATGTTCTTCAAACTAGATTTTTTCATGTTTTTTTATAAAATAATTTTTATTGCCACTACAATGAGTGACATTGAATATTTGAATGAAGTTGAATACGCGAATTTAGAAAAAGATGATTCTTGTGATTTCATTCATTCGGTGAAGTTAATGATATGCACTGTAGTCAATATTATATGGGCAAAAACATGGAAGGTTCTGGAATAGATTCCCGTAAAAAATTGCAAAAAAAAATCCATAGTCAATACTTTAGAAAAAGATGATTCTTGTGATTTCATTCATTCGGTGAAGTTAATGATATGCACTGTAGTCAATATTATATGGGCAAAAACATGGAAGGTTCTGGAATCGATTCCCGTAAAAAATTGCAAAAAAAAATCCATACTCAATACATTTCTGGAGCGCATACTTTAGTTGAGATTGCCGTATGGCATTTTCTTCAAAACAACTGAGTACTTTCGAATAAGTCCGTCACTTCTAGAGTACAAGAAAGTGTATTTTTGTCTATTCAATTATATTATATTGTAAGACTTTATTGTTTTATTTTTTATAAATATTTTCATATCAAAATTTATTTTACGTCACCACACTATAATCACCGTAGTTTCAATTACAGACCTGGGGGGCGGGGGGCAATTCTGGTCCAACCGGCGAAATCAAAACCCACGCGATTACCCATACCATGGATATAATTATTATATGCTGTATTTTTATAACTATCTTATTGTGTAATATTTATATTTTTTCTTTCTCAAAACATTCTTTATCTTGTTTTTTTGTGTGTACGTTTTTTTTAATAATTAGGCAATGTTTATTAATTAGGTTTTATATTCGTTTGTTAATTAGGTTTATTAATTCGAGGGAACAATCTTGGCATAAGTGTAAAATAATTTCCTTTTGTACTCCATATGATAAGAACTCCATATGATAATTATATCCATAGTATGGGTAATCAAGAGGGTTTTGATATCGCCGATTGGACCAGACTTGCCCCCTTGTTTTATGGTGAAATCCTAATAAAAATCGAAATATATATATTATAAATAATATTTTCATTTATTAAAATTATTTTTTTGCACATGTTTTAAAAAAATCCTAAAAGGTTAAGTATTCAAATTTATGCTATGATACCCTATTAAAGATTCATTTAATTTATATTTATGAATTTTGATAGGTACGATGTTTTAAAGGTATGGGACAGATGGACTGTTATGAAATTAGAATTTTCAATTATGGGACACTAAAACAAACATAATCTGAGGTTTCCACAAGTGCACAAAGAGTTGTCCCTCTTTAATTTTTGGACGTCGTGTGGGATACGATTTTCATAATATATTTATTTTTTATATTTATTTCATGAAACCAGGAGTTGGATAGAATCGCCATTTATATATTTTTAAAAATACTTCCTTCAATTTACACAAAGCTATATAAATGTCATATCTAAAATGATATAATAATTATAAAAATCGTTGAAAGTTAAAGCTAATTGAAGCAAACTCGGTAAAAAGTATCAATAACCATTTATTAATCATCAACGGTAGCTTTTATTGATACGAGTTGTAATCGAGTTAGTAAAAAGAGAAATATTATAAAAATTACCAAGTTTTTTGTTATATCATTTTAAAATTAAATTAAACACAGTTTCCCACGTAAATAAAATAATCAATGTATAATTTATTAAAATGTACGCGCAGGTACGTAGTAATTTTTTCAAGTATGAGAAACTAACACGTAATAATAATAATAATAATACAATTAACTATTAACCCGATGTTTATGTGACACTACGCCAAAACTACTTATGTCTTGGTGATCTTGATCTTGTAATACCTATACCCACAAAGGTTGGATTGGTGCCAAAAACTATGTCCGACTCTCGTACAAAATTAATTATGAAATGGTCTTTACGGAAGAAAGCTTGTAAATAATGCGAAATACCTAATCAAATTGTTTAGGTACAATAAAACTAACCCCATTTACCTGGTACAAAATTTCATTCAAATGTGTAATAATAAAAAAGAGAAATGAACCGCCATGAACATTATTGTTTCCGCACGCGCCAATGTAACTAACACACAACTAAAGCCCAACAATATCGATCCAATAGCTTTAACTATTTTATAACTGACAATAAAAAATATTTGGTTCCCGCAACATGCGCAACATTTATCTAGGCAAAAAATTATGCCAATTATAGTTATTTTACATACTATAAATACAGACAATAGAATAGCCAATGTGATGATGTATACTTGTCCTTGCAAACAAGTACATATACATCCTAAAATAAGCATCAATGCTTGTGCTATAGGTGCACGAAAACGAAATTTTTGTTCAATTGTCAATCCATAAGACTGAACATTCTGTATATATATAAGATTAGAGGTAAAATGGTTATTTTTAATTGTCCACAGTGTATGGTTTTTCCAACTTAGTAGTCAAAAGACAAACACCAACTTAGAGGCTTCGCAGCATATGTTATTTTTTTATTCTTAAAAAATGAATATGTCCTTGTAACAAATCATATACATCATCATACATTCCCTAAATTCAGCAGAAATGCTTGTGTTATTGGTGAACGAAATTGTTTGTGGCAAGATTCAAACTCGCGACCACTGGATTACCAACCCGGCGCAATAATCGCTTTGTCACCACCTATATACAAACATAACTTTAAAATCTCGAATTTCCAGACCGTGAGAACATTTTGTAAATTTCGACGAAATCATAGAGAAAAAAATTAACGGATACCTATGGAAAACTTATCAGCTCTAAGTTTATAGATTTTACATAGGTATATGATATCAATATGAAGTCAATAGGACTTAGTTTGGGGTGCAGAGAGGACACAAAAAAACAACGCAAATGATGAAACCATAACGGAAAAAATAACGGCTGTGTATGGTAAACTAATCAGTCCTAAGTATATGCACTTTACACATATATTATGTAAATATGAAGTCGACCGGAATAATGTATAGTTTGGGCTGTAGAGAGGACACAAAAAGGATAATCCGTACCGCGTACGCCATACATACAAACACGTCACGACGAAACTCATAGTGTGCACTCTATCATTGTGAAAAAATACTTATGAAAATTGTAAAATCAGGACTCTCACTATTCCGTAGTAGTGGAGTAAAAACCCCGTCTTTGTGCATATTGCTGTACAAAAATTGAATAAATAAAGAATGACCTTTCATACTTACGTTACACATCATTTGGTATTTTCTAAACTGTTTTAGAGCTATATATATAGTTAAAAGTCACTTTTTGATTCTTTGCCGTGTTGGGGTATTTACAAGCTTATACGAAATAGGCCTAGCATTTACGAAATAGGCCTATCGCACATAATAAAATTCATGTAGAGTAAAAAAGTGGTTTACTTTTAATTATAGATATAACTTATAATGGAATTCTACAAAATAAAAACTTCGTCGATCATTACTGTTTTAGAGCATTCGCAATTTCAATTATTTTTTTCATTGGCAAATGTAAAGTGTAAAACTGAGCAGGGAAACGAAATGGTTCAATAAAATCTATAAAGTTACATTCATTAACACAATCATTTCAATAATTTTATTAGACATTAACAATGTTTTAAACCATTTTAATTATATTGGAACAACTGGCGCCAAATTATGAATGACAATAATAGAGAGACGAGTTATTTAGTCCTCCTTGAAATGCCACAACTTAAAATGCACACAGAAAATAAGAATAATGTATAACAGTTTACGTAGTATTAACGAAAGTTTTCCGTATCGTCGCCTGAATCTCAACACGATATACTTATATAAATTATAAAAAAATAAATAAACTCATAATTTTATCCTCACTCAAACTTAATATTTTAAACATAACGAGCTACGATAAAATATAAAAAATATAACTACGACACGCTACAACTATCGACTTCCCTTATAGGAATAATATACCTACTCGCATTTACTACACATTTCTGTGGAAAAGTTTCCAGTTGGAAAGTAAATAAAATCACAAGCACAGCAATGAGAGTTGTAGCTTTTATCTGTCAAAAACTATAAATATAGTTTTATAAATTGTGTTTGACTTTGAATCGGTATTCGGCATAAAATGTAAACAAAGCCGATGTGAGAAAATATACAACCATAAACAAATTTGTATTTTACCAATCGAAATTCACGTATAAATGGATCTATATTTTTGGATTGATTACGTAATTATAACATTACTATTTTGGGTTAGAAGTAACCTACAAAAATTTAAAATAGTCATCTGATTAACATAAATGGTAAACAAATATTTTTTTACAAGATAAGTCAACTGAGATTAGCAGAAGCTGGATCTGAACTAAAGTAAACCATGTAAAAAAAATACACAGATCAAAGACGTTTCATTATATTAAACCCACTAGCAACACTCTACGAATCCAAAATGAAAGCATAAATATTTTAATAGCGCATAAAACAACTTTAGCCATAAATAGAAAGAAACAGAAATATCGGAAAGATATTAAAATAAAACCTATCGTATATTTTATTAATGCAGGTAACCAAAAATATGCCACAGGTTGGTTAATGTTTATTTTTATGACATATTATTACCATAAAAATAATGGCAAGTAAATCAGTTTGTAAATTACTAAAAATAACAAACATCAATTAAAATTCAAAAGAGTATGTCTAATTACGATCGAACGTTTTCGTCGAGACTACTCGAACTACGGCGATAACTTTCTGTCTTAATAAATTAAATCTGTGGAAATAAATCTTTTGAATTTTAATTAATACTTAATTTACACAAAAACTATAGAATAATTTAAAATAAAAAATAATTTAAAAAATTGCATGAGACATACACGAATTCATGTAAGTAAATAAATATAATCACAAGGTATTTTTCATATTAAATAATAAAAATATCATTGACGATATCAGGAACCCTAAAAAACATCGACAATAACCATATAACAAAATTAAAATAATATAATACATTTACATACAAGAACACACAGGGCAATATTGAAAGTCGCAAAATGCCCATTATGATGGAATGGAAAATTAACAAAATAGAAAACTCACCTTGAAGTCAATATATCCATTTTTATCCATATCAAATGTTCGAAAAACGTGATCACAGAATTCCTCCGCATTACCAGAAGGGAAAAACATTTTATACATATCAACAAATTTTGCAGGAGTCAATCTTCCATTGGGACAGTCTTGCTACAAAACAAATAACGCCGGTGAATATAACAAAAATACACAAAATCACAATCCAAACACTAATAAAGTTACAAAAAATAAATGTACATTGTCATCAGTTAAAAGTTAAAACCCTTATAATAGCCAACATTAATTATTTGTCATGTGTTATTAAAAAATGCTTTCCTCTCAAAATGTATTTATGCAATGACACATTAATTTTCCAACCGGGCTCAAATTAACACATTAAAACTGGTGTAAACACACAACGAAATGAAATAACACATTCAAACAGCGTACATTAATGTGTATATCTGTATTAACATCACACAAAATCAGAGTAGTCTACAGCCAAAACTTTTCACACAAAATTTTTAATAAATACAATTCTGTCTGTATTTTATAACATGAACCGTGCCTAAAACAATACATTGTCAATGTACAATACTTGTATTCAATACACAGTATTGAACAAGTGCACAAAGACGTAAAGTAGGTACCTACACAGACAGTTAATAAGAGTTTATACGGAATCTATCAAAACTAGATGAAGATGATATATTTCGTTACATAGGTTAAAGAAGTTTTAATCACAATAAACTAAACTATTTTCTATAACACGACAGTAAGAAATAGCTAAAACGACATTGTGGATACATTGCCTCTAGCACTTACTAAACCTACGAAAAAATCTAACGTTTTTGAATAAATTCATTTTATAAAATAAAATTACATGACATTTGATTTTATCGATGATATAAAATGCGAGAAACGATTTTATGGCTAGTTCACAGTAAACGTCGTTATAACCATATCATATTTCAAATGGATTGTGTATTGAGGTTATGTACCTTAAAACCTTTATACCACTCTTTGATTGTGGTTTCATCATATCTGGTGTGGGATTTGAGAAAATCCATATCCTCCTTCGTTAATTTGTCCTTGCTCCCAAAACATCCCATGATTGATAAAGTCTACAAGACAAAGCATCAAATGAATACTGTAGGTATGTAAAGACTGTCAAAAGCGACAAACACAAGAAAATAATTAAGCGATTCAATGTCCACAACAGACAGAGGAGATTTGTACATACGTCATTAGCATGCCAAACAATCACATTTATACTGATGTACATTATTACTATTACATACAATAGAACATAAATTAACACAACAAAGATATAATCATATTTAGCTAATTGTAAGGCAAAGATAGCGCCTAATTTTTTCATCTAAAATTGTATAGACACATTGATATTGGCATTCGTTCTAACACTATTAAAACATGAATAGTTGTCGATTTCAAAATAAAATATATCAAATACAACACGCATGAAAGATCTTAAATAATTTATAATCACGTACCTAACACCATCAATTAAAAATATGTAACTATCGATTCATATGGATGCGAGACATTGACATAACGGTGAAGATGTTTGAAATGCTGGACACCTGTAAAAGAAAGGTACTACGTAGAATATCCATCACGGCCCCGTGAAGGATGGCGATGAATGTGGCATTAGACGTCACGATGAGTTTTACAACATATACCAGGCCCCAAGTATCAAAACGCACATGAAATTACTTAGGCTGAGATGGGTTCGACATGTACAACGAATACCAACCTCACGGGTGCCGAAACGAATCATGACTGGACACCCGGGCAGAAGAAGGAAGGTAGGAAGATCAATGCTGCGGTGGGAAGATGAGATCAGAAAGGATGGGGCTAAACTTCCCCTGGAGAGGAGCTGGAAAGTGGCAGCAGAGGACAGGATGGGATGGAGGCGCTTGTTGAAGGAGGCCAAGGCTCGATTTGGGCTGTAGCGCCATCGAAGAGAAGAAAACTATTGATTCTGTGCGGAATAAATTAATATTGATGAGGCTATCAAATATAGGTACATGCATTTGGAAAATAAACTTTCTGAAGAAAAAAAAATGTAATGTCATGAGGTAAACTTTTATAGTTTATTAAACAATAACAATCTAAAAACGTAGTTTTGTTGTTAAGTCTAAATGATAAGTAAGATGCAGAGGTCGCTCACCGACCCGATGTAGTAACCTTGTTAAATTCTATATTCAATTACTGAAAACCATCGATCTGTTCAAGACCAGAGGCAGACCATTTGTTGAGTGAATGAGTGTAGCCGCCATCCTTAGTCAAGAGACCAAAATTGATAACCACATTCGTGGTTAATACAACATTATTGTATATACTTTTATGTATTAATAAGTTATTATTTTTTTGACTATCATCTACAACGTGTGTTGGAAATGAAAATTTTTACTTTACACAACTTTGGAGAACATAATGGAGAATTACACATTTTTTTTGCCAAGCAACCAATGCATAATATGTTGAGGACAAGGAGGGAATATGGTCACGAACCTCAGCAACGAGGACAGAGTCAGAGAAAAAATCTCAAATAAACATCCTCTAGTGGCAAATAAGACGAAATAATGGAAAACCACTCTTGAATAGAGGACTAGAGACAATTATATGAACAAGGTGACCTGTGAAGTGCGCTATTGCAGTTATCGTGATATGAAAAGGCGGGCGAATAAAACAGATAAATATGTGGAGAGATCGAGTGCTTGGTGCAGACCGATCTTAGAATTCCGACCCAGAAGAAGTTAAACTATCAGTTACACATTTATATCAATTTGCAAGACGTAGTTCAAAGTTTTAACACCGAGATTAAATGACAAATTTCAAACGATCGGGAACTCATGGTCCACACTATACATCAATATGTTGAATAAACAATAACGTTAATCTGGCAAACATCAAACCTTGTAAAAAATAATATTGATACATAAAACTCGCAAACATGTTTATATCCTAGATGAGTTGAGCAAAGATAGTATTTATAATGTTGTATAAACAGAAGTAGGAAAAAAAACATCGTATTAATGTAGGTATGAATACACAAACATTTAAAATCGTTAAATCGGTAAGGTATTTCAAACATGCCATAAAAATTCCAATAACTAACAAATTATGAAAAACATGATTTCAAATAAACAAATAGGAACTTGAAACTAAATTGTTATATCTAACCAAAAATCAATAATATAATAACTTGCTTCTCTTCGAGTAGTTTAAATCAATCAGGATCTAGATATAACTCGATGAAATCAGATAATGAGTGGCCTTCGATAATACCAAAAAATCTTTTCTTCGTTACAATCAAAATTAAACAGAAAAACACAATAATATCCAAAATGTCCAAAATAATAGCGGTGAAAGTCAAAAAAGATTAACGTATTACAAGATTTGTACTTCTTTTATGACGATAGTTTCGAATAAATCTTGTGCAATTTTTACAACAACTAGCACAAGAAAATTTCAAATACTTTTCAAATCTATTGCTGGAGGTACTATCGATGAAACAGTAAACACCACAATTTTTACCCAAATAAGCACAACCTCACAATACGTATTATTATTGCTATCGAAATAGACATTTCTCAAACAGAAAAAGAGAAAATCAGATACAGGGAATACACAAACAGTATAATATGTACCGATACAGAAAAGAAGCATATTTTTAGGCATCTTTTCAGCTGAAAAGGCATTGTTCGAGTGTATTCTTTAAAGTTTTTTGTCGAGCTTGGAATTCTTTGACTTCATATCGCTATAAAGCGAAACTGAAATTACCCAAGTCTCATACACAATGTCAACTTTGACATCAGCTTTTCACAGCAATATGTCAACATATTTAAACATGTGAATTATTATTGCGAAGTACTCTGACAACTACAGGTGCGCGTTTTGTTGAGATTCTCGCAACGCTTTCATACACCTAGTCCCTTACATTATTTCCAATACATATTTTCAACATTTTTTTTTTGAAAAATTGATTTTGCACACAACCTCCAATTACACATTTTGTATAGTATAAAATAATTCCAACGAAAAAAAACAATTAACAAATATATTATGTAGTAACCTCAAATCACATGAAATATTCTAAATAATATTTTAATAAAAAAACAATTAACAAATATATTATGTAGTAACCTCAAATCACATGAAATATTCTAAATAATATTTTAATTAAAAAACAATTAACAAATATATTATGTAGTAACCTCAAATCACATGAAATATTCTAAATAATATTTTAATTAAAAAACAATTAACAAATATATTATGTAGTAACCTCAAATCACATGAAATATTCTAAATAATATTTTAATTAAAAAACAATTAACAAATATATTATGTAGTAACCTCAAATCACATGAAATATTCTAAATAATATTTTAATTAAAAAACAATTAACAAATATATTATGTAGTAACCTCAAATCACATGAAATATTCTAAATAATATTTTAATTAAAAAACAATTAACAAATATATTATGTAGTAACCTCAAATCACATGAAATATTCTAAATAATATTTTAATTAAAAAAAAACACACATAATTGAAAATATTCATACAAAATATTAGACGATTAAATCTTCCTCTGAAATATACTTTAATTGAAATATTTAGATAATGATTCGTCAAAGCACTCTTAAAGCACTCTTGTTTGGTTAAGCGCACAAAATATTTAGTAGCACTAAACGATTTTTTTTGTAGTCACTATAGTTCGGTTAATTTTAATATATTTTTTCAGTGCATCGTTTCTTACCTAAGTGTTACTTGCAAACTTCTCAATGATCCCTGGACTATCTCATTTCCCTATAGCACAAGAAGTTTGGAATGTACGAGGGTGCATATTATTAGATATACCAATTCTTATTATATATACCCATTGGACATTCAAAACGTATAGCTATTAAGAATTATTAGATAATGTTTTTGTCATTGAAACAAATCCTTAATTTAATTTGATAAAACGTGATTAAACTCAATTCATTTAATTATCCCGACCTAATCTATACTTAGTACCTACTTTGTAATAAATTTGACTCGTCATCAAACTTGAGATTTGAAAGACACCTTATTAATGAGGGGTGTCGAAGAAAAGATTATAACAGGCGATAAAAATCACAAAAATAGATTTTAATTAAACACCAATTACAGCGAAATCGAAAAACAAAAAGGCTGAATGAAAATAATGTGTCAAAAATATTGTAATAAGAAGGTCTGGATTTTTTTAATCTCAATAATTTTATCTCAATAAACTAAAAATATAGTATAAAATGTATTTTATTGAAGTTGTTGACAATAAAAACAGCAAATAAATTTAAATATGTTCATTTTTATTTATAAATTAAAAATGGACTATAACCACAATATTTGCAGAAAAATGTTCTTAATAATTTTGTAGTTCACAACAAGCCGACGAGAAGTCGGCGGGACTGCCACAGACTAACCTGACAGGTACACAAAATAATGTGTATTATACAGTACATCAATTGTATAATGATTTGCCAGAATGTGTGAAGGAAGCATCTGCGGCCTTAATCTCCACTGCAAATCCGATCCCAATACGATCCGACTCGCTAAGAACCTACCTTTGTAACGGAGAATGAATGCGGTAGGTAGGTACATATGTTTTAATATTAATAGTCGTTCATTTGAATGTACGCAGGGGACATATAAGTAAGTTCTAAATGAAAATTTGAAATCGGGATCGGATTCGAGTTTCAAGAGTAAGGCTACGCCGCTTTTCGTCGCCTAGGTATGTATTCATAAAGAAAAATATATTTTAAAATATTGTGTGCTTCCTTTGTTTTCTGTACATGGATATTGAAATATTTTTATGTTTGGTATTTTTTGTAAGTTATACTGTGTACTTTTTTTTTCAACATTGTTTATATTCTTTAGTTTATACTAGGTGTAATAAAATGTAGGTACATAAATATAAAGTTACAAAAAAAATGTAACAAAGAAAAAGTTTATCTTTTCATAAAATACTCAAAGAAAGTAACCGAATGAGAATTTTACAGGATATTAAAAGGTAAACAAAAATACAATCAGGAAACAATACAATTCAAACAATTATTTTGTTGACAATTGATAAGGGACTAAAGAAGTTGGAAAAGCCATTTATCCTACAAAGGAGTCAATTTCACGTAAAAAACTTTCTTTTGAGTTGTTTCGTAAAAATGGGAGTTTTTTATAAAAAAAAATAATAGCCTGTTAATTTAAATATATGTTCAATAATGACATAAAAATAATACAAAATATTTAACAAATTCTATTTTTCAGAATACCTACTCTTATTATTATTCATTTATTTTGTAAGTAATAATAATTCAACCCTTCCTTTTCACTGGATAAAGTCACCAACTATAAAAGGAAAAGTCAAAATTAGCAAACCGAGAAAATAGGTGAAGCGCGAAGATACCTATGTTATGTTACCAAATCAAATATGAATTAGATATTCGATTAAATAAACTTTTGCTGTTTGAATATTTTGGTAAAGGATCTTCTAGGAACTCACGATTCTCGAGTTCCGCATCAACACACAAGGCAAATAAATTATATTATACATTTTCCGCAAATGTTCGTGGCTAGAATACAAATGTGATCAATGTAAATGTTGAACATACATCAAACATTATTCTTTAATAAAAAAAATGGTAGGTATTGGGAAAGAAATAATGTGGATAATCTGAAACCGGATAAAATATGTGCATAACAATTTACGCATAAAATAAAGAAAAACTTACTGAATTATACAAGAATCAAGAAATATGGTCGATGAATAAAAAGTGTGCAGGATCGAAAAGTGAATTAATTTTGAAACGGACAGTAAATATACAATTCACTAAACATTGTCCCATTCGTTATCTAGTGTTTGTGTATCAAGAAAATATATCCCCATTCGTACCTATCTAGTGTTTGTGCGCCAAGAAAATATATCCAGGAGGCGACTATTTTAAATTTGAGATAGCCCGTGGAATTGTGGAAATTTTTCCATTAGGAAAATCATTATTATTAACCAAAACACGTACAAACCAAACTGCAATACCACAAGAAAAACAAGAGGTTTCAATCCAACGAGACACACCTATTCAATTTTATAAAAGGAAATAGCATTGACAGTCACAATACAAACAAGTCAGAGACAAAACACAAAAAGATTCAATTGTGAGTTCGTAAAGTGGTTGGTTACTGTCTGCAGAATTTTACACAGAAAAGGTGTTGCGATTAATAAAAAATAATAAAATGTTGTATAGCACACTTGTGGAAAATAGAGATAGGGGGAAAGAAGGGAGGGGGGGGTGAGGACTATCGACACAAACGCCACGAAACTTTTCTTTGAATGGAGACATATTAACAAGGCGGACTACATCACGTTATATAGCGTTATGATATACCCACTATTTTATTAATATAACACCCGACACAAAAATGAAATACATTACCCGACTGTGGTATACGAATTATTGGTTTCACCCGAAATAATGTTTCAGTTAGCGGCCTGAAATGTCAAATTAATGCCGCTATTTAATGTCGTATCATGCCAACAAGTCGTAGAGTAAAAAAATGTAGGTGTGCCATTGTATCAACATCGGTAAACAGGAAGAACCTTCCGACGCCATTAAATTTGTCATATTGGGCCCCGGAGAATATTTAAAACAAAAATCACAACTGAGAGGGAAATCACAATTTGAAAACGACGATTCTGTTTTTCGTTATATATAGAATATTAACAAAAGGGAGACATTGCCATAAAGTATCTGTTGCTCTGTCTTAGAGAAAAACTATTGTTATTGTTTCCGCTAATTAAACATAATGTAGGTACATAGTGTAACGAAGTGGATGTTTGTAGTAAAACGTGACATTTCAGTGTTAATTAGCGAACGTGCTCTCACGCGGACTATAAAACAAATATCGAAATCAATTTTCAATAATAATACGTGTCCACAATACACACAACAGCATTAACACGACAATCTATGGATGTATAATATAATATACCTAATTCAATAAAATTATGTGATAAACAAGTCAAATGTCACAATGACGCACGTAATTTTGTGTAGATTGGCCGTCAGTATTTGTGGTTAAGTACTATTATTATTATTGGTACCCATATCTATATATCCAATATAATGAAAACTTGTCAATCCGTACAAACTGTTATACATTTAGGGAGATAGATTATTAATTTGGAGGGTTTATATTGTAAGACAATGGAAAGTAATAGTTTAATGATTTTCTCGGCGTTATCAAGCACGAGTATTCATTATACATTGTACATCTTCCGATACATACATACATACCATCTCGCCATGTCCCTCACGGGGTAGGCAGAGAGAACTGAACGCCACTTACTTCTATCTTGACATCATCATTGGCGGCCCCGACCTCTCATTCCATTCCTGTCCGCAATGTATATTTTCTTCCTCGGGCGTTCCTCATTCATTATCCCCATGTGGCCAAACCATCTCAATGTGTTCACTTTCATTTTATTAATAACATCTTTTCTCAATCCTCATCATTATTTCCTTATGTCCTCATTTCTGACCCTAGTGTCATACATTGCTCTATTACAGATTCTTCTAAGCGATCTCATTTCAACTGCATTTATTCTACTTTCGTTCGACTTCTGCCATGTCCATTTTTCACTTGCATACGTCAAGGTTGGCACTAAGATAGCATTATGAATGGCAACTTAAGCTTATCCTTAGATATGTTGAGGTCATTTATAACTGGTTTAAGTGCTCCATTCACTCTGTTTCCTGCCATAACTCTTCTTTCGATCTCCGATAATTTGTAATAAAACTGAATATAATGCAGTAAAAAGGGGAATAATAATTTTAATAACATCAAAAATGGTATTTTTATATACCATTGGATATTATTATCACTTTAAATAAGTAGTATATTTTTATGATAATGATAATGGGTTATGTATGGATGAATAGCTCAACTAAATGGTGCTAACACTTTAATTGGTGTCATTTTGGCTCAGGTAAAATTTGTGCAGAGTGTGAGATCTTTTCATAAAGGATGGAATATATTCTGTTTGTCTGGAGGTTTGTGGGAGCCTATTTGTCTAGTCACATTACATACATGTAGGTACGCTGTTTTGTTGCACATTCATCTAAAAGATCTGAGATTCGATGCGTCTTCTGCCACCCATAAATTTTCCCGTACGTTCTCATTGGAACAACAAATTATTGTATATGATTTTAGCCTCTTATATTATTTTATTTCTTCGCGAATAACCTACAGTTGTAGAATTTATTAAATGAATAATAATTTCACTAAACAAAGTGTCTTCCAAGAATCGAGCACAATTTGAATGCAACAATTCCTTAACGTCATATCCTTTTGACAGTATCAAAGCGAAATAAATGATTATATATTTACAAAGACAGACAAACGAAACGTATACCTAATTATAATTCCCTTTGTTAGTCGTCTGTTTCATTTTCAATAATAATGTAATCCATATTTACGTACACGACGATATCTATATTTATTTATTTATCTTTTTGTACATAATACAAACAAATATACCTAATGCACACTGACGGGCTTATTGCCATCAGAGAATTTCTTCCAACCAACCAGATTACAAAGTAAGACAAAATTATGTACGTACATCATCAAAAAAATGAAAGCGAAAAAACAAAGAAAAGATACATTACACTAGGATAAATATTGAAAAAACACACATCATCGTAAGAAAGAGGGATAGGAAAATATAAGGAGAGGAAATCGGGATGAGGCTTTTATATTACAAATCAAAGTTAATTGTCGATCAATTTCAATTGGTAATCGTATCAAATTATTCTGAAGAAATATAACTTAGATGGGAAATTAATGAAAATTATATAATGATAGATCTTTGAGTTGATTTCCCTATTTCCTAAATAACATTTGTAAGTCTTCGTTCTGGTGACGAATTTTTTGAGGCACAATAAGATTGTGTTTCTAACACGGACGGGAAGTCTTTATTTAAATGAATCCAAATTAAAACATCTGATGGGTGCTAAAAATAAACTAGCAATAATAATAATAATAAACACTTCCTTGCACCCTGCGCAAGTGGCGAGTTGATTGCCAAATGGCAATTTCTTCCAACTAACCAGTGTTTCCAGCCCAGAGAAGCAATATTTGGGAGAGAAATTAATTTTAAATAAATTTCTCCTCTGCTGGGAATCGAACCCAGGACACCCGCACAGAAGCCAAACGGCTTACCAACTGTGCCACGGCGGTCGGCAATGATTTTATTTAAATGAGCAATGATCTAATATAAAATCTAATTATATTAAAAAAAAAAAACATTTTTTTTAAATTCTACGTATATTTGTTAATTCATCGATAGCTATTTCGCCTTGCTAGGGCATCTTCAAGACTATGACGGCGTGGAGTTTCTGTTGGGTTATATAGGAAGAAGTTTAATTAGTCAGTATCTACAAAGTATTAAATAATGGTAGTTGATGGAGACTATAGTTAAACTAAACAATTGACTTACCAATTTAAAACAAATTGTTTTATTTTTAATATAATTTAAAATGGAATTCTACTACGTAAAATATCCACAAGTACTTAAAAAAAATCTAATCTACACGAAATATAAAAATAATCATATAAAAAAGATAAATACAAAATATGTAGTCGTATATTAACATGCCACAAATTAATGAAAGTTATAATTTAACAACCCCAGTTGATGTAAATGATGATAAAACGATTTGACGTAAATCCACGTTAGACTCTAAAAGATAAATAAAACAAAACGTTGACAAACGTGACGAATAAATTACACGATGTCCTAATACAATATAATAAAAATGTGTGACAGAATAATATAGTACCTACCTAATATTATTGCGTCAGCCGTAGAAAGATTTTAGCATTTAGGGGTAACAAAGCAGCGATCATGATTTTAACGACACATTTGGGAACGGGTGTTTATATGTTGTAACGTAGCCTGAGGCTTTATACATAAGTATGAATATACATACCTACATAATATACCTACCTACCTCTTTCTAGGTATGTATGTTCAGTTCAGTCGGTGGTGGCAGAAAAGTGAAAATAGTATTGCGTGTGCAGGAGCGTTCCTTGGTTACTTGGCCATTTAACAGACATCGGACTTTATGGGCCGCGGCTAATGGCACCGGTCGAAATGTCCCCGAACTTAACGATCCTAATCTGGGCCACACCAGTCCGACATGCCGCTTTAACAAAACTCGCCGATGCTTCTTCTTTCACATTATTCCCATACATAAAAATGGTTAACTATGTGAAGATCCTGCACGAAATATGTAGTTGCGAGTAAATAAAAATAAAAACTTAAAAGTTGTCGTCAAATAATCGACGAACATCATGAAACATCGCGTGGGATGCACAGCAACAAAATTTTGCGATATTTGCTTTATTATGGGTAAACCCTACCCCCACTCCGGCGGAAATTGTCAAGATACTTGCCGACATCTATACCTAGATATCGGACTCGTTAAGTGTCGCATTTTAATCCTGGCGGAAATATAATTTTTCGCTGTATGATTTTGGTCCGGATCTGTGGACGATTAACAACATTTCTACAGAATGATATTGGGCGCGTGTTAAATTAATATTAGACAAAATATATTTATTTATTTATTTTTATTTATTGGAAAATTCACAGAATGTATTACATAACATTATTTACATAATCTTTTAAATATAAATACATTCCAATTATGAATTTACTATATTTGTAAATTAATGTAGGCCTGTTCTATTTATTCTATTTATAAATGATATTATAAAATCCTTTGACGGAGTAAACTGCTTGCTTTTTGCTGATGATTTAAAGATGTATAAGAGAATAAACAGCATTGAGGACAGTTTGGTACTTCAAAAAAATTTAGAGAATCTTGAGATCTGGTGTAATAATAATAAACTGTTCTTAAATGCCCAAAAATGTCAAATAATCAGCTTTCACAGAGTAAAAAACCCTATTGTGTATGAATACCGATTGAATAATACATCGCTGGAACGTGTGATAAATATAAAAGATCTTGGTGTAATATTTGATGAAGGGCTTACTTTCATTCCACACATAAACAGCGTTACAAATAAGGCTTTAAAATTACTGGGGTTTATCCTGAGACTAACTAAGGATTTTAAATCAATTAACTCGTTAAAATTACTTTTTGTATCTTTGGTTAGAAGTCAGGTGGAATACAACACACCAGTGTGGTCACCGTATTACACAATCCACTCAAAGTCTATAGAAAAGGTCCAACATAAATTCTTCCGTTATATCAACTTTAAACTTCAAATACCGATTGAGGAACTTAATTATGACTTTATTCAGTCCCTGCTTGGGTTGCAGAGGTTGTCCGACAGAAGAATAATCGCTGATTTAATAATGCTCTACAAGATTGTCAGAAATGTTTACGACTCGCCAGATTTAACAAAATTAATTTTGTACCGCACCCCAATGCGAGGTACTAGGCAGATCGTAACATTTCACTGTGATAATGTCTGTAGAAACTATCTTTATAACTCTCCAATAATAAGAATACATAGGCTTGGTAACATGTATGGTCATCTTACTGACATTTTTGCAGACTCCTTAGCATTTTTTAAGCGAGCACTGTCGGACGGTTTCGGAAATCAGCAGTGATATTATAATTGTTCATGATTAGGTATGTATTAAGAAACCTGAAATGTATGTATGTGTATGTATGTATGTGTATGTATGTGTGTGTATGTGTGTGTATGTATGTATGTATGTGTATATGTATATATATATATATATATATATATATATATATATATATATATATATATATATATATATATATATATATATATATATGTTAAATCTAAGGTTTTCGCGAGTACAAAATATGTTATTATTAAGTATTTTGGGGATAACCCGCGTCAAATTCTGATTCCCGAGAGAATCAGTCGTCTGCCGACGTTTCGTCTGAATCACATCAGACATTTTCAATAGGCGCCTTGTTAATAAATTTCCGTCCGACTTGGTGGTAAGCTTCCGACGCGAACGGACGTGCGCGCACTATCCCTCGCGACGGAAATTTATTAACAAGGCGCCTATTGAAAATGTCTGATGTGATTCAGACGAAACGTCGGCAGACGACTGTTTCTCTCGGGAATCAGAATTTGACGCGGGTTATCCCCAAAATACTTAATAATAACATATATATATATATATATATATATATATATATATATATATATATATATATATATATATATATATATATATATATATATATATATATATATATATATATATATATATATATATATATATATATATATATATATATATATATATATATATATATATATATATATATATATATATATATATATATATATATATATATATTTTTTTTTTTTGTATTGATTGATATTTTGTTTGTATTCTATTATTATTATTTTAAATTGTTAAAAGAAAAAAAAAAGATTTTTTTTATTTGAATAGTTTAATGTTTTTATTCTATTATTATTATAAATTTGAAAAAAAAAATGTTTCATTTTATTGGTAATTTGCTTTTATTCCATTATTATTATTTTAAATTTGTAAAAAATGTTGTGTATTTGATTGGTATAGTATTTTTATTCTATTATTATTATAAATTTATAAAAAAAATATTTTTATCTGATTAGTAAAATGTTTTTATTCTATTACTATTATTTTAAATTTGTAAAAAAAATGTTTTATATGATTGGAATTTTGTCTTATTTAATTTAATTGTAAAGTGCTATTTATTCTGTAATTTAATTGTCATTTGATTTAATTATTTATTGCAATTAATTTTGTTTATAAATTGGTGTATATTATATTTTGTTTTTTTACTTTTTATTTTTGTTTAAATTTCTAATTGAATTGTTTAGTGTTTACTATTTGTTGTAATTGTGAATTTATATTATGATCATTTTAAATTTGTAAAAGAAAAAATGTTTTTATTAGATATCGACCTGGCAACTTACAAATATTGTAACGACGGTGTAGTGGATGTTGGTGTCTCTTTCTCGCACGGTGTCTGTAGTGCTGTGTGGGTGGGACGCCAGCTCTGTAGGTACCTGTAAGTTGTAGTGTCAGGTCGATGTATGTGGACATTTGTGTCCCATTCTGATTCGTTTCAGAGTACGAAAACGTCTATTAACCAACGGGCGCTTGTGTAAAAGGATTTCATCCGCGCGGTTCGACGTAATGAGGTCCGTATAAATGCAGTCAACTTTTTGACATTTCTCATATACTAAAATTCAGACAGATAAATTTGGACGAATCGGAGTGGGACATATTTCGAATTGTGTGAAGGATTTTGTATTTTTATGAATTATTGTGTTGTTTTTCTTTTGTTTAATGCGAGTTTTGTTTTATTTTTACCATATTTTTATAATGGCCAAGAGGCCGTGTATGTAATAAATAAATAAATATGTTAGTTACCCGAAAAGCAACACAATAAAAAACATGTAAATACATTGTTGCACAATAAGATTCTGTATGAACTGCAGTCAACTTCGAATATTCGCGAAGTTGACTGCAGTTTATACAGAATCATAGTAGATATGAATGTTGAGATTTGTTCACCTTTGTAAGAATTAATCCGAATGAGAAAGGCACCAAAATGCACCGTTAATAAGATGAAATAAATATGTGTATTTAATGTGTTAAATTATTCACATACATTTTAATGATGATTTATTGTACAATTAACAGTTAAAATACTTATATAATTCCTATATCTTGTCTTATGGAGTTGATAAAAAACGAGTGGTTTGTGGTTAACTGCTCCACTAATAAGTCATTCTATAAAGTATTCAAATTTTGTATGGAAAATATTTTTATGAAAGTGACGTGCCTTTTTACCAATTAGAAAATAAAAACATCAAATTTTAAGTTTCCTGAGCTTGGGACCACTTTGAAATATTTGAAAGTTAAAAAAATTGAGAAGCACTACTCAAATATTCTTCAAAATCTAACGAGGTCTAAGCGAGTATTAGATATACAAATTTGCAAAATTTGAAAGAAATTTTTAAAAGTACTTTACTCTATAATAGATAAAGTAAAATAAACACGCCGTACATAGCACACAGCACAAAGCATACAGTACACAGCACACACACAGATACACTATGATGAAACTTTCAGAATACAATCTCAGCATGATACTAGTTGATAATCTGCAATAAAAAAATACCCTTAAAATTGCAAAATCATAACTACCCACTACATCCCCTTGGGAACCCCTATCAATTCAATCGACTCAGTTTGTTAGTTTGTTATTTCAGTATTTGGTCAAATGAACTGATATGGATAAAAGGTACTTCGAAAAGTTCCACAAAAAGAAAATGATTTGGAAAATGAAATATTTAATTGCCTGCATGAATTAAATAAAAATAACACAATGTTTAGACAAAATTAATCGACAAATTCTTGATAAAACCCCATAATAAAAATAATTCGTTACTCTCAAAATCTATACACCAGGGAGACAAGTCTGGTAAAACCAGCGGAATCAAAACCATTTATGTTTACCCATTTCATGGATATAATTATCTTATGGAGTTCAATAATATCTTAAGACTTTCACCGATCTGTAACATCAGTACGGTAGAGCATTATCCGATGAAATGAACGGTGTCAATAATAATCAAACAACTACATATATCCAATAGAACTATTACGAAGTATATTATTTTTTTTATAATATATGTTGATGTCGCATAACTCCACTACCAAACTAACTAAACTGGTTGAAGTGTAAAGAGCGAGTTGACTACATATTTGTTTGACGGTGTTCAATACTTTGAATAACCTGACACTACAATACATTCAAGAGCTGTGTTAGAGAAAAGATCTATTTGAGAGACATCTCACGCTCAGTGGGCTAAGTCTGCGAGTAGATCTCAACCGAAAAATATCGAGATTATCTCGACTAGTCGATATATTGACAGTTTTGGTAGTAAATAAGCAGATAACGTCTCGATTCAAGAGACGAGATCGAACGCCGCCACGTTCAATTAAATGTTATTTTTTACACGAACAAATTTTTAGAATAATTAAACGGGACGCCGTTTAAGAGATTCTTCAAACCTTTTAAATATTCCGTATAATTCATTTATTGTTAATACATGTAGGTACATATATATATATATATATTTATTAGAAATACGAGACTGCGTCCGTATATGTTTTCCGTGTAGATTTGAAATAATTTATGATTTTGAGAAAGTATTCTTGTAAGCTATTTTATCACATATGTCCATACTTACTTTCCCTATTTAGGGTAGGCAGAGAGAACCGAACGCCAGACTCCTCTCTTGACATACATTATTTGCTTCGTTCATGTCCATGCATCGTCTCATACACGCTCTTCCATTATTATAACTTCTAACGTCTCCATCTTTCGAAATTCCATTCATGTGATCGAGCCAACTTTTCCTTGACCGACCTCTAATTTTCATTCCACTTTTATAAGCTTTATATACTTTTTGTCAGAGGATCATCACTCATTCTTTCTATGTGGCCGAACCACCTTAGGGCATTTATTTTCATCTTACTTACGATTTTTCTTTCAATTATATATTCTCGTCTAATATCCTTATTTCTTATTCTACCATACACCGTTTTACCACAAATTAGTGACCTCATTTCAACCGCGTTAATTCTACTTCCATGCGTCTTCTGCCACCTCCATGTCTCAATAGCATACATTAGAGTCAGTACGATGATACCATTGTGTACCGCGAGCTTTGCTTGCCTCGAAATAATTGGGACAGCCATTACAGATCTTAATGCACCATTCACTCTATTGCTTGCCGTTACTCTCCTTTCAATATCTTTTTCCAGTATTTATATTATTATTTCGGGCTCATTAATACCTTCTCAGGTTTATCACCTGGTGGGATTTTGGGGATGCACGAGCAATGGTGCCAAGTGCTATCCTTAATAAGTGAATAAAATGTGGTGTTTTGTGTGTTGGTGCCAAGTGTAGTATTTTTGTTTTCGAAAGGTCTGTAGTGTCGTCAATTTGGAGGAAATTCCTTACCAGTCTGGATGTGTTTAATATGGCTGCTTTTTGCATGGTGACGTATATGTATTTAGGTAATAGGATGGTTTATAAACTGCTGAATAAGTTTAATGGAATAATTAATATCATTATTATTGTAAATAATAAATAAATTTACGATATCGGAAGGTAAAACTAACAAATAAGTCCTTCCAGTTATTAAATAGTAAAAAAACAAAACACGTGCCAGGGCCAACATTTTTTTCTTTTCATCATAATATTCTACACGGGAATATTAAATTTTCATAAAGCTGTAGGAAAACCT
Organism: Molanna angustata; assembly: GCA_963576475.1. NCBI lineage: Eukaryota > Metazoa > Arthropoda > Insecta > Trichoptera > Molannidae > Molanna > Molanna angustata. The sequence goes on from OY754966.1 coordinate 25,729,137, forward strand.
TTCAGTTTGTCCCTGGAGATGTTCCTTACACATTCCTTTATACGCCCACCATATAAACACACAAATGGATCCCTATCAGGACAACCCTTGTCATCGAGAAAAAATGAATAAAATTAATTTGATTATCTTTGACGCATATAGACCTAGATAGATTTATCGTAAAACAACTTGAACCTGTGACGAAGATCGCATATTTGTGACTTTTTCTTGGTTTGTAGGTATATATGTGCAAACCGCCCCCCCTCTACGCCGAAAACGGTGGAGAAGCGTCAAGAAGTTTGGTGGGATCTAAAAAATTAATCTTTGTAATGTTAATTTTGTTGGTCTATGATACAGAACATCAGCATATTTTTTTAACAAAATGAATTTCTAAAAAAACATGGCATATAATGTACATTTTGCTTCTCATACAACAATTACGAATCAAATCATAGACACAATTAAATAAGTGGAACACAATATACCAAGAAGTCTTTATTTTAATAATGTATGTATTTGAAATTGTTATTTTTGTAAAAATAACAATTTTGTTATTGTTATTTTTATAGAACTTGTTATATCGTTTATTATTTAGAAAATTATCGTTAATTATTCAAAACTTTATTAGTAAAAAATATATTATTATTTGTTTAAATACATTTCTAAAAAATTATAAATATCGAATAACGATGAAATACCCCAACTAGATAATTCAATTTTCTATAAAAAGTACCTACATACATTTTAGTAGTAGGTACATCTCAAACAATTTTTATAAAAATTGAATTTAATGACGACATCGTTTCATACGATTTGTATGGTAGTATATATATACACAATATTATATACGGGGACTCTCAATAGTTTGATACTTAATATCCATACTTACATATACATACACCATTAAGCTGTTTACATATTCGGGATAGGAAAAAATACTGACCTCCGCAGTATCCTATCTTGACAAAGGTGCATTTTTATATAAAAAACAAAATATCCTAAAATTTTCAATAATTTGGATTTAAGTGATTATAGTTTGGTATGTATTCTTTGATCAAGATCAAGACTCTTTGATCAAGATTTGATCAAGACTCTTGTCTGGAGTGTACTGCTATATGGCATGGACCATCAGCCAACGCGAAACGGGACGTCTGTCTGCGTTTGAGATGTGGTGCTACAGACGCATGGCTAAAGTTCACTGGTCAGAACACATCAGCAACGACGAGGTACTAAGTAGGGTTGGAGAGACAAGGCAACTTAGGAAAAGAATTGCCCAACAGAGAACAACATGGATAGGCCACAAAATCCGGCACCCAGGCCTGCTTTTTACCATCGTCGAAGGAATGATTGATGGGGGTAACTGTAGAGGTCGCCCCAGAAACAACTATATAGACCAGATAATCGGTGACGTGCGCTGTAGCAGTTACAAAGAGATGAAGAGACTGGCGGACGACAGAGATAAGTGGAAAGATCGAGTGTTTGGCGCAGACCTATTCTAGGATTGTGACCCAGAAGAAGAAGATGTATTCTTCAACTTTCCATATTATCTCCATCGACAGTTGGATCTCATGTATTACACACAACTACTTGTAATATAAAATCGTGATAATTCAACAGAGAAAGACAACATTTTTTGGTGATGGATAGGACATTTTGTATACTGCGAAACTTGAACATAATGAAACAAAAATTGTATGTCTATAGAATAAGAGTAGGTACATCATTAATTTGGTTAATTTTATCCGTCCCGATTAGTAAAAAGGTGTTATGTTTTACTAATGTAGGTATTTATATTCAAAATAAAAATTTCGTGCAAAAATACAAGTTACGAAAATTTCTTACAAAATAAAAGCCCCGATGAAATATTTTATTACTAATATGAACGTCACATTGTCATGATAAATAATGCGTATTATTTTAATATACACTTACTAGAAATCATTCAAAGAAAATTGTATTTAATAAAAAAATATATTGATACGATTAATAATCCTACATAACATAATAATGGCTTTGTAAGCTTGTCAACTTGTTATATCGTCTTTTGTACAACTTTTATTTATTTTTATCAATGGAAATATTTAAAAAGTATTTTATTATTGAACGGAACAATGATAACAAAGTAATATTTGGAGGAAAAATATTTTATGAAAGATTATTACTTTTATCGAATCAATTTAATATTATTATAATGGAAAACAAATTTCAGGAAACAACAAAAATAGTGTGAAAATATACTGAAGAAAATATCGTGAAAATAAATACCTATCTGTAGTCTACAAAGCAAGCAACAATTGAGATAAGTTTTTTTTCTTACGTGGGCTGTTGATAAAATGTTCTTTTAATCTGGTGCTACAAAAATTACTCAATAATAAAAACATTATCCTGTGAAAAATCTCCTTCGGGGAAAAAGCTTTCAGCAAATATTTAATATTTTTTAAAAGAAAAATGTTTGTCCGTTTTACAAAACACCGCATAATATGATTAGGGTTGTGAAATACCTACATAAGTATTATTTTTATTTTGATACTGTAGAACTCCACCTGAAGGTTGATTTAGGTTCTGCAAATACATTTTCCTTCACAGGCGGATTGTTTCGGCTGACGACCAGTTTATAAAGGTTTTATCAGCCGTAACGATTGAGATATAACTATTGTCTGATTGAGAAAATAAAACTTTGCAGAAACTAAATAAACAGGTCAATTAGTGAAAAACCCTTAGATCTACATGTTTTGTTTCTAAAAATGTGTTATGTAATGTTATTTATAATTATTGTTATTATAATTCTTGCAAATAGTATATTATAATTCTTTTTTGACATATGTTTAACATCTCAATAGAGACAATTATAAGAAAACCAAGAACTCAAGACACCTACAGGGCTATTGACCTGTCATCGTCTGGTTTACGTGATCGCTTGCGCAACGTTCACCAATTATGCCTTTCTTATTGAGAGCCCTTATTAATGCAATTTTAATAATGAGAAACTGATCGTTTGAAATAAAGCTTAAAAACACCATCGCCATCTATGAATTAACAAAGAAACCTTTTTTCGTAACGCCATTTATTGAAAATATTAAAAAAATATATATATTCAAAAAGAAAGAAATAAGGGGCTATTTTGTTCGATTTTTTACGCACTAAAAAAACAATACAACAACATAACCATCAACACTGAATTCTTAACATCTAAGTATAAGTACAAATCACGAGTAAATATTTTAATACAATTGATTTGTATTTCATCAAAATCAGACGAGATATTTCAAGTAGTAAAATGCTGAAGGTACACAAACAATAATAACTCGGTTGTATTTGACAACGGGGGTGTCGAGGATTTCTACGAATATAATAAACATATGTGTGAGGATTTTATCGAGTTATTTTCGTTACATTGGTTTTACGCATCAGCTAAGTGGAGAATTATTCCGATAATAATAATATAACATTAAAGTGCACAAACGATAAAATTTAGCAGCGCAATAACACTCAACAATGATCGACTTGAGTATAGAGTCTCATCTGAGGGTGACCGCTTTATTGTGTGAAAACCACACACAAAGCTTTGTAAAATTTATTGAAATACATCTTCACCATAAAATATAAATATATAAAAATAAAATAACATTCATAAAATATCATAAGGGACCGTGTTAATTTGTATAATATATTTCCAACCGTGAAAAGCTTTATTTTTTTTTTTTTTTTTATAAAAGTTTTACATTATAATAATTGGGATCTCACTAGCCTACAGGCTGTCAGTGAGTTTTCCATACAAAAAAGTCAAGTACATATTACATTCCTTGTTACAGTATTAAAATTATAATATGAGATACATGTTTTTTATATAATTAAATTAGAAGACAAATGTTTTTAATTACTTTCTGCAATAATTTTTTTAAAAACAGTTTTAACTGAGGATATTTTATTAAGTTTATCCATACCACTTGGAATTATATGTAGTTATAATAATTATATGTAATTAATTAATATATAGCTTCTCGGACAACTAACAGTTGCTGTGTCAAATAATTATTTAATACGCACCCAATAACAAGTTGGCACATTCTGGAGACTTACGATATTTATCGTCTCACAGATCCAGACTGAAAATACATTCAAAAACTGTGTCTCCACCGGGAATCGAATCCGGGATCAGCAGTCAAAAACCTAACCAACTAAGCCACGAAGGCCGACGAATACATTCAAAAGATAATGATGACATCATCATTAATTAATTTAATTATTTTATATTATTGATTCTGCGAATCCCCACTAGGTAAAAAAAAAACAGTGCCGGGGCCAATGCACCTCGAGACACTGTATTAGTGAATGCCAACATCAATCGTACATAAAAAGTGATAATATAACAAATAACAATTAAAATAATATAAAAAAGCACAAAAGTCTATCGCTGTCCACGTAGCCAGGATAGACAGTGATAGACATGCGTAAATAGCGGCGAATGAAATCCCCTCTGGTCGCCGCCTACCCGGAAGACCAGCCAAGGGATGGAAGGATAGTTGGACTTCGTAATCCCAGGAGGCATAGTTTCTAAAGAACATACCAACAAGATCTACTAAACGAAGAAGAAGGCAGAAGCAAATATGGGGTCGAATGCTATGGGTGAAAAATCTCCTCTGCATATAGCAGCGCTTCAACTATGTTTGTGGAGGTACGATGCCAATGATTTCTTGGTGTCCTCAGACATCGAATCGCCGCATACCGTGAAAGGATATGGAAAAACCCTAACTCGATCATAAAGGCTGTACAGGGGCACCAATGTCCGAGACTATCACAAAGATGGACAGAAGTGTTAGACGATAATTGTATCATTTCTACAGTGTTTTTTTTATATTTCACATAAACTCATTTGTTATTTTTTTCTTCTCATTTTTTTGTATATACATTATTCTGTAAAATAATTTCTTCTTCTATAACATTTAATCTATATTTTGTATGTAAAAATATGGTTTGTGTAGCATTGCAACCCCCTGCTCATACACTGGAATAAAAAAAATCATTATTATTATTATTATAGTGTCAGAATATTGTACCTACTAAGAGCCATTCCTTTATTTTAGTTATATAGTCATGACTGGTTTTCCGTTTGTTTAATTTTTTGTCGAGCTTAGTGAATTTTCTAGGAGCAATGACAATGAATTAACAATTCAAACGATTTAACAGGTTCAGAGAAGGACGAAGGAAAGCTTTTAATGATATTCAAAAGCAGCATAGTTGTACCTACTTAATCATTGGAGAAAAAATACTCTTGATTACAACAGTTAATAATAGGGAAAAGTCGTATACAAAAATGTCACGACTTCCTGACGCAGATTTTGTGACTCGATCAAAATAACTCAGGACAGCATAGAAATAGTCGTCGACATTCTTCGAGAATGACAAAATTATTTAAAATTTGGAGATATCATTTATACGATTAACAAGAATGACTTCAATAAAACAACAGACCCTGTATCTAAATATCTAACCGCAAGAAGCTCCGAGTATTAAAAACTTCATCAAATCACTGTACAAAGATATATTTCAATGTTTGTGAAATCTTAATAATAATAATAATGAACACTTCCTTGCACCCTGCGCAGGTGGCTAGTTTATTGCTGTATGGAAATATCTTCCAACTAACCAGTGTAATCAGAAAATCAGAAAATTGTTATAATAAATCCTGAAGATCCTGATTTCTATCAGTGCTGTCAATTTGGACAAAATATAAACATAAGAAGTCCGAGAGATAGCAACGTCTACGATGAATCATTTTTAATAGCTGGTTTTTCGATATTTTCTTTCTTAGGTATTGAATATAGGTATGAAAAAGATAAGTCTTGTACCTGGGAGAGGTTGCGTTTACCAGTTCGCATCCTCTTTATACATAGGTGAAATTGCAGAGTTTAACATTTTTTCAATATAATTTGTATTTGTATGTTGTTTGTACACATAAAATCAATCCGTTTGTGAAATATATAGTTACTGTTACTGAAATATGTAAGAAAATATATTCGAAAAAATACAAAAAAAAATATTCAGAAATCTTCCCGTGTATGCACTAAATAAATCACCAAGTTTTATGGTATAAGAGCACAAAAGGACTTACAAAAATAAAGAGGATACTAATATCTGCAATTTTCACCTATAGAAAGGGGATGCATACTGGTAAACGCAACCACTACCAGGTGCCATACTTAGCTTTTTCTTACTTATATTCAATAAGGAAGGAAATACTAAAAAAAAACAGCGATTAAAAAATTAACTGTTTTTTGACGTTGCTATCTCTTCTAAAAACGTCTGATGACATTTTTTTTAAGAATGAATGCTTGTGTTATAGGTGAACGAAATCGGTCGTGGCAGGATTCGAACTCGCAACCACTGGATTACTAACTCAGTGCGCTAACCGCTCTGCCACCACCCATCTAAATGTAGCTAACTAAAAATACCAACTAATCACGAACTATTTAATCGCCTGATAGACAAGTTGATAAATAAACATGGCGACAATGTTATGGAATTGGATATGAGACGGCTGACGTAGTTTCAGACATGATGTGATGCGCATGTCCCAAAGGGGTACCTGAGAGCCATAATATCATGTCATATAATAATAATATCATCAGGTAGGTAGGTACCTACTGTGAATCGACGTCCTGGATAACGTCATTCGTCCGTTTCTATAATATAGGCGACAATATGAGGCGGAACTGTTGGACACTCAAGTTAACACGACAGCCAGGGAAGACCGCCACTGCAGAGGGAAACAAAGTGATATCATCTTTCCAGTGTCGTGCTTCATCGGAATTTTTATCTATTCATAATCTCAAAATAAATAAATTAGATTCAAAGATGTCGGTGGCAGAGCGGCTAGTGTGTGCTGGATTGATAATCCAGAGAACGCGGGTTAATTTTGTTCACCTATATTTATGGGGCATATAAACCTAAACACCCCAATTTGAAATAAAATTTTTCAAATATGTTAAACAGCGTGTTCCTCAAAAAAATACCATTAGTATTTTCAACATTTCTTTAGTGAATTTTCGTCACACAATTTTAAAATTCCACATAAATTCTCATAAAAAAAAATTAAATACATCGTTTTTACAGCATTTTTTTAAAACTACCCCATAACTATGTGTCGTGGGAAATTATATATTTTGTGTGCTTAAAGAGTGCATAAATTCAAAGTGAATGACCGATACAGTTTTTTTATTTTGAAATCAGGTTTGTTCTTAAAATACAAAAAAAAATTAACAAATATTGGAAACCCTTAGTAACACGTAGCTTCGTAGTGTATTATCATGGTTTCGTTTTTATTATTATCATGGTTTCAGTCACTAGATTTAGCGCTATATGCCCTATGCACTCTTAACATTTAGTTAAAATTTTGATGTTAGTCTTGTACTTCCCAATCTTGATTTGGCTCTTGCATAAAATGCAAAACAAAGACTGACTGTAAGAGCGCAGCCGGTGGTGCAATATCAAGACCACAATCATGGTCTTAATCTAAATTCCCATAATATAAAATTGTCCATATCAATCGTTAGGAAATAATATCAAATTGAAATAACACGTCAGTTAAATTGATAAAAAATATAAATCCGCTAAAATTTTAAATTTATGAATCCAAATTATAGTTTGTTATGATTCATATTAATTTGAGATTAAAAAAAAACTACTGTCGGTATGTTACGATATATATATATATATATATATATATATATATATATATATATATATATATATATATATATATATATATATATATATATATATATATATATATATATATATATATATATATATATATATATATATATATATATATATATATATATATATATATATATACAAATATGCGTGTGATAATAGACAATACCTATAAATCATTTGATCTGTGAATCACTTGTCTTTCTTGATACACAACATTAAAAAAACAAACAAAATATCACATAAACCTTTGAGTCCGTCCAGCTTTCATATTCAATGTTCATCATTTCGTATTCGTCTTTTCAGAACCATTCCATTAACCAAATACAATAACATTGTTCAGAAAAAAGAATAGTTTCCTGGAGTTTAGTACATAAACAACAATCCAGAAAGCTTTATTTGAGAATGCATTGTTTCAAAACTTTCCATCTCCTTGGATTATTTATTACTAGTTGCATGTTACACATGAGATTCAACTGTCGATAGCATTGTTATGTATAGTTGAAGAATATGTACCAAATAATAAACTTTCTACATAAAACATATATTCCTGGAGCTTTTTCATAAAAATGTTTTGATCGATGATTTGATATAGGTATTTTAACAAATTTTCAGCTTTCTAGCTTTTATGGTTTTGGGATATAAGGAAAAATAAAAATTGTACTTTCTACATGTACTGAATTATTGGGCTCTGTGAATTAAGGGGATCAAAACATATAAGGGACGGACATACACATACATGGACACACAAATACACGGACGAACACACACACTCACACACATGCACTCACTAAATGTTCTACTCTAAATACTGAGTTCATCTATATACATATATATATATATATATATATATATATATATATATATATATATATATATATATATATATATATATATATATATATATATATATATATATATATATATATATATATATATATATATATATATATATATACAACATATATGCTGCGAAGCCTCTAAGTTACTGGTTTTTGACTTCAAAGTTGGAAAACCATGAAAAATATAGACCTGGCAATTCATAAACTCGCTGATCTTAACCTTGGCCATACAAAATCTGTGTGAATACATATATTAATTTAGTAAATAATAATATTATAATTCTATCAATAACGGTCTATCTCTTCTACTTGCTAGCTGTACAAATATAACTCTATTCCCATTCACTCTATTGTAGTTTTAAGCTCGGGATAACATTATGTACATAAAAAATAGACGAAGAGATCATTGCTCTCGAAACTAGTTAATATAAGTGGCATTATGTAGTTGTTAAAAATTATAAAGTGGCATTGTGTAGTAAAAAATTATGACACCAAAAAATCTCTTCCTAAAAAAACGAAATAAAAAATTATTCAAAGGGGATACAGTACATGTACCTACTGTGCATCTACGGACGGACATGTTCATATAGAAGTTGACACGCACAGACTACACACAATGCACTACTTACATACAATCGAAATCAATAATATGTATGTACATTATTATTATCTCAATAGGAAGTCGGACACATATGTATACGGAACTTACGAAACGTCATTGAATAGTCAATACCCTATTGACTGTCTGCCAGCCTTCTCCCGAGCTGTCTACTAGTAACATATGTACATACACACCATCACGCCATGTCCCTCGCGGGGTAGGTAAAGAGAACCGAACGCCACATTTTTCTATCCTGGACCGCATCCCACGCCTCGTCCACATTCACGCATCGTCCCATACAGGTTCGTCTGGTGCTCACACTAACATTTCCGTCTTTCAGAATTTCGTTCACATGGTCGTGTCATCCCTTTCGTCCTCGACCTCTCATTCTATTCCTATCCGCACTGTATGTTTTCTTCGTCAGGCGTTCCTCATTCATTCTCCCCACGTGGCCAAACCATCACAATGTGTTCACTTTCATTCTAGTAATGACATCTTACATTCTTTCCTTATGTCCTCATTTCTTACCTTGTCATAAATCATTCTATTACAAATTCTTCATAACAATCTCATTTCAACTGCATTTATTCTGTTTTAAGGGGCATTCTGCCATGTCCAGGTTTCACTTGCATACGTCAAGGTTGGCACTACGATGACGATATGAACGGCAACTTTGGCATCCTTTTATATGTCGCGATCATTCATAATTGGTCTAAGTGCTCCATTCACTCTGTTTCCTGTTTCCTGCCATTACTTTTCTTTCGATCTCTTTATGAAGCCGTCCATTTCGTTGAAATATGCTTCCCAAGTATACATATTCGTCGACTTGCTCGAGTCATTCGTACTCTACTCTTATTTTACACGCTGTTCTGCTTTCACTATTTTCTTGAGTGTATTTAAGGAGAGGATAATATGGGGGTCAGTCCTTTTTTCCTACCCAGAACATGTAAACAGCATGATGGTATGTACATATGTTTGGAGATTAAATATCAAACTATTGAGAATCCCCGTAGATATTGTGTAAACTGCCATCGCATGAAATGATGTCGTCACTAAATTTTGCCGCAAAATTTTTAACCACCTATGGTCTAGGTATTACTTATAATAATTTAATTCGTTATATTCCAGTTGTTACGGACGGTTCTGGTATCACATAGACTGTTAGGTAAAATAATTGTAAATAGAAATATGTAAAGCAAATATTGTGAAATACCAATGAATGCCGAGCGGTTGGGTGTTGTCCGGACCCCGACAGACGGTGTGAGCGGCGGTGCCCGGCGGGCCGGGTACACCCCCCCGTACTAGTCGCCACCTACCCATGTAATGCACAAGCCAGATACTGGTCGGCCGGCACATGAATATAAATAAAAGACGATTGTGCAAACAATCGTTAGCACAATCGTACTGTACAACACAAAACACTCATATTATTTATCTCTCTCTTCGACCCCGCTATATCTCTGCTTTGATCTTCGACTTGGATTTGGACTGAACCACTGCTGCTGAACATACTACCTCTACGTTGACAATTGCTACTTCCCTGGACGGTTGTGAAGCCGGTGATATCCCATCCAGCCTACGTCTTGTAGGAAGCGAACCGCCCTATTAGAATATTTGGTGCCGTAGTTTACAAACGTAGCTGTGCGTAGCACCAGTTGTCTTCTTCATCTTTGCCTTTTTCTACATTAGGTAGGGTGACTTTCATAAACTTTCGGCGCCAGGATATTTGTTGTATTCCAATTATTTTTTATATGTCGTTCACATCAGTGTAATAAACGCACGACTCTATAGTATTGAAACTTTACTCCTACCAATGTTCCTCCACTTGAGGTTACAGGAGATATTAAAGAAAATGAGTTTTGCTTTGGTCCGGAACGGGTGGTGGTGGAGGAAGAACATCTATTAAAGTAGTAGTAATAATAATGCGTCATTGACGTAGTAATAATTATAATAATAATGCGTCATTGACGTAGCAATAATAATAATATGCGTCATTGACGTAGAAATGTGCTTTAACTAATAAATATTTTAATGTATAAATTTGTAGTTCAGATAGGATTTTTATGGTCGAGGGAACAATGGCTTTCCAAGATTGACACCAACTTTAGAAATGAATAACAAGATATCTCATAAGATGAATCTAAAATCTGTAGGTACGCCTGAGATTTAACCTTATCAACTGTGCCGACCCGCCGTGGCACAGTTGGTAAGCCGTTCGATTTCTGTACGGGCGTCCTGGGTTCGATTCCCAACAGAGGAGAAATTTATTTAAATTCATATCTCACGCAAATATTGCTTTTCTGGCTGGAAACACTGGTTAGTTGTAAAAAATTGCCATGCGGCAATAAACTCGCCACTTGCGCAGGGTGCAAGGAAGTATTCATTATTATACCTAATTATTATTTAATATTTCTTAGGTGCAATTATTATTTATCGTTAAGGTACTTCTCGAATCTCAAATATCAATCCTAACTGACGCATTTATATATTGTTACATCGTCTCAATAGTCATCCCACTCACGTCCAAAACAGAAATATTTTTTTATTTGTCTACCCACACACAAAATATCCAAACACTTTTCACGATATATTTCCCCTAATAAATAATTACCAATATTATAATATCAATGCTACATTCTAATAAATTCTAATATCACACACATACGGTAGTAATATCAATATACCTACAGGATATAGGTATGTTAGTACGGTCCTCTCATGTTATACACCCATTCAATATGCTTCTATTTTTATAACCACATAAATGAAAAGGCCATGCCTTAGTAGACAAAGTGAAGTCAGCTTAAACTGAAAAGATTTAAGTAAATATTTATATATATATATATATATATATATATATATATATATATATATATATATATATATATATATATATATATATATATATATATATATATATATATATATATATATATATATATATATATATATATATATATATATATATATATATATATATATATATATATATATATATATATATATATATATATATATATATATATATATATATATATATATATATATATATATATATATATATATATATATATATATATATATATATATATTATATATATATATATATATATATATATATATATATATATATATATATATTATATATATATATATATATATATATATATATATATATATATATATATATATATATATATATATATATATATATATATATATATATATATATATATATATATATATATATATATATATATATATATATATATATATATATATATATATATATATATATATATATATATATATATATATATATATATATATATATATATATATATATATATATATATATATATATATATATATATATATATATATATATATATATATATATATATATATATATATATATATATATATATATATACGTACATCGTATTAATTTCAGAAGGTTAAATACAAATTGAAATAAATATTGTGAGTAACTAAATCTATTTATACTCAATTCATCAAAGATAATTCAATCACAACATGATGAAATATAATATAAATGTTATGAACGAGTACCTACCTAATAAATATTTGTAATTTGTCTAATAGGTACTTTCAGGAATTATGAATGTAAATCGAATATTTTTTAATTGCATATACGCATACATTGGATTTTTTCCCTGTCGGGAGTCAAATGATATTTTTATAATATTTTTTATCTGGTTCTTCTATAATATCTCAACTTCGCCTCTATTGAGATGTCAAAAAGTTTATCAGTAAAATTATGTATGTGGTGGATGTCTACCAATCACGGACCAATAATCTAAATAAAATATAACATAAGCAAAATTTCTTGCAACACACAGCGAGACTGTGCCACTAAAAATTTGGTGGCAATCAATACATACCTACTATATGAATATTTTCTGAATAAAAAATTAAACAAATCTCAACACCAATATCAAAAAGTACATGTTGCTAACAAAAGGATTTTAATTTCGAAAAGCACATAGTTTTACTGCTATATAAATGTGTCATTAATATCCGATTTATACTTAAACATTGAACTTTACTTTGTGTTCCAATCCCCTGACCTAAAGTCGTAACGTAGGTATGTGAGCACTACCTATATATTCCTTAATATGTGGTGTCAAAATATTTTACGTGAGATAAAACAATATAATTTAAAAAGAAAAGACAATAAGCGACACTACACAATTAAAAATATATTGCATAGCTATCGTAAAACGACTTAAATCCGTCACGTGGGAGCGCAGGTCACTAATATGAGTATTTTTGCTTGGTAGGTATATGTGCAAACCACCCCCCTCCGCAGCAAAAAGGCTCAGTAAATTTTGTGGAATTATAAGTAAAATGAACCCACGTGCAAAAAAATGAACAGGAAAAAATCATCGTGAACATTTGACGAAGCAAGTACGCAAAAGCAAAAACAGTGAAGATTAGACAATAAATAAATTCGCGATGTGTTTTACACAAATGAAGTTCTGACAAAGCGATGTGTGTTAGACGAAGCATGGACTTCGATGAAGTAAAAAATGCGTGAAAAAGAAGAGTTTGACGTTCAATTCCCTCTACCTACCCTCGATAAGAAAATTTTTGAGCATTGAGGGCTATTCAATTAGTTTAGAATGCCGCTGAATGGGTAATTAACACAATTATGAAGGATAAAACAATATTAAGAAATAATATCCAACAAAATATACCTATTACTAAATGTGAAAGTAAAACGTTGTCAAAAGAAGCATTTTCGTTTTAATGACTGATAAGTGTGCACGTCTTTATACGAAAAGCAAATCTTTATTGCCATTTAAATCAAGCTTTATGATAGCATTAGATAGGAAAAAGACGATAACGTAAGCTATTGGTTGATAGAGAAATCACAAAACCATCAGCCGTATTTCGTATTATGAAAAATCACGCGGAAGAGATGATGGTAATGAAAATTCAGCCTATAACCATTTTTAAGATGTTTAATTTACACACTTTATTTTATATAGAATTGTATAATGTTTAAAAATCGTAAAACTGCAGTACAGAAAAATCCTGTGACCGGGCTTTTTTTTCTGCCTAAGTAGGCACAACACAGCGGGTAACATCGATTGGCCAGTATAGACACTATGTATTGCAATTGTTATTGTTACCTTGTTGTTGCTAATTGTTATTGTTGTCCAATTATCTTACTAATTTGGATTACAATACTTTGTATGTAATATTTCTTTAATATTTAAAGACAATTATTTTTTTACTTTGTCAGTTGAAAAATAATTTAAAATATGGTATGATAATCCTTTTTAAATAAATAAAAATACGTACAATGTACAATAACATACAATTTTTGTTATATTTTTACCAGAAAAAAACAATGATTATAATTAACTTCCAAATTTATCAAATAAACAAACATTGTCCGGAAGCCTTGACATTTTATACGAGAGGACACCTTTTGAACTTACGAGTACAACTCACGGCCAATCAAACAAAATGAACTCTCAAGAAGTCTTCCGTGTCTGAAATACTTGAAAATATTTCCCGACGTATTGTTTACGGGATGTTAGGAATGTATCAAGTAATAAAGAACGCAATAAAATGTAAGTTTCCGTGGAACTGTTTCAATACGTACAAAGTAGTTGTGTTTCACAATACGAATACATAATACACACTACATATCAGTTAGACTTACACAATGGTTTCTTGAAAAGTGTAAAGCATCCATTTAAAGGTAAGAACGAACAGAAAAAAAAAAATTATATATATACGAGGCGAGCAATGGATGATAGTGGAAAATATGGTAATGTACGAAAATATAAATGTTACCTACTTGCACACAAAAACTCGCAGACAGATCTGCCTGTAAAATACTGGAAGGACTATCTATGGAGAATTATATATACTTATTATATAACAACATACTGTTGTGAACGCGAACGTAAAGTATCTGTTTATTTATATATTCGATTACTAAGAGAATTCTCCTCACGAGTTCACCCTGAGGATAATATTATAATTTGGATACGTCTGAAGAAATGCATTAGGGAATTTGCTGAAAATATGATATGAAATAAACTTTATGAGCGCCGAACGGTCTAAAGACAAGGTAAATAAAACGATATAGGATTTAAATTATTTCTGGACATGAATTATTTAAGTGCTTTCTCGATTTTATTCAAATACTTAGGTAGGGACTACAAAAATATAAAACAAAATACAAATTACAAGCAAATAAATGGGTATAATGCGTTCATTATAATATAATAATTTCTTTCGAGTTTTGGTGTTGGTAAGCTTGCATAGTTAACAGTCTGGCAAATTTCTTAGTACACCTGTGGTTCGGGCGACGCGACGGGGCGACATGCCCTGCCCAGCTCTTCTTCTAGATAGCAACCTTTTCGACATCGTCGGTTATTTTGATTATATCTCTTATCAACAAGTTGATTTTCTATATTTGAGTATCTATTAACGAAATACCCAACATATCTCCTTTCCATGGCTCTTTGTGTTCCTGCTAAATTACGTAGCATTCTGTTTGTAAACACAAGAGTATCACAGCCATACGGTACTGGGAGAGCACAACCGTCTGACATTCTTTTTCAGATTATTGGCGTGCTTCGGAGACTTCAGGATGTAAGAGAGTTTACCAAAGGCAGCCCATGCTAGACCTCTTCTTCTTTCAATATCTGCCTCTTTATTTTCTTTTCCGAGTTTAATAGCGTAGTCAATATAAACATAACTATTAAGCTTTTTTCTTCGACGTCTTGAGAATAATTAGTTGTAATTGTGGCCGTCCAAAAAACCCCCTAACATCGTACTTATATCTACATCGTCATAATAACGCAATAAATAAAATACTTAAAATCACAAATAACTTTTTAATCCTTTGTAAATATAATAATGTTGACTATTAACTCTATATTTATTATATGACGTGTGTTGCGATTCTTTTGATATTTTACTCGAATCATTTTTCATACTTTAGACACTGGGTACTCGTGAAAGTAACAGCTTATCGATTCAACGTGAGTTAATCTACTGTAAATGTTGAGCCTGTCAAAAACGCCTTTATCTTGAGTAACACTGAAACTAATACCATATAATATAAACCCGAGTGGATACAACATAAGTAGGTACCATCAACCTAACACTCTCTGCAAGGGTAATAATTAATGGCCTCCGCATACCAGACACTTATATAAATATAATAACAACGAGGCTGGCTATGGCGCAGGGTCAAATCCATGGGAAACTCTTAAAAGAAAAACACCGAAATGACTACTCGCCGGCCGACCGGGTCAATAAAATATTAACTGTATCGAAAATTGTGTCCACAGCAGACTTGGTATAATATTTTACTAAATACATGATTAATAAAGTTACAAATTTGATCGAATGATTATGTTGACATCGCATTGAATGTGATAAATCCTTCATACATATTATTAGGTACATATTCATTGAAATTTATACAATCGTTGTATTATTTTTCAAATATGAGTTAAACCATACATATTATTAGGTACCTATTTATTGAAATTTATACAATCGTTGTATTATTTTTCAAATATGAGTTAAACCATACATATTATAAGGTACCTATTTATTGAAATTTATACAATCGTTGTATTATTTTTCAAATATGAGTTAAACCTATTCTAAATATATTTGACTAATTATCCAACTGTCGATTAAGAAATATCGAAAAAAGCCGAAATACCCCAACTAGATAATTTCTTTTGCTATAAAAAATTAACATTGTAGTAGTAGGTACATCTCAAACTTTTTTAACAATTTTGATAAAAATTTGATTTAGTGAAGACATCGTTTCATACAATTTGTAAGGCAGTAAACTCTACACAATATCTAAATCAATAGTTTGATACCTGCTTATTCTAAAAACAAATATCATGCTGTTTTTATATTCTGGGTAGGAAAAACAGACTGACCTCCATACTATCCTAACATATGTACCTACATTATATATCAACTCAAAAGAAAATACACAAACTTAACAGGTAATATGAAACTTCACATTTCTTAAAGGTAAATACACTTTTTAGATTTCAAATATCTTCTGATATTGAAAATATATGTATGCCAATCACAGAATAAGGAATAATAATATATTGGTCTGTGATGGAAGACTACATGTAGAATTTGTGTACACCTAGATCTACTTGAAAATATTCATATTTGATTTTATATTATACAAAACCAAACGAACAGAAAAAAAATTTAAACACGTAAAACGTAATTAAACATTTTCTTGACACAAGGGTTTAACTTGAAAAACAAATCTATGCAAATATTTAGTTAACAGCTAATTGAAACTATCCAATACAAATATTCATAAAATATTTCACATATTATAGGTATAAGGTAAAATTGATAATAGAGGTAAGTACGTAGTCAAATGAAAGGTAGGAAGGTGTAAATATCGGAGAGCGTAAATATCGGAGAGCGTAAATATTGGTTCGCAATAATTTGCCGTTGATAGTGAGGTTGAGCGAACAATTTTTCCGACCCAATACATTTTTAACGCGTTTAAACAGGGACACGATAAAACGAAAATTCGCACAAGTTGTGGTGCGACAGTGTGATCGTTAGACTATGTAAAACATTGTTTACTCCTACATAAACATGTACATACAATTTAGCCATTCATCCAATATTCGCCTAATTACTTAATATGGAAAATAATGTAGATTAAACCAAAAGGTTTATTGTTTTATTTTAACAAAGTGGAACAGAAGATTTGAATATAGTTTTCAGCCAGAATAATAAAATACAATAAATTTAAGGTACAGGAAGTTTTAGTATCTACCTATAATTTTGTTTTGTTGCTTTGTTTCGTAGAGCGGCACATAACTTAACTGTCAGCGCCCTTGAAATGATCTTGAATCATTAAACGGAGATATATAAATTATTAATATTATTATTATAATTGCAAAACCTGTGGAGAAGCTGGTTGTGTATAGCGAAGGGGCTAATATATGTCTACACTCGTTGTGGAATAAAACTGTTTTCTTTGTATACAAAAATACCTATAACAATTGAGAGATACATAACTTTATGTAGGGAATGGTATGAGAAGGTTAAATTATGAGACGAAATCATTATAAATGGACTACAGTACAAACAACAGAAGCCCTGAACGCGATCCCTAGACATATTATGAAATAAACTATTCATGAAGTTCCTTTAGGCAAAACCTGAAAGCTTACTTTACACGGACGAGGTTTTCAACGGGTTTTTCAACGCGGAATGAAAAAAAAAAATAAAACGAGTTTTATTTTTCAAAATTATTCGTTGCCGACGAGTCAACATGGCTGCTGTTCAAATCGTGTCCAATTAAGTCAAATGCCGGGTAGTCAAAATGCAAAGTCGAAAGAAGAAAAGGAGAGTAAGAAAAACACTGTTCACAAATCACTCTTCTATAGGTGGGTTGCCTAATATAATAAAAAAATATATAAAACACTGTTTATCGAAACGCCGGACAAGCGAAAACTAAAATGTTGCAATTTTTCACATAAATGGCATATTTAATTTTTTCGTAATTGCAATAATAGGGGTCCCAAATAAAGGAGAAAATAATACTCGTGTAAAGCGATGTTTGGAGTGACTTATATTTATTTTACTTACGTATTGAAAACAACTTGAGCGTTGAAATGTAAAGTGTCCATGTAAAGAATGTGTGCTTCATTCTCGTAACACAAAAAGTAACGCGAACGAAAGACGATCCCAAACTTTCCCACTTTTATTTAGATAATACTAGTGAACCCCCGGCAAACTTCGTATTGCCTGTATAATTAAAAATGGTTCTTTATTACCTCCCGTCCCTTCGGTACCTCCCGTTCCCTCAGTACCACCCGTCTCTTCAGACCCTTCAGTACCACCTGTCCCTTTAAACTCTCAGTACGTCCCTTCCCTTCAGAACTTCCCGTCCCTTCAAGCCCTCAGTACGTCCCTTCCCTTCAGGCCCTTCAATACCTCCCGTCCCATCAGGCCCTTCAGTACCTCCCGTATATTCAGACCCTTCAGAACCACCCGTCCCTTTAAACCCTCAGTACGTCCCTTCCCTTCAGTACCTCCCGTCCCTTCAGTACCACTCGTCCCTTCAAGCCCTTAGGTACCTCCCTTCTCATCATTACCTCCCGTCCCTTCAGTAGGTTAAGAAAAAGTTTAAATCTAGAAACCATCCTGGAAGACCTGCGAAGAGATGATAGGACAGTTGGACCTTCTTTTCGCAGGATACTCCACCTTCATAAGTAAAATGACCAAATACACGAGTAAGAAGAAGAAGAAGAATAAAAAAGTTTAAATCCAGAAACTGTCCCAGAACCTGCGAAGAGATGGAAGGACAGTTGGAGGTAAAATGACCTAATACCCGGTTTAGAAGAAAATTTTTTTTAATCCAGAAACCTTCTAAGGCATACGCTCGACAATTCATCAAAGTTTCATTGCAATCGGATGAACGGTTCCCAGGATAGTCCACCTTCATAGGTAAAATGACCTAATACTCGATGAATGAGAAGAAGAATATTTTTTTAATCCAGAAACCATCCTGAACATACGCTCGACAATTCACCAAAGTTTAATTGCAATCGGATGAACGGTTCCCAGGATAGTCCACCTTCATAGGTAAAATGACCTAATAACCGATGAAGAAGAAGAAAAATTTTTTTGATCCAGACACAGAGTGGGGTAACCAGGGACAGGTGTACATAACCTTATAAAAATAAATAATTACATACATACCATCACGGCATATCCCACAATGTGGGATAACCAGCGACAAGTGTGCGGGTATATATAACCTTATAAAAGTAAGCACAACACATGCGTGTATGTATCCCCACACACCAGTCTCGTCTCACCTAAAAAGGCAACATCTCAGAACGGATGGCGAACATCATTGCGTTACTTTGTGATATATTATTTTGCCTGTTGTATTTTCAATTACCAGACTCTTGTGGCAGGTACACCCGAAAACAAAAATTAAATAAGGAAGCTCATATATAATAGTGCAATGAACTGAGAACCTTTTGAAAGTCTCTGTGAAAAACTTATCGATACCAAGATAATGCACTTTTTACTATGAATTTTGTGTGTTTTGATATATCTCAAAAACCATATAAGCTACAACCCAGAAAATTGGTATAAATATAGACAAATACAAGATATTAAATTTGTTTTTTCAAAAAAAATTCTAGAATTTTTCAAACATTTTTTATTAAAAAAAAACATGTTTTTTATGATAAGTATAATAAGTTTTTAAAAATATCGATAAATGCCGAAACACCTCAAATAGATAATTTGATTTACCATAAAAAATACATCTCGAACTTTTTTAAACAATTTAGTGACGACATCGTTTCATACAATTTGTATGGCAGTGTACACCACACAATATTAACGGGGACTCAATAGTTTGATACTTTATCTCCAAACATACATATACATATACACCATCATCCTGTTTTTATATTCTGGGTAGGAAAAAAAGACTGACCTCCATACTATCCAATCCTAACACACATACCTACATGTTTTATATAGAAAACAAAATATCATACAGCATTCATTAATTTGTGTTCAAGTGTTTAGAGTTTGGTACGTATTCTTCAATTGAACATACATCGACAGTTGGATCTCGTGTGCTACATGCAACTAGTTAATTTGAACGCGTGACACAGCGTTTGGATTGTAGATATTTTAAATATTTTTAAGCTCTTTGATTCTAAAAAATATTAACAATAGTTAGATGGGTGGTGGCAGAGCAGTGCGCTGGGTTTGTAATCCAGTGGTCTCGAGTTCGAATCCTGCCACGAACGATTTCGTTCACCTATAGCAGAATCATTCATGTGAGGATGTATGAATATTACTTACAAGTACATACCTATTCATTTTTTTTTTAATAAGATGTTATATAATTTGTGTGATTTACTTATTTTATTCCTCTGTATTACATACCTATATATTGTATTTGATATATTTTTTAAGTATATACAAAGTTATATTATATCTCCGCATATACTTATATAATAATAGCTATAAAATAATAGCAAGGTTTTAATCTTAATGATGAGGTAATGCAACAATTTTACCATAGTAGGTATATGATTATGTACTTTGTAAATTTATATTGTAAAATTGTTAAAAAACAAGATTTTAAATAAATGAAATAAATACCTACTTTCATCAGTAAAGGCTTATGTCAGACGAAACAAATAAATTTATATAAAAATTTTATTGACTTTTAGTTTGTTTAGATTAATATCCTTTTATTGAATCCCTGAATATTCTTAACAATCATTATTATACTAAATCAAGTGTAGACGCAATCATGTTTGATCCTGCATATTCCCTGTACATATTATGTGTGTATACATTATGTAACATACCTACATTATATGGCCAATAGCTAACAACTAACGAGGTCCGAAAAATATTACAAGCATTGTGTGACGTCATATTTAAGGTGAGAATGTACGTTGTAAAAGTACAACGTGTGTAAATATGTATAGGTTTATAACTATGTGTGTGTGTATGAATGTGTATATTTATACAGATACAGGTACAGTATTATAATATATGTACCTACATATATACAGTGGATATACCTTCTCAACGGAAAAACACGAACATAGTCTCTCGTGGCGTTAATTCATCGCTTGGCAGAGTTTCCTGCCACCTGCATCGTCAGGGAATATTGAATTACAATTATTAGGAAATTGAAACGTTCGACATTATTTCAATAAATATTACCTACGTAACATATACCTACCTACCTAGCTCCATATCAATATCTGCCGTTTTCATTGAGAATACAAAATAAATACACAAGTATATTCATAAAAAAATACTGCTCTTTAAGAATATACCCCATTTAATGTACTAGTACATGTGGGAGTTATTATATTAAAGCGAGATGGAAATACGGAACCATTTAATTATAGCTTAAAGAATTATTTTAGATACCGTTATATATGACTTGTTGGAGTTATTATATTCAAGCGAGGTGGAAATACGGATCCATTTAATTATAGCTTTAAGAATTATTTTAGATACCGTTATATATGAATTGTGTATAAAAATAAAATACAAAAAAAACAGGAATTATTTTTTAATTCTTGTTTTTAAGGGGCAGGGTAAGGCAATGCAGGCAGGTCAATTGCAAACTTTGTTAACTTAAATATTAATCGTGTGCGTCCAAGTTAGTGTATTTGAATCGAGCGTTAAATAAAATACTATGGTTTATTTAATTTTACGAAAAAGTGAGAACATTTTGTCAAAAAGTATCGAGCCAATGTTTAGATTTATAAAAAAACATATCATTTAAAAAACATTAAAGTTTCTAAGCCTTATAAGTTTTGAGTTATGGATAAAAAAATCTGAAAACAGGTATTATTAAAAAAAATATTACGAAAAAAGTACACAAAATGAAAGAAAGTGTATCGAGCCAATGTATAGACAAATTACGAGAGAAAAATATATTTTTTTGTTGAAGACGTAAATTTTAAGAGTACGGCGTAATGAGCATCCAAAATTTACCTTGGAGCCTATCCCGTCACCTTAATTATGTTAAAATTTAAAAAAATATAATTATAAACAGTCAAAAACAATTTCCTGAATAGCCTACACTTAATATGTTCCCAATTCAGAATAAATAATCCAATCACATAACTGCAATCCCAACCGTTTCCTATCTACCCCGCCCACACTCTGCCCATTCTGTCATTTCTTAGTTTTAAGTCTATAGGTACAATTATTTATTATTTAGTAGGTATACTTTGCATCCTCCTGAGGAACGGAACTTGGTTCCCGTAACATGTAGAGGGAATTTATTCTTATTTAACAAAATAAAAACTTAAGTGGTGTTTTATTTATTTCAATGAAATATGTCGCCACAAAGTAAAAATTCGTTAATTGAAAAACAAGCTGTAAGGCACCGGCTTAGAATAGTGCTTCCATTTTTTTAAATCATTGTTTTCGAGTGTCCCGTAAGAGCCGGGTAATCGAAAATACAACAGGCAACAATAACATCTCACATAGTTCAGCAATGAGGTTCACCACCTATTCTGAATGTAGTGCCTCTTGTGGTGAAACGAGACTGGTGTGTGGGTATACATAGATGTGTTGTTCTCCCTTTTATACTGCACACCCGCACACCTTTCGCTGGTTACCTCACATTGTGGGATATGCCGTGATGGTATGAATGAATGAAAAACAAATAATTGTATTTATGTAAATATAGTAATCGAATTTAAAATAATTTTCCAGTTAACAACAAAACTAAATGGATTTCGAATATAAAAATGAACAAATATTCCGGTCAACTATAATTATAACTCCCAATGTTGGTCGCTTTGCTTTAATAATGTCTCGAATGAATTATAAAGAAAAAAAACATCAAGTGAGTTTCCATGTTAAGGACATGAACAAAAGACCTACACGGATTGAATTACAAATAGCGCCAATAAAATCACAGAGGTTTCAGCTCCAATATAAAATTAGGTACTTCAATAAGAAAATAAAAATCGCTCAAATTAATTAAAGAGTCACAACAGTAACGGAAATGTACGATTTTTCTAATACTTAGTGGCACATTGTTAAATTAAATAATTAAATTATGTTTGGAATAATTAAAAAATGTTTAGACTGCGTTTATCACCATCGTTTTGAGAAATTTATGTTTCTTTTTCTGAAGAAGTGCTTCAGCTTCGAAAGCGTTCGTCTTAATTTAATTACTCAAAACAGTGGTGATGAACACAGTCTTAATTTAATAATTAAAAAAAAGACTTCACAGTTATCAAATATATAATGACATAACAATTATAATTCCTCTAGTGAGCGTAATATTACTGTCTCCGTAGATGTATATTCGAGTACATTATTCGATAAATTGTATACTTATACTGATAATTGAAAACAGTTTATTTCGCTACAATAATAAGGCATACGAACATATAATGTTTATTGTGAATTACCACTAATGACGCGCCGATAATGAGAATATACAAAATTATTCGCAATATTCGATCATGGCGAAATGCAATTACCGAGATAAGATACGCAAATTGCGTCATAATAGAGACACTTAAGATCTAACGACCATTAAAAAAATATATTGAAAAATAAAAAAGATTGTTTAAACATTGTTCATACTTTTCTCTAAGAGTGTTTTCTTCCCATTATTGATTTCATTCTATCACATTTGATAAATGTTTATTTTCTAAAATACTCTTGTATCACAAAGTAGCTCGTATTGAAAAACATTTTCGATTTGAAACGAATAATATTCTGACATCTATGATCTTCAATAATAGTCTGATTTCTAAAGCTGCTCATGCAAACTTTGTTCACGTCTGTTTAATATCAGAACATACAAAGGAATGTGTGGATTTAAATTGTCAATAATGATATTTGAGGAGTAGAACTCGATTATATTAGGTATTTTAGAATCAAACAAAAGTGATTATGTTCCGAGATATATTTTTTTCGGTTGACTAGGCCCTTATCAACTGGTTGGTGGATGGATGTTAGAGATTATTCCAATACATAAAATTTTTATTTTCAGAATATAACCACCATAGCCTCTGTAACTTTTTTTATGTTTTGGCATTGACTAAGTAGATTTCCATAATTAATTATTATGATTATTAAATAAAAAAAATCGCTGTTTTTACGTCTTTTTTTTTAAATTCCTTCCAATCAAGACAACCGTTGCGCCTGGTGAAGAAGGTCTTAAGCATTCAACATATCTTCATATTGTAGCATAATATATGATACCTATTATTGAAATTTTAAACAAAACTATGAAGATACCTAAACTAAATATATTATTTAAATTATATCAATTTTGAAACTAAATTCACCTAACTTTGTTTGAATATGCCATTAAAGACATTTACAAGTAAATGACTTTCTACATTGGGATATTATTTCCAATAAACTAATAATACTACTCACTCTGAGCATCGTATATTTTAGTTTTTTTCCAGACTATCTCTATAGGATCTACAGTAGGTAATATAATATACATACATAAATTGATTGCTAGTATCTTGATGAGGATCGTCGCGTAAGCTCTTTATCGTCTGCTGCCGTCGACTTTTTCAGACAATCACGAAATGTGATGGCCGAAAAACTGTCAAGTATTTATTTGGTCGTATTTTACTTTGTCGTATTACCAACAATATTATTAAACCAACGGTATTGATTACATTATAGGAACAACGGCTGGTTTAATTATTAGTAGAAATCATGACTATTATATTTATTCCATAATAGTGGACAGTTAAGACGAATATTGATAAAAAAAATAATTGTGTCTGACAAAAAAGTACAAAGCGCGAGATTTTCTTGTGTAATTTTAATACATAAATTAAATATAATAGAGTACAATTTTAAGCTGTGAACACGTAGAGCATAATTTTTTTATGCGGTTTAAAATTTCTGTAATAACATCATCATCATCAACCGACTGTAGTTCTGACTTGCACATCCCTCGTTTAATGTACTCGCATACACATAATAATTGTGAAAATATTTGTGATGAAGTCACTTTACCACCGTGTGATTTGTGATACGATCAACACAATTAACTATTCAAAATATGGCAACTCTTACCGTCTTGAATTAACTTTTTATAGAATGCACGTTTATTGTTCAAGAAAAAAATATGTAGGCAAACAAATAAAATATGAAAAATGCATGAGTTATATGAAGACCAAATCAACAAGCAGTCGATTTGTGAATGCTTACCGTAAAGAGGCATTTACGTATCAATAATGGTGACGGAAAATAAGGACAAAACAAAATGCATGGTTGCAGGAAGGGAGGAATGCACTGCAAATATTGTTCTGGGAGGCATCGAAATTAAGCAGGTGAAAGAGTTTATATATCTGGGAAGCAGAATATCTCAAGACGGATGTTCAACAGCAGACACCAAAAGCAGAATCCACCAAGCAAGAGTCGCCTTCAACAAAAGATCAACAATTTTTGAACCCCCTAACATTTCCATCAAAATTAGGAAAAATTTGATCAAGTCTCTTGCCTGGAGTGTACTGCTATATGGCTGTGATACATGGACCATCAGCCAACGCGAAACGGACGTCTGTCTGCGTTTGAGATGTGGTGCTATAGACGCATGGCTAAAGTTCACTGGTCAGAACACATCAGCAACGACGAGGTACTAAGTAGGGTTGGAGAGACAAGGCAAATTATGAAAAGAATTGCCCAACGGAGAACAACTTGGATAGGCCACAACATCCGGCACCCAGGCCTGCTTTTTACCATCGTCGAAGGAATGATTGATGGGGGTAACTGTAGAGGTCGCCCCAGAAATAACTATATAGACCAGATAATCGGTGACGTGCGCTGTAGCAGCTACAAAGAGATGAAGAGACTGGCGGACGATAGAGTTAAGTAGAAAGATTGAGTGTTTGGTGCAGACCAATCTTAGGATTGTGACCCAGAAGAGAAGAGAAATGGTGACGAATCAATCAAGGGTTGGAAACTATATTATTAGGAACTTTTTTATGTGTTAATTTTCTAAAAAAACCCTCACTCGTGCATTGTAATCAACCCCTACACAGAACGATAAGTATGTCAACGACACAAATGCATACAACAAAGAGTTGTAGTTTATAAAGATTTCTTGATAAACACTCTCGGTACTATATGTATGTAAAAATAATAATTAACTTCGTAAGAAAAATGACCACGATGTTTTTTTTTTTTTTTTTTAACATGTCTACGTAGGGGACGCCAGCTATTAGGATTTGGGTCCATTTTACTCTTCCGAACAAGCGCACTACGTAGCGTTGGGAGGGGTTTGCAATCTAGAGAAGAGTTTATTAATTCGGATTTTAAAAAGACCCGGGTTGTACGAAGATGGAAACACAGAATTCGGAAGATCGTTCCACAGTCGGGCTGCTGTGTTAATAAAGGAGTTCGAGAAGCGACTTGTTCGTATATGTTGAAGGTCCACTGTGAATGGATGCTGCGATTGAGTGAAGCGAGTGACTCTGTTGCGAGTGGGTGGAGGAGGGACCAAAGATGCAAGTTCTTCTGAGCAATTCCCGTGGTAGTATCTATAGAATAAACTTAAAATACCGACTCTGCATCTGTGTTCTAGTGATTGCAATCCATCAGTCAGTGATGGATCATCAATCAGACGTATAGCACGCCTTTGGACAGCGTCGAGGGTATTCAGTAGGTATTGGGGGGCGCCACTCCAGAGGTGACTGCCATATTCAATAATTGGGCGTATTTGCGCTTTGTAGAGTATACAGATCTGGGTCTTAGTAAAATATCTGCGCGCTCTATATAGTACGCTCAATTTTTTGGAGGCGAGTTTCACCTTAGCTTCGATGGAGCCCTTGTAGTGTAATTGGTTCGTTATAGATACTCCAAGCAGGTCGATAGAGCTGCTGTTAGGTAGGGTGCTTCCGTTGAAAGACACTTGCAATTCATTGGGGTTTCTCTTCGCAGAAATTAGACAGGCTTGGGTTTTTGAGACGTTAAATGAAACAAGATTACTTTCACCCCAGGTATTGATTGAGTGGAGGTAGCTATTTATTTTTTGATGAAGGTCTTTCCGGGCTTCTGATATTTCACTCTGTTTAGGAGGTTTGTCAAAAGAGAAATTGTCATGGACTGTGCTGTCATCAGCGTAACAGTGGATGGGGGCGCGTAAGAGCAAGTCATTGATATGTAGGAGGAATAGGGTTGGAGATAGAATGGACCCTTGAGGGACTCCCGCATTAATGGAATGGGGAGAAGAAGAGCAACCGTCCACTACAGTTATGACTTCGCGATCTTTTAAAAAATTCGCAATCCAAGTACACAGAGACTGGGGTAGTCCATAAGAAGGGAGTTTCATTAAGAGACCTCGGTGCCAAACCCGGTCGAAAGCTTTAGAGATGTCAAGGGCGACAGTTTGAGCTTCTCCAAAGCGTTCCATAACTCGACCCCAAACGGATGTCACATACGCGAGTAGATCGCCACAAGATCGATTTCCACGAAATCCATATTGGCGGTCGCTTAAAATTTTGTTTGCTTCGAGGTATGTGATCAACTTGGTGTTTAGTACCCTTTCCATTATTTTGGAGAGTACAGAAGTAATAGCGATGGGTCGGTAGTTAGATGGGTTGGAGCGATCACCTTTTTTGGGAATTGGGTGGATGACCGCTTTTTTCCAGTCACATGGGACAATACCAGTTTTAAACGAGAGTTTGAAGAGTTTTGTGAGAACTGGGGCTAGTTCGGCGGAGCATTTTTTTAACACAAGAACGGGAATTCCATCTGGTCCATTAGCTTTGTTAACATCCAACCCTCGGATGGCGAGTAAAAAATGTCTTTAAATAATCAATTTGGTAAAATTCATCTGATTTAAATGGCTTTTGTTTTTACTACGAATAAATACTGGTTCCCTTTAAAGTTGTTCTGTAAGATCTCAAAATCTGATCGCTGTGCTTGCGCAAAGTTCATCAATTATGTCAAAATATACCATAATAAAATTTTAAATTTAAAAATTCCAACAAAAAATCTATAATTTGAAATGGACTTGTGATTTTTTATAATCAGTATTTTTTTTTTCATTTTTCTCTGGGTCTATTAAAACTCCCACAGGATATCAATATCGGGTATTGACTAAAATGACAAGAAGTAATGGAGACGATGTCAAATCGATGAAGATAAATTTAAAAGTTTCGACGCTTCAATTATTGAGAAAATTGTCACTTCAACTTACTTCTCTGTATTTCTCCATAAATATGTACATATTCAACAATACTTGGATAGTTTAGTGGCTCGCCACGTATACATACTACTGTCTGATTGTTTCAATAACGGTATAAACAGTTTGCCTTGGAAAATATGCTCAAAACTCTGAACGGAAAACATTAATATCATTTGAATTCTAGGAGTAAGAATCCTTTAACACGAAGAGGTGGTTTGGCTATAATACAAAACGTAAATTTAGTTAACGTAGTCTAACATACTAATATACTAACTACCTACTTGTATATTGATATATCATACTAAATAACTTCGATGTTTAAGTACCAAATATGATACAAATAACAAATGAACCTACTCTATTCCTCTCCATTACCCACTTATAAATAAACCTCAAACTGATTTTATATTTTTCCTCATTGTTTTCATAATAACACATTTAACACCAATAAATATATGTGTAAAATATCTTAACTGAAAAATAATCATTCACGGAACAGCCCACTCGTTGCTGCAATCTTATTTACATAACAGCTCTCAAAGCATAATCTGCATAAAGTAATAAATAAAGTAAACTCTTTCTCCACAATGGTGACGACAGGAGTTCCCGAGGGTTCCATTCTTGGCCTGTTACTGTTCACAATTTACACAAAGAACATTTTTAATTTAGTAATATAGTAACATGGTCTCAAGGCCTACTTGCACACTTCTACGCTGATGACTGGCAGCTGTACTTTTACTGAACTCCGAGTGAATCATGCCATCTAAAAGACGAAATTGGTCTGTGTATCGAAGAGATAGAGCGGTCGATGTCTTTGAATAATTAAATCCAACTAAGACCGAATTTCTCTGGATGGCCACACACCGCCGGCAATATCACATAGACAACACTTCTGTCTCTGTCGCATACACCAACATTATTCTCAAGTCCGCCGGAAAATTTCTCAGAGTACATATTGACTCCAGTCCGAGTCTAAGAAAACAAATAAACAGTACAACATCCACTGCTTTCTACCACTTACGAAGAATAAAATTTATCAGACGAAATGTTCTCGCGAAAAGAACAAAATCTCTAGTAAAAAAAATTCGCTTTACCCGCCTGGACTATTGTAACGGTATGTACATGAACCTCCCAAACCTCGAGCAAAATAAACTTCAATCAGTCTTCAACGCAGCTGCTAGGCTAATCACCGGGGCAGTGAAATTCTCTCAAATACCTCACCATCTACGAAATAGTGGCTGAAAGTATCTGAGAGAGTCAAGTACAAACTATGATATTTGCTGACTTTCAAAGCGATTCATGGCATGGCTCCCACGTATCTCGCAAACTTCACTGCAAACGAGAAACAACAAACACTTCGGTCAGCCACCACATCCATGGTCGGCAAGGTAACCGAAATAAATAGAGTTAACAACACATTCTTTGGTGTACATGCTTTTGCTGTGGCTGGATCAGCCTCGTGAAATGAACTACTACCTGAACTGAGACGGATCGACAACTTAGCCCTATTCAGGAAATACATGAAAATTCACTTCTGCGAGTCTTACAAAAACCTGTAATATATTCAAAGCGCTCTTTAGGTGAGGTTATCACAAAAACGGCGATATAAAAGTAATAATAATATATAACAATAAACACTTCCTTGCACCCTGCGTAAGTGGCGAGTTTATTGCCGTATGACAATTTCTTCCAACTAACCAGTGTTTCCAACCCAGAGAAAAGTACTCCCAGTTAATTATTATTATGTATATATTATGTTGTGATGAACGATGGCGTTAACGACTTTTCTTATATGAAACGGTAACAATAATTATTAAATTGCAATAATATTAATAGAAAATGTTAACACACTGCTACAGAAATAAAAATAAATATTACACCAAATATTTTCAAATCTAAACGGAAACTGTAGGTATACAGACATGGTGTTTCAAATATCGATTGTCCCAAATTCAGACTTCGTTCGCAAAATAAGGGGATAAATAGTATCGTACCCTCGCAGAAATAATGCTCATCGTACTCATTTTTATTTCAATTTTCTCGGCAATCTGAAATACGTACTAGGCACATTTGGAAAATCTTCTCCAACTTTTTTCTATATTTTTTGTGTTGTATTATTTTTAAGCAAGTTCGTGTGACCGCCGTCCTCCGAGTAATGCCATATTTTCGTTTCCAATTCTAACCACCCATAACCTACATAGCGCTAAGAATTGTGGGAAAAATACAGCACATAAAGGTTGGTGAAAATATATTACCTCTGCAAGTATATGTATATTCGACGTAGACGTAAAAAAGCGGGTACACAATGAAATAACAAACGAAAGAGAACGTTCCGATACAAAAAACGACCTTATTCTACAAAATACAACTGTTGAAGATAAAAAGAGTTTAATATAAAATAAACAACTCTAACTTATGGCAATATCGGATTCGAAAACAACTGCTTTAGATTGAATGTGAAAAGGGACAAATGTAAGAGGGCTGATTTGAATTTCATAGTCCCATTTCTACGACATAAAAGATCTTAAAATATATATTTCTTAGTCGAATTTTATGAATGCAATGTTTTGTTCAGCATTAAATTAAATAATAGAAATTAAAATGACAAAAGAAAATCACTATGTAATATTATTACAAAATGGATATAGTTTAAAGTGACAGTTCTGGTGAAATTATTTTTGTTTTTTATGACTTTATTGATTAAAATTTGGATTCGTTTTAGGAATTGAAACCCTATATAAAAAAGGCTAAACTGACTTTAAAATCACGTCCAATTTAGTACACTATTTTTTGTTCAAGATAACATACATACTATAGGTACTTAAAAAAAGAATTAACTAGTTGCAGAAAAAAAATCTAATATATGATGGTATTTTACGACTTAATGGAAAAAAATATAAAAGACAATCTCACAAACGTCAAATTACAATTTATTAGAAATGGTCGTTACTCAAGTAAACTAGATAATATATAAGTACATATCCAAAAAATAATCTGTAATACTGGCTGGTTGTAAAATATTGCGTGATGGCATACAAAGAATAATCGACCATGTATGATGAAGGTGCATTAAAGTAAAGAAAATAGTGTATTTGCTACAGGATATAAGTGTGTAGTGCTCTTTTCTCCCTGCGGTCCTCGTTCGAAATATTTCGAACGTATATACTTAAATCCGAGTCCATCTGTTATTAATTAATAATTTTAACAGACCAACGGATATTCAGATTATATTAACAATTTATAAAATCTATCTTTTGAGTTGTATAAACGTTAGGTAATTGCTCTGCATAACCAAATTACTAATCAACGTTAAACAAACACGATATTCAAATTGAATAATCAAAGCGCTTTCTGAAATCAAAGAAAGTACTACCAATTCCGATCTACTTTTGTCAATCTATAAATGCGACTGAAATCAAAATTACTTAGGTATCAATTAATACAACTTCTACAATTAAAACGCCCACCATTACAGATATTGAATATGCAAGAAAAAGCAAAATAATGTCGATTTATCAGGAGGATCTCTAATGGTATATGATCTCTAATATACCATTAGAGATCCTTCGTGGCCTTCGTGGTTCAGTTGGTTAAGTATCTGACTGCTGATACAAAGGTCCCGGTGAAGACAAAATTTTTAATTGTGTTTTCAGTCTGGATCTGTGAGACGATCAATATCTGTGTGACAACTTGTTATTGTGTGCGTGTTTAATCATTATTTGTACCCGTAACATATATGACATAGAACCCCTTAATTGCCCGAGAAGTAATATAAAAGAAAATAAGAAAATATATAATAATTTTTGAGGCAAATAGATTAATTACGTATAAATTGTCAGTAAAAAAATATCATGTTAACTTTCTTAAATGCAAATAATATATTTATCGACGAAAAAAATATATTCCCATACATACACAAGTGACGTGGTTGTCGGCCATCGTAGCTCAGTTGGTTAGGTATCTGACTGCTGATCCAAAGGTTCCAGGTTCGATGCCCGGTGGAGGCACAGTTTTTATCGCAAATCTCCAGAATGTGGTCAATTGTTATTGGTTGCGTGTTAAATTATTATTAGACATAGTACCTACCTGTTAGTTGCCCGAAAAGTAATGTGAAAATAAAATAATGTCCTGACGTTCAATGCCCTAAAAATGTTGTTTGTGTGTTCAAATATTCGGTTCGCCTCATACGTAATGAAATTAAAAACAAATTGTTCGGAAACAAATACAAATTTGTCGAAAAGTATTCCAAATATTGTACATACTATTATATGGAAATTCAAAAGTATTAACACTTTTATGGGTGAAGAATAATGATATACAAGATTTGTAATATAAAGCTTGATGTATATTTTGCGTGACCTCGAATACCTCGACCAGCGTTTAAAGTTGGTTTATTATTCGGATAGGTAAATCGTCTTGTTAAGGTAAGGTTCGGTTAGGTTAGCGTTTTTTTTTGACAACCAAATACCTACATGTCCTACATATTGCACGTTATACGTTCAGAAAGCATGCTCATCCTCAATAATAGATAATATATCGTGAGTAGACAGAGGAATGGGCTAACGTTGAAATATGTAATCCAAGGTATGTATTCTCTACGACGATTCAGAACGTAAAAAAATAGCTTTTTTATATGACACCAAATTATAGGTGGATCTAGTTATCGAGTCATGAGATATATTTTTTTTTTAATTTTTAATAATTTTATTTTAAGGTCTATTTATTATACTATGGTATGTGACATTATATTGCAACTATTAATTTTATGACACAATATTTAGCTATGATAAAATTTTTTTTATATAATCTCGTAAACAGATAATATCAATGTTCTTTCTGGTATATTTCTAGTTGTTCTCCGAAAATGAGTGTTCAAAATGAGTGTTATAAAAATGAATAATTTATATTTTTATTGATATTGCACTCAAAGAGAGTAATACTATGTTTTTAAATATTTATTTAACATAATTATATTAGTATAATGTACCTCGGTTAGTCAGATCAATGACAAAACTATCATGTCACTTGATATGTGACTATACCAACAATATATTGTTATATTGAAATAGAGAATTAACACTGCAAAAACCAAATATATGTTAGCAAAAAAAAAAACACCATATAATGATAACCTGCGTCCTATTGATGTGGAAACACATATAGTGGAATCGGTTGACTCTTTTTGCTATCTAGGCGCTATTGTGACTCATGAAAATAATTGCAGCACCGAAATTAAGGCAAGACTGGCTGCTGGCAATAGGTGCTATTATGGTCTAATAAAGCATATAAGGTCCAAAATACTAACAAGGAAAACATAAATCTTAATTTATAAAACTCTTCTCAGACCTGTCGTAGTGTATGGAGCTGAATGCTGGGTCTTAACAAAAAGAGACGAAAACAGCCTCTTGACATTTGAAAGGAAAATCCTGACAAAGATTTTTGGCCCAGTAAATGATAATGGACTTTGGAGGATGCGATATAATCACGAACTACAGGCATTATATGACGAACCCAACATTGTCCAATCAAAAAAGTACGTAGACTGCAGGGTTGGGACATGTCAGCTGGATGAATGATGATCGTATCCCCAAAAAGGTTCTTAATACCAATCCAGAGGGCAGAAGTAGAGGCAGGCCCAAGCTAAGATGGCTGGACGATACAGAAGACGTCATAGGAGTGATGCAAACTGGAGGAGAGCGGTGGAGGACAGGGATGGCTGGAGAAGGATTCTGGAGGAGGTCAGGGCTGTAGCGCCAATGATGATGATGATGATGAAATAGAGAAGAAACTGGACGAAACTCTATCGCAATATACGAAAGTAGAATTATTATTTATTTAGTGAACAGTATTTACTTCTTACTATTGGACAGATTTCGTAAATAGATAAAGAGACATGTAATATATTTGAAGGCAAGATACATATATTTTCAATAAAGGAGATAACCACGAGTCATTCAGGTTCCTGCATTAGTCAGGATATCCCCTCATGGACATACACTTATCTAAATTTGTCTGGAAGTCTTCGGCACTGGTAGCTTACCAAACGATTTTATCTCTCACCTGATATATCTCTCTCTCTCTCTCTATCTTTCCATACATCGTATAAATAATGCAAACAATCTTGGTTCCCTCCGCTAAGAATTCGCCAAAATCACACGGGCATCTCTTCGCTTCGATATTAATCTGTATTTATCGATACCGTAAACTATGTATACACTACGTTTTCTATGTGAATCAGCAAAAAATGAGAGCAACTGTTTATGTGTGAGTCTATCGCCAAAATATTTTATAAAATACGACAATTAAATACTATTTTTATCATAAAAATCTTATCAACGAAAGTGAAATTCAGTAAGTCAAAATACATTGACTAAAACAATTCCATTGAATAAAATTACGCGCGCTATCCATTTATTAGATAATTAAATATATTTTTTTCGTTCATATTATAATGTTATAATTTTTGGTCGTGATAATTTTGTAAAACGATAAACATTAAACTTTTTGATTTGCAAAACTAATTCTTGACTATCACTTGTCTGGTTTGGAAATCGCGTAGATATACGTACATATATACCTACGTATTTGTTTTCTATCGACTAAAGAAAATTCAGGTATCTTCAGATCAAA
The DNA here is from genome assembly GCA_963576475.1 of Molanna angustata. Lineage (NCBI taxonomy): Eukaryota > Metazoa > Arthropoda > Insecta > Trichoptera > Molannidae > Molanna > Molanna angustata. The sequence goes on from OY754966.1 coordinate 25,764,661, forward strand.
TTTATTACGTTGGCAAGGTAGAGCGCGTAGAAAAAACTAACGCCGGATGACGTCACATTTTGCAAAGCAGGAAAAGGGTACAATACCCCGAAACGAATAATGAAAATCGATTATTACACCATGTAAAATTCATAAGCCAAATCATAAACATCCGCCAAATGTGTCATTAGGCAATATGTATTTACTACACTTATCAGGCAATATGTAGTAAATATAAACATTTAAATATTACAAATATAACATCACTTGGAGGCAATTTTCAAAATGTGTTGGATATCTATTTTCATACGTAAATACACATACAATTGATTTATGCGGTAGTGACTCATTATGTGTTTTACAAAAATATAGCTTGGGTAAAACAATTTTAGGTCGGAATCATAAGTTAGAAACTAGCACCAACTTGCACCGCTACCAATAATTAATTTTAACAAAACATAAACATTTGTAATACCAAATAGCATTTTTGATCTTCAAAAAATACCTATAGGAAACATCAAAAACTATAAAATATATATTTTTTTATATATAACTTATTTTATCAGATGTTCGTAAAATAATATACCCATCTTAATGTGCCTAATTACTTAAACGCAAAAAAATCAAATTATAAAAACGAAATTCTATAATTTAGTTTTGACAAAATAAATCGATCAACGTTCAACACTTGGTTGCTACGAATGCCAATATACAATGTAATCTTACAATAAAAACTATTTTAATATTTGAAATGTCATGATCTAAAATACATTAAAATAATCTAGACAATATCTTGATGTAAAATAAATGATTAAAAAGAGATGACAAAAGGATATTTACCGCCAATAAATAAATGAAATAAAAAATATTATAACAACAGATATTACCTGTATATCCTGTTAAAGGTAACTTAATCACTGCACGCGGATCCTAATACATAAAGTTCACAGCACCAGTAAGATCACTTTCCATTCATGAATCGATTCGAAAACATATAATTTCAGGTCAGTACGGCGTAACGATCGAGTCGTGTCCGGTAAAGAAAGCCGGTGGTATAACAGTTGTTAACGGCTTGGGCGTCTCTCACCGTGTACCCTGTCTCGGGTTGTAATGTGGGAATGTATTGAAATGCAAGTGTGCCGGGGCGCGAGGCGGCGGAGGGTAGGCGGTGCGGCGGCGGGGCAGGGCGGGGAGGACAGGCGCGAGTGCCACGCGGCCAGCTACGGAGCTCAGATCAATATTGGCAGGCAGCGGCAGCGGCGGCGGCGCTACGCCATACCTCCCCTACCTCTCCCCACCGTGCGCGATATGGGAAGCGCACACAGCCTGGACTGGCACACGACGTACACCGAGACACCGCCACCGCCTAGAGAATTCGTGAAAAAACGACCCGTAACATTTCACCATAACACACCACTTTCACAATAATACCCATCACATTTCGACGTCAACACGTTTGCTCCTTGACCAAAATCAACTCCATCTTCGAATATTACATACATATAAGATAAACCTAATGGCACCGAATAAAGTATTTCACTTTCACCACCGACCGCCACTACATAAAAAGCCTTTTTGGCCAAATAAAGAGCGACAAAAGTAAAATCCTAAGAAATTATTGGATCAACAGGTCCGACTCCATAAAACCCGAACTTCCCAGAAGTCCCATGATGTAAATAAACACTTCGAGACCTGTTGCGGGAAGGACTACAATCATTTGCTGAAACAGTAACGAAAATCCTCGAATCGTTCCAGAGTAAGCATTGGATATGACACATCTGCAAAGAATTTGGAAGTTAAGAAAGCGCATATCCACACTTAGCCGATATGTGACATGTTTCGTTTATTGTCACAAGATTTATAAACACACGGCGCTTGTCAAAGGCGCAACTGTCACTCGTCGAATTATAAAAGGAACCAAACGTTATGAACATAAAAAATTTATTCGTAATAAAACTATAAATGTATACTTTGAATGATGAACAAAATCAAATATCAATAATATCTAATGAATTTTATTTAACAAATTGGACGATTCGGAATCGTGGCGATGTCTGAAAGATGCACGTTTTGTTAGAAAGCTTTTATGTGTTTTTGTTTTGACTCTATTGAAATATAAGAACGCTCACCAGTTGTCGGCTACCCCAGCTATTCATCGAGGTAGTTCCTCTGTTCTCTGTTAGTGTTTACATTGCACCACCTCACCTTTCGCATAAAAATATCATGACCTTTCTGGAGAAACAATAAAAGCTAAAACACCTCGCACAGCGCAACACCGAGGGAAACAGACCAATTCGTGTTGCACACAACATTATATACCAGCAGCTATCTGAACAAGACGTGTGGTGCTAAATCGCTAATCACACACTTATCAATTTAACGATGTTTACACAATAAATATTTTCTTCATTGTACAAACTTATATAAAACTCGTCTTGCTGTTATTTTCTACTGCCCGCGTTCTATAAGAACACTGTACAAACTGTGTTCTCAGTTCTCACTAACTATACAACCATATAAATAAATAAATAAAAAATCTGGAATTCATTTACAACACTAATAAAGAACATATCATAAAAAAGTCATGCTTGTCAGTCAGTCATTTCGGTAATTCAGAAGCCACGTTGATTTAAAAGATCTCGTATTTTATTTATTTATTTTATTTTGGGAAACAAAACTGCTGTTACATATTTTACATTAATAAAAAAAAAATAATCAGGAAAGTAAGCCAATTACATTGTTCCACAGATTAATATACATAATAAAGACAATTCATTACAAAGTCAAAGACAAAATTGTGGTGTAAGTGTACAATTGTGATGTGTGTGTGCATGTATGAATGTGTGTGTGTGTATTTTATGAAGCGAGGGTGGGACATGAAGAAAGGTAGGAGAGGAGGAAAGGGTTAGTTGTCATATTAATATAGTATTGGACATACCAAAAATTATACAATTCGGTACATCAAGTATACTTGATGTACCGAATTGTATAATTTTTGGTATGTAAACTATATTATAATGAATACATTCATTATAATATAGATGATATCTATATCAACTATCATCTATATTATAATGAATACATTCATTATAATATAGATGATAGTTGTTTTTTTCAAGGGAAAACCATTTGATATCTTGAGGAGGGGCAAGTATGGTCCAACCGGCGAATTCAAAACCCTCACGATTACCCATATCATGGATATGATTATTATATGGAGTTCTATAATATCTTTACATGCTTTTTGTATTTTCTGCAGCAACTGATTTTTTAGTTTAGGGTCCGAAAATATGTTGCATAATATTTAGGTACATCGTATATAACTTGTCACAAATAATGTGATACACGATAACTTATGTCACGATTTGCTCATGTTAGGCCCTTTCATGTTATTTTCTGAATTTAATAAGAGGCGATACATCCGTTAAAATAAATGTTTAATTTAGTGATACAGGGGTACGTCACAACAAAGCTACAAACCTATTTAAAATATAATACCTGCGGCTCTGTTAAATATAAGCATTTTTTTAATTTAACAGTAAACAGGCATAATAAAATTATGACTTACAAAAAAGTGATGTAAGTAAAAATAAAATTACACGGAACAGCATTAGTAACTTTCCTTTGTATATTCAAATATTATCATAAAATATATATGTACGGAAACAATAGATTCAATTTAATAATTCACCAGACATAGCACTGAAATCCCGGTTAATACCTTAAACTCGGGAAACCACGGAGTCCTGTACAAACATTTACTTTTACCGCGATTGGTTCAACATCGTTAGTACTGATGTTTATTCTACAGAAAACCGTCGTAAAATATGCATCTCAATGCATGAAAACTTACCGATGTATTAAACAAATAACAAATATGCGCAAAAATGTTTAACAACCCGTAAAATAATAATTTTACGAGACATGTTTTTTTTTATATATTTAGGCACGTGCCTTTCGTCCATTTCAAAATAACTAACTAAGTGGATGTTTATTTTGCGTAGTTAAGTTAAATTCTTAATGAGTAGTTACAAGTTAGGATAATTATTTGAGATTACCCTGAATACAATCACATATTATAACAAAATGAATAAAATGTGTGATTTTAAAATAAAAACAATTTAAAATCCAGGTGCAATTTAGTATTAGATTAAAATTAACAATTTTACTCTTGAACTATACAGATTGCGACAATCCAGGCGCTGGAAAAATTGCCCTGTCGGAAAATGATGGACGATCGAACTGAATCAGGCGAAATTGTTTATAATTTGAAATAGCATGAGCCCGGATATTGCGTAGTCTAACTCACTTTGTATTTTCATGAAAGAACTAAAAAAGGAATATTTATCCCTAAACACCCGATCCCGATTTCCTCTCCTTGTCCTTTCCCTATCCTTTTTTTTTTTGCTTTAAAGTATTTTCATTTTTTTCTACTTTAATTGTTATCAAGTGTAATATATATTTTCTTTATTCTTTTTTGCTTTCATATGTTTGTTGATGTACATTCACAATTTTGTCATACTTAGTAATCTGATTGGTTGGAAGAAATTACCCAATGGCAATAAGCCCGCCAGTGTGCAATATATTTTTTTATATTATGTACAAAAAGATAATTAAATAAATAATATTTATTTCTATTTATGCGGTATTAGTAAGTTTAGTCTAGATTCAAAATGTAAAATGTCAAACGCAACTTATTATAAACGGTGATATGGAATAACGCGCATCTAGATAGTTAATTTTGTAAATATTTATTTTTTGAATCTCGTGTTTATTAATGCTGACAATATTTTATATAAATATATACCGTCATAGTGGCCGATGTAAGAACGGACAGTCTACAGGGTCGCATCTACAATATACAGCGCCTAGCGCACAAAAGTCGCGACTTTGCCCTAAACCACTTACACACAATTGTTATGAATGATTAATAATTTTATATTTGTTCGTAGTAAGTTGTAAAATACAATGAATAAACATATTTCAAATTTAAAGTTTAAAAAATCAATAATATTAATTTATTTTATTAATGGCGTTTGTCATTTACATGAAGTATAAAAGATACAAAATATAGTAGGTACATAATGTGTGAAAATACATAAAAAACTAATATATCCAATCTATAAACAATGAAAATAAAGCAAAAAGTAATATTGTTCTTTTTAAGAAATCTGGTACCATTTAAATTGAAATTATTTTCGTTCTTGAAATATTACTACGAATAGATCCACCAGAATTTAGGAAAGTAATTAAAATAAAGTTTAATTTCTTATTTTTAAATAACTAACGTTATTTTATCAATATATAAGATAACGTTATTTATGCTTCGCAGGCAACAAAAATATGAAAATTAAAATGAACAATAATGACAAATATTAATTTAACACGCACCCAATAACAAGTGATATTTATCGTTTCACTGATCCAGGCAGAAAACACAATATTTATTACAATAAATATTTTTTTCTTTCAAATCGTACCTATTTATATTGTGAACATTATTATTTTTTAAATTTAGTTGAATATTTCCGCTGTGTACATTTATGACGCCCTTGATTAGTTAACACCCGTTGCATCAATACCTTATTAACATAAATATAGTGCATCGCGTCCTGACCATCTACATTGTTAGTTATTTATCTTTCTAATATAAAAACAAATCTTTTGCTAACGTATGTACTCGTATAATTTATATTTATAGAGCTCCGTTTGATGGTTCAGGATTATTCCTTAAGCGATAATAACTTATACGTGTGTTAGTCTACGAAACAAAAAAGTTTTAAGCATCGATCATATTAATTTGCATTGATAACAATATTATTATGTTAGTATTATATTATGTATGAGTTCGAGTGTATGCTTCTATTTGTTTTTTTTACCAAACCTGAAGCATTAATGCAATTGTTAAGATATATTTTTACAGATATTTTGGTCTTCTTTAATTTAAAACAAATATATTGCTCTACGCCTTATATTTTATTAAACTTTGAAAATCGGGTTATGCTTTTATTTTTCTACAATAATTTATACAAAGCATTATTTAAAACATAGGGAATATTTTTCTTCAATAATACTATAACTATCTAAGTATTTCAAAACGATTTGATTAGTAATAATGATGGAATATCTAATTGAAAAATAAGTACTCTGGCAGCAGGCACCCCCTTAAGCAATCTATCATAGATATCGTTATATAAATTTAACATATTTGTGTACATAAATTGTGTAACCCACCGAATTTATCCGAAATGTATGAATTTTATTGCCGAACATCCCAGGTTTATTGAACAAGTTAAGAAAATAATAAAATAACCTCACAGCTAAGGCGGCAATAACATATTATGTATGTAGGTGGGATTCAAGTATGTTAAATCAATGACTGAGTGTGTATGTAGGTATGTGTACCTACTCGGTATACCAATCTATCCAGTTACTTTGCTTTACCTGGGCGATTTTATATCGGAAGGGAATAAACCACTCAACGATACAGTTCTTATTTATTCTCTCGTTTGCTAAGTAATTGATTGAAATGCGAGACGAAGGGAAGACAAATTTTCAAAATTACGTAAAAATTGTTAAGTGCAGTGAATAGTAAAAATCTGACCATTTGTAATTCAAATTTATGTAATAGATATTCCCAAATTGTAACTGAAGAATTTTAATTCATTTTTTTTGTTTTGAAATTCAATTGTGCATCATACCTACTTACATCGATAGATAAATAATATATTATATAAAACGGAATAAATTATCGAATAATTTAATTCGAATAGGATATTCGATGAGAAAGTAAGAGACATTGCGAGTAGATTAAATATATTAGCCTTGCGATGGTTCGGACATATAAAGAGAACGAACGATAACGTCTGACAAAGTATATAAAGGAATGAGATGTAGGAGCCAGCAGAGAAAGGGTCGACGTGATCATATAAATGAGATTTTGAAAGATAGGAATATGCGAAGTCAGAATAATAGGAGAGCATGAATGACGAGACGCATAGATGTAAATGAGGCAAAACATGTAGGTATGTCGAGATGAGTCTTGCATTCGGTTCTCTCTACATACCCCTAATAGGGAAATTTGTTTGATTTTTCACCAGTTCTGTAATCTAATCGTTGTCTTCGCCACAATAAAATTCAATCTCAAGTGTATATTATATAATACCATCTGATAATACAATAATAAAAATTGGAAAAAAAAAATTTAAATAATTGTTTAAAAAAAACAGAATGCAATACAAGGAAAATTAAATAATAGGATATGACTTACGATAATATGAGGTTGAAAACAAAGTTTTTAATGTAATTGTGTAATTTAAATTAGTTTTAAACTTACTTTAATTTTTGTTGCTTATTTTAATGCATTTCCATTTATCTGATCTCGAGATAATTTCTCGGTACGTGTTTGTAAATATTGAAGAAATTATCACATTTAACACGGATCGAATGATTTTTATTTGCTGACAAATACAAACATAATTTTACTGATCTATTTCATGATGCCAACAACATGTAGGTACATTGTGTACCAACATGTTGATCGGACATTTCAAATAGCACGTTGTCAACAAAGTAAATATTACTCCGTGCAATACGTGCAAATCACAATATAATAATATGAAGGTTGAACTCCACAATAGCATAATTTATTAATCCATTTAAACGTATTTGAAGAGATTTTACAGATTTAATAAATACGCGTTTATCCATATAAATAAAAATGAAATAATGTTCAGTGAAAATCGTATCAGTTGAGAAATGCTGGACCACAAAAGGCTGCACCGATTTAGCTTTTTTTTTTAATTTTTGTAGAAGTCTGAATGGGATTTTAAGAGAAACTTTCCAATTTTAGTATATGTACTGACGAGGAAAGTACTTTAAGGGAATGAAATACATATTAGAAAAGTTGCACGGAAAATATTCAAAATTATCGAAAAAATGAAAGAGGTTTATGCATGGGATATTTGCTACTACTAATAAATTAAGACAATTTAGTTAGACAGTTGATTTTCAAATTATGAATCAATCCAGTCGTTTAGATAGCGACGAGACATTATTAACTTATTTCTTTTCATATGAATTTTTATCACATTGGAAGTTCATCGCAATCCTTTCATGAAATGAATTGAGATTCATCTACGAAATATGAGATTTGAAGTGATAATCGGTTATACAGGAAAAATATAATGTGAATACATTTTCATTTAAATTGAAATTTACAGTATTGCACATTGTCGGGATGGGAGAGACTGAGGGGACGGGAAGGACTGAAAAAGGACCTGAAAGGACGGGAAGGACTGAAAGGAAGGAACTGAAAGTACAGGAAGGACTGAAGGGGCTTAGCGGAAGAAAAGGACTAAAGAGATATTGCAACGCATATCGGGTACCAAATATGTACATAGAATCAAATAATAATTACTGTCGAAGGAAAATGAATCTAAATAATTATCACCGACATTACAATATTAGATTAAAATAAATAAATACATTGGGTTAATGTTGTTTCGCTCACAAAGTACAAGTTTATTATGAATATTATTTGAAACATAAATATAATCCTCGTAATGAGTTTACAATATGAGCCTGAACGCTTTCAATAATAAAACTTTCATCCTCGGGGGATCGACAATTAAGAAGAGTTTGTGATGATGATTTGCATAGCCACGAAAAAAATTGGAAAATAAATTAAATAGAAATACGCAAGAAAATTATGAAATTACTATGAAAAAGGGTTTTTATATTGTACCTACATATTTGTATTAAATAGAAAAACTGCAAAAATACAAAAGCAGGCTTTTGTCCAAAGGCAAACTCTTCATACCAATCCAAGTCTCAAGAGAATACACATTTATAATATGTATTGGACAATACAAAACGAAACTCATCGTGAACATTTTCTAAGAAGATCCCGCTGAGAAAAAGAATTATTATTAAAAAATAAGAAATTGCAACCTTCAAGTTATGGAATACGGTGATATATTATGATATAAGGTATCTAATAACTACATTTTTATAGTGGCCAATCAAAAAATATATCGTTGGACGAAACTGGACGATAGAGGGTTGATATGATAATGATGATTTTACAAACCATATTTGTATGAATAAAAGCACTTATCAACCACATTTTTTTAAAATTAAGTTGAATGAATAAATATGAAAAATTAATAAGACATTCGTGCGTGCACGTATGAACGTATGTACATATGTATGTATGATATACCTACTGTATACTTTATTGTATGTAGGTAATTACATTCCACAATGCAAAGGAATGCAGAGTTAGAAATGAACCTTTTTGCGTTTATTTGAATTGTGTATATCAACCACAATACTATTAGCTTTTTAATGACAAATAAACGATTTTATGTTTATTAGAAAATAAAATACAATGTAAATATTAATCTATTTCATATAAACTTTTCGTTGAAATGCTTGCCTACTTATCTACATATTGATTTTCTCAACCAAAATCATCGATTAATTTTTGTTATTAAAATGTTGTATATGGGAAATGCTCGCTTGGCGATGTCTTGGAGTTCTAGAATTACATGGAGAGGATTTTGAAATGATAAAAAAATTCGAAAATGATCAATGTCGCAAGTATCTGGAACAATGTCCCATTTTAGGAATGATGCCAAATTTGGTGAACATGTTGTTAAATCTAGTGATGAGCAAATGGTCTTGCATTTGCAGAGGACGTCTAGGTCTTGCATACATAGTCTCGCTTTTGGTCTTGCAACTTTGACAAAACAAAATTATCTGTTCAAATTCAGTAATTACAATTAAATGTGACAAAAAACATCACAAAAAATAAATAAGTTCATAAAATTTTCACTTGCATTTTAACTATTGGTATGTCAAAACCTGGTCTTGGTCTTGCACCCCTGGCAGTAACACATGCGCTCTTGGTCTTACAAGTCTCTCAAGACCAAGACTGCAAGAATTTGGACGAACGTGAATTAAAATCTCTCATTACAATAAATTGTCGGCCAAGGAAGCGAAAGTTTTCAATTTTTCCCATCAAATAGCAACAGAATGGTAACGGGAATTTGATGTAAAATTGTAATATCATATAATCTTACAGCACGAATTTGAGCTTTTGAAAAATTTTCAACATCTCAATAGAGACGAAGTTGGAGTATAATAGAAGATCCAGGAACTCGAGGCACCTACAGTGCTTCTGTCATCGGCTGGTTTACGTCAACACTTTATGCGCTTGCGCAACGTTGACTAATTATGCCTTTATATTGAGTTCCCTTACCAATGCAATTTTTAAAAGTTCTATATATTTCAATAATGATTATCGTAATCGGTATCGGTCGTCAGCCCTGTAGGTGCCTTGGATTCTTAGTTCTTCTAAAATAATCCAACTTCGTCTCTATTGAGATGTTGAATTATTGTCAAAAATATCATTTACTCCCGACGCAACTTTAAAAATATTCTATTTACGAATTTGAAAATTCGTGTTGGTACAAGAAACTGGAAGAACAAATTAATAATGTATAAGGAATAGTATTTTTAATGAGAATAGCACTGCCTCCAGCGACATCTCGGTCACTCCTTACACATGAATAGAGTTGACGCCAAATATCTTGAACTTTTATCCGAGAAGGGGGGCAATTTGCACGTAAACCAACGAAGCAAAAAGACACAAATTTTCTCTCTGCGCAACCGTAAGCTCGTTCAAGATGTTTGGCGAAAATTATACCCACTGACAAGAAGTGCCGTTGTAGGTTTTAAGCCATGTTACGTAAATGGTAGCAACTGAAACATTACGGGCCTTATTTTCAACTTAACTAATTCGACGCTTACTAGTTTTTTGTAACGCCGATACTGCGTCAGATTATAGTCAAATTGCACATAGTAATTAAGGTCCAATATAAAATGAGTAGGAACAGAAGAATCGATTCTTCGTTTCTAGACTTTTTATCCACCATGGCTGAATCAGTGAAAGGTCTTTTCTTAAAAGTATCTTTGGATTTTGCAATTGATTAATTTAAATATTCGTATATATTAACTGGGGTCAACTATCAATGGGGTCTTCGGTGACTGGTGCTCTGCGTTCAGCCCAAAACAGATTGGCATGGAGGCGGGGCATACGTGTGGCGACGGTCTGCAGCCGCTATCCTCAGTCATGAGGAAAAGGACGAATTATGATATATTAACTCGAAATCGATGTTGCATTTTCTGCAAACGAAAGGATTACTTTAAATTTGTTCGGAATTTCCCCAGACTACTATAAAATAAATGTTGAATAAATAAATGAATCTATTATATTTAAATATGCATATTGACTAATGTTGATGTAAAAAAAGATTGATACAGAAATTATTTTGTCGGTATTGACGTAGATGGTTCTTCTTAACTTGAAAATTATGTAAACCTCTACATATAGTGAGCGAGTTCTAATTAAAAGAAAGCAAGCATGATTAACATAGGGGTAAAAAAACTATATAAAGCAACTAATGCTCATTAGGTTCACAGATTGCTTGCAACATTTACGTCATCGTCATCGACCCCATTTTACTTATATATTATGTACCTACCTAGGTATTTATAGGCATGTAAAGCACCCGACTCAGGTAAAAATAATTATGCAAAACAAAATTCACAACAGACCGCAACCTCTTCGCCATGATACAATTGACACGTAAATCAAGCATTAAAATGAGTTCAATTTGAATATCAAATAATAACACCGTACAACATATGTACATAAATCACAAAGCCATGTCTGCTTCTAGAGAGAAAACAATTAAGTATTCTCTAATGATCCCGGGGTTCTTCTTAATTTATATAATAGACAAACATGCAATGCATACAGATGCATCATATTGCACATTATTCATATGAAATCACGAGGATGCCATTAAAGCATCATAGACATTTTTACGGGGTAGTGAAAAAACGAATTACTATAGAATAATATAAGAAAAGTTATCTTTTGAATATATTTTTTACTCCTCACTACCCCAAAGAGTTATGAATTCGCAATTTTTAGAATTATTTTTTATTGCAGATGAACAACTAGTATCATGCTGAGATTGTATTCTAAAAGTTTCATCACAATGTATCTGTGTGTGTGTGTGCTGTGTACCTACCATGTGCTATGTACCTACTATGTAGGTAGGGCGTGTTTTTTAAATTTTCATTTTACATTATCGATTATAGACTAAAGTACTAATTCGATTCTTTTCAAATTTTTAATATTTGTATTCTAATACTCACTAATACCCCATTAGATTTAAAACGATATTGGGGGGACAAGTCTGGTTCAATCGGCGAAATCAAAACCCTCGTGATTACCCATATCATGGATATAACTATTATATGGAGTTCTACAATATCTTTAGGTGTCATAGAACTCCATACGATAATTAAATCCATGATATGGATAATCACTAGGGTTTTGATTTCGCCGGTCGAACCAGACTTGCCCCCCTGGGGGGGGTAGTCTGGTTCGACCGGCGAAATCAAAACCCTAGTGATTACCCATATCATGGATATAATTATCGTAAGAGTTCTATGACATCTAAGGATATTGTAGAACTCCATATAATAATTATATCCATGACATGGATAATCACGAGGGTTTTGATTTCGCCGATTGAACCAGACTTGCCCCCCTGATGTGTTTTTCAATAATTTTATCTGTCAAATATTTCAAAGTGACCCCAAGCTTTAAAACTTGATATTTTTATTTTCATATTGATAAAAAGGCACATCACATTCATGTCGGCCTTCGTGGCTCAGTTGGATGGGTATCTGACTGCTGATCCAAAGGTCCCGGGTTCGATTCCCGGTGGAGACACAGTTTTTAATTGTGTTTTCAGCCTGGATCTGTGAGACGATTAATATCGTAAGTCTCCAGAATGTGGCAACTTGTTATTGGGTGCGTGTTAAATTAATATTTGACATAGTACCTGTTAGTTGCCCGAGAAGCAATTAAATAAAATGGCATTGAATAATTATCATGTTATCATAATAATAAAATTATATTAAAAATAATTTATCAAACTCATTACATGAAAATGTTGAAAATTTTCAATACTAAATTTGAATACTTTGTTAAGTGACTTCATAATAATATATCGTGGGCCACAACTCACTCGTTTTTATAATAAATTGTAACAATCTTAAACCTCATAGAAACGACGAGTTTATTTCTGAATCGCAATTTCATCCTGCTACTCAATTTTATAGACCTATAAATATATGAAATATAACGATACGGCGTGCGGCGTACGAATTATCATAATACCTCTGCAGTCTGATTTTAAAATATTACCATATTTTGATTTCATTTCATACTTTTAAAATTAACTTCAATCGTTCGTCTCACACTGGAAACGAGATCGTGTCGAAGCGCTGAACGAGAAGTGCCATCTTGATTAATTTTTTTAGTTTTTTATTTTTTTATACGTTTTATAGAGTACACAGCGTGTTTTCACATTACTCTTATTTTATATTAGTAGGTACCTACTATCGATACGAATTTGAAACATTTACCACACAACGCATGCTGTTACAATATAATGTTAAGTCGATTGACTTTAGTGCCGTTATCTAAGATTAGATTCCTAGCGAAGATATTTATACTTCTCGCACAATATTCGCCTCTCTTCCGCCAGCATTTATTTCGAACAAAACATTTGTTAATAAGCCACTTGCACAATGTGCAAAACGTGTGAATGCCTACTTACATAAAGCAGTTGCATATAACACATGAGAACCAACGATAGCGATAGTATGAATAGTTGAAGAATATGTATCAAAGTCCAAAATCCAAATCAAAAGTATTGAATATTTAAGATATTTTGTTTTCTATTTAAAACATGTATGTCAATATAGGATAGTTTGGAGAGGTCAGTCGTTTCTTCCTACCCAGAATACAGCTCGATGGTATGTATCTATGTTTAGAGATTAAGGCCGAATTAATAAAACGCACTAAGAATTTTCTAAATGCTTAGCATAACGAATTCCATACATTTCGGTGTGCTAAGTATTAACTTAAGCACTGAGAATGGTTTATAACTAATTGCATGTAACACATGAGATCCAACTATCGATAGCGATGGTATGTATAATTGAAGAATACGTACCTAACTATAAACCCATAAAAAATCCAAATTATGGAATATTTTAAGATATTTTGTTTTCTATACAAAACATGTAGGTATTTATGTCAATATAGGATAGTATGGAGAACCGTCCACCCTGCGCACTTCCGCCCTTGGACTGTGTTTCTCTGCGGCCGAATATGCGGCTCCGGTATGGTTCTCTTCGTCACACGCTAAACATGTGGATGTTGCCATCAATGAGACAGGACGAATAATATCTGGATGCTTACAACCCACTCGAGTAAGTGACATATACCCGATCATAGGTATTGCCCCTCCGAACATCAGGAGGGAAGTCGCTGCGAATGCAGAGAGACATAAACAGGAAACGGACCCGAGACATCCTTTGTTTGGTCACAAACCACCGGTAGCAAGACTAAAATCAAGGAAAAGCTTTCTTAGAATTACATCCCCCCTAAAACTACCACCAGATAGGGCAAGGAAAGATCTTTGGCAAGCACAATACGCTGGAGATCAGGTCGACCTGTCGGAAAGTTTGGGACCGGTACACCAACTACCCTACCTGACATGGAAGACACTTAATAGATTACGCGTCGGTGTCACGAGATGCAAAGAGAACATGCTAAGGTGGGGTATTAGGGTGGAAGAGGATGTTTCCTGCAATTGCGGCAAGATACAAACTGACGAACACCTCCTCATCTGTCAAGATATGCCAGTGAGATGCGACGCAGAGGACTTGAAGATGGTTAGTGACAATGCCATTCTGGAGTGGGAAGGCCTAGTGAGAAGTACTCGGTCTCGTTAAGTAAGTATGGAGATCAAATCCTTTTTTCCTACCCCGAGTGTGAAAATAGCATGGTGGTATGAATGAATTTTTGGAGATTTAGTATCAAACTATTAAGTCACCTTAGATATTGTGTAAAGGCAACTGCCATAGAAATTGTATAAAACGATGTCGTCACTAATTCGTTTTTTATAAAAAATATTAAAAAAGTTTGATATTATGTACTACTACAATGTTCATATTTTTTATAGAAAATTAAATTATCTAATAAGGGATAGTCGGCTTTGTTCGATATTTTTTGAAAATATAGGAAGTAAAACACATAAATGTATTATAAAAAAATACTTTTCTTAATAAAAAAATGTTTGAGAAATTTCAGCATCTTTTTTAAAAAAATAAATTTGAGATTTTGTATTTGTCTATATTTAAACCAATTTTCAGCGTTCTAGCTTTTATAACATTACTGACTAATCTGCAATTTCAAAATCATCATATGTATATGTAACCACGTAAAATGTAACTGTAGTTTTCTGAAATAAAATAAAGGGAGCATTATGAGTAAAGCTTCTTTCTGGCCACAGCGTATAGGTAAACGGCGTGATGGAACACATGTGTGCGTATGAGATTGTCTTTAGAAGGTATATTTGTTGAATTAAGATTTCAAAGGGAATTCAGATTGTTGAAAAAATTTGTTGAAAACATGAATAGTCGCTACACATTCAGAAAGTTTGATGTAAATAATTAATAAGAGTATAAGCTTGACGAGGAGAGCTGACCCCAACAGTCGGCACAGTTGGGATATAGCCAAGGAGAAGAAGAAGAAGCCTGACAGGAGATGAGACCTTCTGCCTTGCTCTCTAAAACTCACATTTAGCTCTATTTTTTTAAATGTATAGAAACCATCATTCTCGTTTAGGTATATGAAAATTGACTGATGCGAGAAACAATGATACAACATAATTTGTAGGTAGTTTGTAGGTAATCTGATATCGTTTAACCTTCATTTAGTTTGATATGTATGAATATTAAACTTGAGTCCCCTGCAATACGGGTAAACAATTCAATGTCGATTATAATTGAATGCAGCAAAGGGCTTACTACACAAAGGAAATGCAGTTCTATGAAGTGTCAAATTCGCGTCACGTCACTTATGTGGTAGGTAGAAATATATGTACGCCACACACTTTAACCTTCGGTAGCATTATTCGCCCCATACATGTCATGTTTTAAGTAACAAGGTTTTACAAAAGTTGACACTAAAAACAAAAGACTTTCGATAGTTTGTCCAGGTGATTAGTAATTTATGTGCATATTTCATGCAGGTATGTTAAATGTAACGTACGTGAAGTTTATTTATTGGAATTAAATAAGAAATAAACAATGTATTGTTTTCATACTTTTTGAACGAAGCACGTTTCGACAAAAAAAATGACGCGATTACTTACTATGACTGTATTATATAAGGTAATTAATTATTTTACGATATTTTGTTTTCTTTATCTACCGGTATAGACACTTAGCTTCAAGGTACCTATAGATATATGGGTCAAGAATGGTAGCAGCTATGACGGCAATATATTCAATGATAATATAGGATAAAGATATGAAGGTACTATAGTGTCGATAACAATATGTATGAACAAAGGAAAAAAAATGTGTCACAATATAAAAACAAAAACTTGAAAATGCATAACCACTAAACGAAAAAAGCTATTTTCGATCTGCAAATCAGAAAAAAGTAACATTAAATTTTATCTACGTTTTAATCTTTTTTTTTTTATTTTATCCGTACATGCAGAGTGGGGTGGTTTTTTTTAACATGTCCACGTAGGGGACACCAGCTATTAGGATTTGGGTCCATTTTACTCTTCCGAAGGGAGGGGTTTGCAATCTAGAAAAGAGTTTATTAATTCGGATTTTAGAAGAAGACCCGGGTTGTACGAAGGTGGAAACACAGAATTCGGAAGATCGTTCCACAGTCGGGCTGCTGTATTAATAAACGAGTTCGAGAAGCGACTTGTTCGTATATGTTGAAGGTCCACTGTGAATGGATGCTGCGATTGAGTAAAGCGAGTGACTCTGTTGCGAGTGGGTGGAGGAGGGACCAAAGATGCAAGTTCTTCTGAGCAATTCCCGTGGTAGTATCTATAGAATAAACTTAAAATACCGACTCTGCATCTGTGTTCTAGTGATTGCAATCCATCAGTCAGTGATGGATCATCAATCAAACGTATAGCACGCCTTTGGACAGCGTCGAGGGTATTCAGTAGGTATTGGGGGGCGCCACTGCAGAGGTGACTACCATATTCAATAATTGGACGTATTTGCGCTTTGTAGAGTATACACATCTGGGTCTTAGTAAAATATCTATGCGCTCGATGGTTTTTAATATTATTCTCTGTCGCAATATGTGAAAAAATACAAAATATTTTAAACTGTAAGGCTGGGTTGTCTCAACAAAAGTAACGGTAATAGTAAAGTTAAAATTCTTTAATTAAATGAAATTGTTCAAAGTTGCGTTGTTTGATGGCATTAGATCTCAATGAAACAACCAAAACTTTTGATTAACTTCACAAAATCAAAGTATTTTAACTATAGGTACTTTAACTTTAATCTTTGTTCCAGAAACACAGCCTTAGTCTATAATACTTAACGAGTCGTATATACTTACTTAACGAGTCCATAAGTCTCGCTAAGTAAGGATGCATTAATAATATCCCTTATAAAGTTGACAAATTCTCTCATTATCCGGAAATGTCTTAATTGCGTAATGTGTAAAAATTATCTTGCGAATCATTCGTATTTTCATTAAATAAAGGTAATTTACATAATACTAAAGTTGAAACACACCTTGTCTTTTGACATGTCTCATGCTTTATTTGAAGGTGTTAAGAGAATTCCTGATTTACATTTGCACGCAATTCAGTAGTCAAATCTATAAGTGTAAACCTGAATATTAGGGTTGACAATTATTTATTTTTATTTTATCGAAGTTAAAAACAAAGTTGATTAATAATAATAAAAATATAAATTTTATTTTATGCGTGGTATGATAAACCAGTCGAAGAATATTTGCAAAAACAAGAATGTGTGGAACTAGATACTCGCTATAGTTACCATATCAAGCGTAGTATATTTTTTAGAATAGTGCTTAAGAAACCAAGTAAACTGAAAAAGAAATGGAAATATTGTAATATTAATAACAGAATACCGTTAAAAAAATTCGTAAATAAAAACTAACCGTCTTACTAATAAACGTAAACTATCTACAATACTTGGTAATAGAGCGTGATTAATGATAAAGTTTACTTATAAACCGTAACAATCTTTTTAACACCTTTATTTCATAGACGTCAAGTTAAGTTAGGTCGAGAGGATGTCTAACTCTTGACTAACGCGTCATACCAAATATTTCAAAATTACGGATCTTTCACATATTATGATCCGACGCATATTTGAGATTGACAGACATTTAATCCTTATAACGTTTTTCCATGTTATTCTTCATCGCAATCGTGACGTATAAATTGACTTAACACGTCACAATGTGGTGTTTGTTTTCATTAACATTTCGGTGAACTAGTTAGTCACATCTTAAGTATTAGTTTATAAGTAAGATTTTTTAATACCGATCTTAACTATTTTAGTCGTGCTTATCTAGTTGTGCGTTTACTAAGCTATAAACGAAGTCTAATAAGAAAGACCGTAAGAACTTAGCATGATACTACCTTTTTATAGCAAAGTTTTCATACATTTATCAAAATACTTCTATGAAGTCGAGTTTTTGATTTATTATAATTAAAACCTAATATATTTTTACGAAACAATTAATAAATGTGTAGTTTAATATAAAAAAATGAGTAAGTAACATTTTTAGTAAGAATTATGTATCTGAAGCAATTATTTTTTAAGTCATTCCAACATATGTATATAAAACCTAAATGATGAAAAGGATAAACGGCAAATAGAATTTCAACCAACTTTAACCCCTGGCAAAGAATGTACGTAATGTAAGGAAGTCTTCATTCCCAGTACCTTCTTACACGTTCCCTTGATCTTTAGACTGTGACTTAATTTCCGGTAAAAATTTTGTTTGAGAATTTCATGTTTGGTGCTCGTCAACTATAATTTGTAAGAGGTCATATTTTTATACCAACGGATAATCGGATTCTGTCACTATTGTACAATATTCTCTTTAATCCAAACCTGCCACAGTACCTCAATAACAAATTCACTTATTTATCCAATCTCGACATTCCACTCAAATCTGCTGAACGTTCAACAGAATCCGTCCTTATCCATAATACAGAATTTCTCAACTCGTAGTTCGGAGTACAATCAGCAAGTTTATTGTCTATGTAGTCTAACTCACTTTCTATTTTCATGAAAAAACTAAAAAAGGAATATTTATCCCTAAACACCTGATCCTGATTTCCACTCCTTGTCATTTCCATATCCTATTTTTTTATATGATTTATTTTCATTTTCATTTTTTTGCTTTCATTCTTTCATTGATTTACAGTCACAATTTTGTAATATTTATAATCTGGTTGGTTGAAAGAAATTACCTAATGGCAATAAGCCCGCCAGTGTGCAAAATAGTATAATTGATACAATCCATTAGTATAATTTAAATACTACAAATCCTTCATATATATGACTTATGTTCATACCTATATGGCTCGACCATGTGAACAACAACCTGAAACAGGGAAATGTAAGAAACTTGAACAACAGATGATGGCATGAATCTCGACGAGGCGATGTCAGTCATGTGTGTCAAGACAGAAAAACGGGGCGTTCGGTTCTCTGTGCCTACACCGTGAGGGAAATAGCCTGACAGTATTAATGTAGATAACCCACACAGTTACGAGATTATTTACTGAGAAAAATAAGAAAAATATAAGTATTTAAAACCAGAATTCTATTTTTAAAAATCTAAAACGAATATTTACAATTAAGATTTGTGGTTTTAACTAGTTATAACCATAGATTTTCATATAATATACTAGATGTAGTAATCCGTGCAAAAAGTGAGTCAAGGAATATCGCACGTTTGAAATGACACTATATGAATTATTTTTTTAAAACGCAATTCTTGTGAATTCAAAATTATACATAATACTTTATGATAGTATGTTTTTTTTTCAGTATTAAAGATTTTTTATATTATATAACTCTTATCTCAATTTGAATCTCTAAGCACGTCTATTATTTCTTTGTAACTTCTCTATGTGAAATAGTGTGATTGCACATACATATATATCAACTTTATGTATAAAACAAACATGTATATGTGTGATGTATATTTGTTTTTTCTCTTAATAAAAACCATTATTAGTTTCTTCTTGCAATTATTAACGTATCCATTAGATATAATGAAGATCTGCTTCGTAGAGTTCACTCTACCTTCAGACTCTCGGTTTTATATTAATGGCGGTTAAGAAAGATATTAGTTTCCCAACTAACCTACATATGTCGTTAGAGCCTGTCGTGAAAATTAATGATTAATGAAAGTGCAAAATCATATTCAACAAGAACTAAAATTTTCAGATCATTTCTAAAATTCA
The DNA here is from genome assembly GCA_963576475.1 of Molanna angustata. NCBI lineage: Eukaryota > Metazoa > Arthropoda > Insecta > Trichoptera > Molannidae > Molanna > Molanna angustata. The sequence goes on from OY754966.1 coordinate 25,785,078, forward strand.
ACAGCAACTCACGAATCATTCATTATTTGATGGTTCTCTCCTTTCTCAAATGTTAATAAAAAGTTTTGTTAATTCAGATGGGTTGGTGGCAGAGCGGTTAGCGCGCTGGGGTAGTGATCCAGTGGTCGCGAGTTCGAATCCTGCCTCGACCGATTTCGTTCACCAAAGCACAAGCATTTATTTGCTTATTTTAGGGAACGTAGGAAGATGTATATGTACTTGTTTAACAAGGACATATTCATTTTTTTTATAAAAAATAAAAAAAAAAAAAATAATAATAATAATTTTACTCCTCACTAACCTAAGGGGATATAGCGGGAGATATGAATTCGCAATTTTCAAGGTTATTAATTTTATTACAGATTATCAACAAGTATCATGCTGAGATTGTATTCTGAAAGTTTCATCACAATGTATCTGTGCGTGCGCTGTGTAGTATGTGCTGTGTGCTATGTACGGCGTGTTCATTCAACTTAATCGATTATATACTCATTCGATTCTTTTCAAATTTTGTAAATTTGTATATCTAATACTCGCTTAGACCTCATTAGATTTTTAAGGATATCTGAATAGTGCTTCAAAATTTTTTTAACTGTCAAATATTTCAGGAAAATTAAAATTTGACATATTTCATTTACAAATTGCTAAAAAGGCACATCACTTTCATAAAATGGAATTGAAGATTTATCAAGTTTTCACAATAAAACAATTAAATAAAAAATAATGTAATAAACTCATTTCAAAACATTTTTCATATATATGACTACCTACCACCTCAACGGCTCATCACAATACTGTCAAATAAGGTACAAACAAACATAATATACGTTTTATACACAACTAACCTGACATATATGTACCTGCTAGCTGCAACAAACTTTTTTTTTTACAAGCACTGATCACTGATTTCACTGATTTGGCATCTTTTCACTGATTTATTTTTATATTCACGGCACAACACTTCAATAAATACAAATATATTTCACAAAAATGGCCGAAGAACAACATTGTAAATCATGCACCTATATTATTAAGACAGAGGAAACTATAAGATGTACAAAATGCCTAAATGTATTCCATTATAATTGTGCAGGAATGACTTTATTAAATTTTAAAAAACTCTCAACTAAAGCAATAAACACACATCGCTGTCAAAAGTGTAAAGAAACAAACTCAAAGACAAATATGATTCGATCTCCATTAACGATCAATCAACAAACTTCTTCGTCTTCTATGTCAAGCGATGACAGCGAAATGTTGCCACTCACTAGAAAAGCGTTTCTGGCGGAATTTGGTGAATTCAAAAACACAATTTTAAAATTAATTCACGACAAATTTTATGAAACGAAAAATAAATACGACGAAATATTACAACAAAATGAAAAAATTCTCCAATCCATTCAATTTATCAGCAATCAACAAGATGACTTCAAAAACAAAATTGAAATTCTGGAAAAAACTTGCAAAGAGCAGGAACAAAATCATCTGAAGATGGAAAGGAATATGGAAAGGGTCGATAATCTGGAAGTGGAAATAACTAATCTGAAAAAAACCATCTCGTACCTGGAGAGGCAAAGTAACGAAAGTGAACAAGAAACACTAAATAATAATATTGAAATACACTGCCTCCCCGAAAATAATGACGAAAACCTTAAGAAGACCATTATAAACATCGCAGAAACTGTTGGATATAAATTGAAACATGAGGATTTAGTAACTGTCAATAGATTAACACCCCGCTACCGCCAACCCCTGCAGTCAGGATCAACCACTACCACCAGACCAAGAAATATTATTGCCCAAATCTCTTCGAAAAGGACAAAGGACGAGTTGCTGGCAGCAATAAAGAAGAATAAAGGCGTCAGTACTTCTTCACTGGGTCTTTCAGGAGAAAACGTCAAAATATTTGTAAACGATCATCTTACAACGAGGAACAAGCTGATCCTGAGGGCGGCCAAGGAATTCAAAAAGACAAATAACTATCATTTTTTGTGGGTACGCAACTCCAAAATCTATTTGCGAAAAAACGAGCTTTCCGGACCAGTTTGTATCTCCAGTATGAATCAACTAGCGAATCTTACTTGAATGATATTGCTTATTTTTTATTTCTGTTTGATTACTTCTATTTTCTTATTTTTCAAATCTATGTATATCTGTTGCTATTATATTGTATTATCTTATCGCTGCCAAATTTTAATTTCTATGAACATATTAATCACATAAACGTAATATCAAATACATTACATATATACACACATTACAACATCAACACCACAACCCATACTTACACAGGCGAACTTATGTTGAATTTGATTAGGCGTGCTGAAGGTGGACCTCTGACAAGCGTTTTCATTTATGTTATTCTTTTTAAATTTATTTCGATACATAAATTTATATTTACGTTCAAAAATGACTGAAACAATTAGTATTTACTATCAAAATGTCCGAGGCCTGCGAACTAAAACTCATGATTTTCTACAAAGTGTACTACTAAATGATTATGACATAATTTGTATTACAGAGTCATGGTTGATAGAAAGTATTACCGACGACGAGATATTTGACAAACGTTACAATGTGTACAGACGAGACCGAAACATTACCCTTAATAATAGTTGTAATCACAATAATAATGGCAAATTAACCGGAGGAGGAGTTGCTATAGCAGTCGATAGAAAATACACCGCAAAACCTGAAAAAACGTGGCTTTCTAATGCCGAGGATATTTGGATAAGTCTTAAACTACATCTCTCAAAAAAGCGAAATTTTTCAATTCATTTATGTTGCACCTATATACCGGGAGTTGGACCGAAACTATCGGCTTCAGATAGATTGGCACTCGTCGCAAACCATACTGATAATATTTGTAAAATGACTACACTATTCCCAGACGATATTTTTATCGTATTAGGAGATTATAATATGCCTAGCATAACCTGGGATTCTTCCTTATACGTGTCCCCACAACCAAATAATAATGATCAGTGTTCTTCCTTGTTCTGTAACTCTATATCGTTGTCGAATCTAACTCAATATAACAATATTACCAATCATAATGGACGAGTTCTTGATATAGTGTTGTCAAATTTACCCCTTACCGTTTCCAAATCTTGTCATTCTTTGGTAATTGAAGACCTGCATCATCCTTCCCTCTTAATAGATTTCCAAATCCCTTTTCCCAAGACCGCTTTGAAAAATCCTCAGACTATACGCTTATTCCATAAAGCCAACTACGACATTATCAACGACTTCTTGACAAAAACTAATTGGTCTTCAGTAATAAACACTTCTGACATTAACACAGCACTTGACAATTTTTATTGTATACTGACAAACACTATAGAAACCCATGTACCAAAAAGAACAAAGAAGTCTGACAAATACCCAGTGTGGTATACCTTACCACTGAAAAAAATTATTAAAGAAAAAATATACTACCACAACAAATGGAAACGTGACAGAAACCCTCTTGATTATCAGACGTTCTCTCTTCTGCGAAAAAGACAAAAGAAAACTGCTGATCTCATCTTCAAAAATTACATTAACTTGATTGAAAACGGAATACGACAAAACGTAAAAACTTTATGGAATTATGTAAAATCATTCAAAAAGACACCAGACATTCCTGAGACTATGTTCTTCGGCAATGCCACCTCATCTAATGGAGTAGGCATAGCCAATCTTTTTTCCGACTTCTTCAGCTCAGTGTACATCACACCTAATAGTGTCACTAACGAAAACAACAGCATCGATAACCCTTATCTTATTAATTCCATCTCCATCGACTATAACAGTACGCTAAAATATCTTCTTAACATAGATATATCAAAGGGTGCAGGAAACGATAATATTCCTGGAGTTTTTTTGAAAAAATGCGCTCGGGTCCTGGCACACCCGTTGTGTTATATATTCAAATTGTCACTTATTAACGGCACATTCCCTGAAATATGGAAAACCGCTCTTGTTCATCCCATACTGAAAAACGGTGATAAACACGATGTCACTAACTATAGGCCCATCTCCAAACTCCCAATTATCAGCAAAGTGTTTGAAAAAATAGTGTATGATCAGGTTTATAGTAAAATATCTTCATATATCACCACTGATCAACACGGTTTTATGAGAAAACGTTCTACCACCACTAATTTAGCCCAATTTACTAGTTATCTTCATGATAAAATGGATCAGAGACTGCAAATAGATGCTATATATACTGACTATGCCAAAGCATTTGACCGCGTAAATCACCCAACTCTCTTGCAAAAATTGTCATTGATAGGTATACATGGTGACCTATTTAGGTGGCTTAAATCATATATTGATAATAGACACCAAATAACCTCGGTTAACGGACATTCTTCTAAATGTATTAGCGTGACATCTGGAGTCCCCCAGGGATCTCATTTAGGTCCCCTTCTCTTTAATATTTATATAAATGACATCGGAAAATGCTTTTACAGTAGTCAAGTATTATTATTTGCCGATGACATGAAAATTTTCAAAACAATCTCAAATTGCTCTGATTGTGCCGATCTACAGAAGGATTTGGAACGTTTATCCGTTTATTGCAATGAAAATTATCTTTCCTTAAATATATCTAAGTGTTTTTCTATATCTTTCACTAGGAAGATAAAAGTTGTAAAATACAATTATAAACTGAACAATGTAGTTTTACCGACGAAAACAGACTGCAAAGATCTTGGCGTACACCTTGATTCAAAACTTCTCTTCGACAAACATATTGAAATTATAGTAAACAAATCTTATAAAATGTTAGGCTTTATATTTAGAATCAGTAAATACTTTAAAAACCCCAATACATTAAAACAATTATATTGCTCTCTTGTCAGAGGTCAACTTGAGTACGCATCAACTATATGGAATCCCCAGTACAAGGTTTACATTCACTCGTTGGATCAAATTCAGAATAAATTCATTAAATATTCAAACTACCGTTGTAACAATACTTACCAACCTACTATACTAACTTCTTTGACCACGCGACGCACAATTTCAGACCTTATGTTCCTTCACAGTATACTAAATGGAAACATAGAATGCCATGAAATTCTTACCAATATCAAATTTAATACTTCTACTCGCCGGACAAGACATACGTCACTTTTCTTCTCCAATATTTGTAAAACAAATGCTTCCAAAAACGCTCCGATTAACAGAATGATAAACTTATTTAACTCTTATGAAAAGCATGCCGACTTAGACATATTTTTTGATTCACATATAACCTTCAAAAATAAACTTATATCTAACATCGTGACATTATAACAATTATTTACTGATTAATTTTATTTTTCCCAACCACCCTCAGCAATATATTATCTTATTCTTCTCAACTCATGAATCTGTCAATATATGTTCGTCTATCATGTATACACATGCACACCCTCTCTCTCACACACACATACGCACCCACACACTCACACTCTTTCTAGATATCTCTTTCACACACACATGTATTACTCTTCTCTCATACGCGCACCACACTAATTCACACTTTTTTGATGTATTATTTTGATATTAGGTATAGTACGTAAGAGGTACATGTTATTTCTGTATTTTTATTTATTTAATTTTAATAATTGTATGCATGTACTGTGTGCTGTCCTTTGTAAAATAAAATAAAATAAAAAAAATAAAAAATTTCATGAAAATGCTAAATATTTTCTATACAAAATTTAATACTTTGTGGAGTGACTTGTTAATCTCACTCATTTTTATATAAGTTTCGTTTGGACCTTGATAATGCCAAGTCACCTTGGCGAAAACGTTCGGTCGTTAGAATAAAAAAAAATATTGTGGAAAAATACAAAGTTATTTATTCATTCATTTAAAATATTTAAGTGATTATTTTTTTTTCACTTTATATAAGTACATACAACACCGTAATATCTCATTTTTTTCTAATAATTGAAGAGATTATATCCTGTCGAGGACTTAACTAATTTGCCTACATTATTTTTGACAAAATATATTATTCTGCGTTTCACTTAATAATATTGCCATCAAGTTCCTCAAATCTCATATTAAAAACTTAATTATAAGAAATTTTGCAGTAAAACAATCCGAGTTTAATATGGTATAATGATACATGATGATTGTTTCAATAATAATTTTAAAGAAAAAATTAATAGGTAATTATTTTAAACAAAATTAAACTAATTTTTATCGAATCCTGCAAATTTATAAGAAATAACTTATACAAATATTACAAAAGAAGAAAAAATAATAATTGCAGGAAATATCCTCTTTTTAACAAATGTATAACAACAACATATGCAATCATACGAACTTAACCAAGAAATATCCTTATATTTTAAACTATTGAAGCTATTATTTTTTTATATATTACTTTGCGAATATTCTTCTAAAATAGGTATATAATTTTTATGTTTCATTGAACAACTAAAAATCATCCATACAAAGAAACGTTATAATATATATATATATATATATATATATATATATATATATATATATATATATATATATATATATATATATATATATATATATATATATATATATATATATATATATATATATATATATATATATATATATATATATATATATATATATATATATATATATATATATATATATATATATATATATATATATATATATATATATATATATATATATATATATATATATTTTAATAGAGCCACAACATAGGTGAATACATTTTGTATGATGTTATTGCTAGTACGGCGCATTTATTTAGGACATACCTTTGAATTAGCCGAAAGTGTGTTACAGAACAAAATGCCAGATTCAAAATAACACGCAAATGCAAAATCATGGTGAATACACAAAGAAAGGACCAACACAATACAATACAATACAGGCGTTACATAATAAGTCTGAATATAAAAGCAAGTTTTGCAAACGTGGAAGAATGGTCCCGAGCGAGAAAGGGGAGAACTCACAAAACACCGACGTAACTAAATAAAATAGCATCAAAATACCGACGTTACTAAATAAAATACCGTATAAAATAGCCTTAATGAGGCCGCCGTGTTAAGTTTGTGGGCCTTGGACCAGAAAAGATCGAGTTCACGAAAAAAATATATTAAAAATCTCGCAGTTAATGACAGTATCATTCCACGAGCTTTTAACATTAAAAGGCACTCTGGGTGGGAGGACTAAAATAAAATATTCATCTGAAGGAATAAGGAAAAATATCACTCTAGTCCAGTGGTCCCCTAAAACGTTAGCAATATCACCCCTAAAAGAGGGAATGTCGCTTGAATTCTGAGCAAATGTACACGGTACATATATCACCAACATCTTGAACCAGTCTTCCGGGTGCGCAATGCGCAAATTTGTGTTTTTGCTTCTTTGGCTTCAGTGCAAATCGCCCCCATTCTCGGCGAAAAGGTTCATGATATTTGGCGACAACTATACATAATGGTGTTATGTATATTTTCCTTGTTCTTTTGTAGCTTTCATTTTTTGTTGATGTACATGTATTCTGTCACTCTGTAATCTGGTTGGTTGGAAGAAATTGCCTAATGGAAATAAGCCCGCTAGTGTGCATTATATTTGTTTATATTATGTACAAAAATTAAATAAATAAATAATATTACTAAGGATGTTACGGAGCTTCGACTCCTAGAGGTCGGAATATGTGATTAATTGTACATCTCTGACATAGGTTCCGATAATTTTGAATCGGAGATTATAACGAAAAAAGAAATGCAGCAAATTTGATGTAGAAAATTTGAGTTGGACCCCGGGGAATACCCTCACTATTAAATTTATACCTATAAATATTGTTTTTATACGAAATACATATTTTTATTTTTAAAGAATGAATATGTCGTTCTGTAATAGTTATGGTGCCTAACTATTGGTAGATTCCCATTAAGTTAATTTATTACAGAGAAAACATCTGAAATCAATGACAGTCCACGAGTGTGAATCTTCCATTCACATTCGTCGATTGTTCTTTTTGCACTATGGTGACGAGATCGATAATCTAGATGGCTCCATAAGCTACTTTTCGTGCTATGCATTTTCTTTCTTGTCGCTTACTTGGCGTTCTGTGAAGGGGCCGTTTACGGTCCCCATATGCAGAGCGTGTGGTGTTGGAAGTAACGATGTATTATGTACATATGTATGTATGTAATAGGCAATTGATGCCGTAAATATATTGTTGACTAAATAATTTATTTATTTATTTATATTTATTTATATTTAAATAATATCGTTTAAAAATATTTACTTTATTAATAACATATTATGCTTCGTCAAAAGTGGTCATATCAGGCGACATAACTACGATTATGTATGTATTTATTTACCTAATTTTATTCAAGTATTCTATGTATAATAGCAATTACCGTTTAAACCATTTAGTGTGCTAGTTATTCGCAAGATAGCAGTTCATCAAATAAATATATACATATATTTTGCATCAAACGATTTTGTACAGATACATATACTTTCTATGATTTTTTTTATTACAGTACCTATATAATCTATTATCATTTTTAGCTGTCTTATTAATGATAGGTAAGTACATTGTCTCGCTTACGAAAAAAGATTTAGTTTCAGCTCTGGCGGAATAATAAAATCTTTTTCGATTTTGTTCGGGATTGAAGGGAAGCCCTACCTTAAAACTTTTGCAATAATAATAAATATGCTTAATCTGTTATTTTAAGTATTTACTAAGTCAGAAATCGATCAGTTAATAATTCATAACAATAAAAAGATGAGTCGATGGCAGAGCGGTTAGCGAGCTGGGCTAGTAATCCAGTAGTCGCGAGTTCAAATCCTGCCACGGCCGATTTTTGTTCACCTATAGCACAAGCATTTATGCTCAATTTAGGGAATGTAGGAAGATGTATATGTACTTTTTTATCAAGAACATATTCACTTTTACAAAAAAATTAAAAACTAAATTACACACGAAAGTAGTAGGTATATAGCAGAATTTCTCTGGAAAACACTAAAACTACTGAGGATCTTAATTTTTACCGCAGCTAAGAATACCAATTGCAGAACGAAAGAGCTTTCAAGGCATTTTTTCATAAATACGACGCATTCTTCACTTGCAGTGAAAGGTGGGCGAGTCTACTGTTTCCTTATAATCAACTCTTAGATACCGATAAGTTCAGTTTCTGCAAGGATATATAGTTCTCCAGACTTTTGTTATATTCTTTTATAGTTTTTCAAGGGGCCGTTAATATCCCCATGAGCATAACGGGTGTAGTGGTAGGAAAAAACTACTAAGAATAATTGATAGGGAATAAATGTTGTATCATACATAGAGTCGCGTTGAAGGAGTCTAAAGATTAGAGAGAAATAATGAAAAATACAATACATCTAATTGGGGCTGTGAGCCTAAACAGGATTGGAACCTCTGGTCTGGTAGAAAATCACCCAAAGCAGGGTTCAGGCCGTGGTATCAGGGAGAACATTACCTCGTGCTATGTGCTATAGTGTTTACTGGAGTTCGACGCGCAACATTACCTCAAAACACTAAAATGCAATTTGCTTGGTTTACTACAAGAATAATAAGTAGATAAAAATGATCGTAAAATATTTTTTTTAATTAGATAGGTACTTGTATTATTAGCAGAAAATCTTTGCAATTATTGAAACAAATTTTAAATTGTCTTTAGCATGCCCTTAAAAGGATAGGTAGATAAAACTGATCGCCACTTCTTTAATTGCAACAAAAATAATAAAATTATTCAACATCACATGCAGGCTGCTTATTATTCGGTTAATGTACCCTTTTTGAATAAATAAATAATCACCATGGCATGACAGTCTTTCCTTGGACGTCACTTGTATGTTACTACATATCTTTTCACCTATATATTCTTAGTCAGTCGTTGGTCTTTCCTTATTTCATTGAATCAACACCATCTCTAAGACATTCATTTCATTGAGATAACAAAAAAATATTTTATCTTGCATTCCTATATGTCCACATGTACCTACTATTCTAAAAATCTTCTTTTACTTTCCCCTTATCTAGTATTCTAACATACATTAGTACATATATATTTTATTAAAAAAACATAACAGAACCCCTAAAAAATCTATGACCTAATTTTTATGTATGTACCTATTAGAGAAATCGTATTGTTATGTAAAGAAAAAAAAATCATTAGATATGTACGTCTATTTGAAAAATAAAGTATTGTAGCCTTTGTTTTGTAACGTGACTTCTCATAAGGCAGCTGCAATACAATAATCTTTACTTTGAAGTTAATACAATTTTGGTTTCAAACCAACCATTTGAAATTATAAAATGTTATCTCAATTAACCAAAGACAAGTTTTTTTCCCTATCTGTACCTATTGAATGTGAGCACATAAGTATTATATTGTCTTCATATAATTCTTAATCAAATACATGAATTATGATTACATTGTTTAATGTTATACGTGATACACATAATATTCTTTTAATCGAAATGTTCTGTTCTTGAATCATACACTCAAAGCTACGTACGTAACATTCAGAGATATTTACTTTGTATATTATAAGACAGCTTGTGTATAATAGACATCTCATAATAATATCAGAACATCCAATGTTTCAGACACTAAAAATATAATAATCCAACTGTCGATTTGTTCGAGAGAATTTATTAAATACTTATTTTTATAAAATGATTTAGTTGCGAAGTTATTCCACGGTATATTAAATAATGTATATCATTAAGAAGAATATAATTATGTTCCAATACATACTGCAAAATTCACCACAGATAAATAAGCAGTAGGTATGTGAAAAAATCACAAATATGAATAGATTTTTTTTATAATCATTTTACGGTGATAGCCCAGCGGTAAGGTCGTCGCCTCACATGCGTGAGGTAGAAGGTTTGAATCCGGGCGGGGCACGCACCTCTGGATTTTCAATCACTAGCTATGTATAGCCATGATCCAATTTGTCTGGTTCCCCTTTCTGAGGGTTACGAAGATCAGATGGTAGTCGCATCAATGTAATAACCAGAGTAGCCAATTCCAGGATCATGGTCAAAGCGTACCCCGATAGGAACGGGACAAAAGCGCTAAGGGGAAAGAAAGAATAGTACCTACACTGTGTGTGTGTGTGTGTGTGTGTGTGTGTGTGTGTGTGTGTGTGTGTGTGTGTGTGTGTGTGTGTGTGTGTGTGTGTGTGTGTGTGTGTGTGTGTGTGTGTGTGTGTGTGTGTGTGTAAGATTAACCCGCCCACATGGCAGGGCCTCATATGCAAGTCGATCCACGGATTTATTTTGGTATATAATATTTTCGAAATTCACTCATATCTTTGACATGCATGTACCTACATTGTACATGGTTAGTACAATAAATAGCACAAACTTATATCAATATGGAAAATGATTGAATAATGAGCTAAAAAGGGATTTTTTTTGGAAAACAAGCTATAACTAAATCTATAAACTTTAGACAGCAACGTATACGAAAATATAAATATGCGACTCATTCATAAGGGTCTTGTATCGCTTTAAACGCAGAAAGTAGTATGAAAATTAATCGATAAAGAGATGGTAGGGAAGACAAGAGAATAACCGAAATCTCCCCATAGAGGATAGTCAATCAAAACGCAATAAAACAATTGATTGGAAAGTAGAAAGAAAAGTAATCGAGAAAGAGATATATGTTAGTTGGAAGAAATTGGTATACGGCAATAAACTCGCCACTTGCGCAGGGTGCAAGGAAGTGTTTATTATTATTTATGTCAGGGAAGACAAGAGAATAACCGAAATCTCCCCATAATGGATAGTCAATCAAAACGCAATAAAACGATTGATTAGAAAGTAGAAAGAAAAGTAATCGAGAAAGAGATGATAGGGAAGACAATAAGAGAATAACCGAAATCCCCCCATAGAGGATAGTCAATCAAAACGCAATAAAACAATTGATTGGAAAGTAAGAAAAGAATAGATTTGATTTGTATAAAAGAGTGCCTACATATTGATGTTTTTTTTTTATAATGAATATACATCCTCATACATTCCCTAAATTATGCATAAATGCTTGTGCTATAGGTGAACGAAATCGGCCGTGGCAGGATTCGAACTCGCAACCACTGGATTACAAACCCTGCGCGCTAACCGCTATGCCAGCACCCATCTCCATTTTTTATCAGTATTAAAGAATCGACTTAAACAAGATCCTTCAAAGCTGCATTCTTTAATTGGATAAAAGTGAAAATAATGCAGAAGAGATTATACACTCGTGACCGACCCGACACAAATGTTCCTTAATTATTAATTTTTCATATTTACTTTTGGAGGGTACCTATAGGTGTAAGAAACTGGAGGAATATACGCCAGGATAGAGGGAGATGAAGAGGAATGCTGGAGGAAACCAAGACTCGCAAGGGGCTGGTGAGCCACTGATGATGATGATGATGTTACAATGTTTTTTTTGTCATTTTTCCAGCGTATATATATATATATATATATTTTACTTTTTCCTCGATGAATCTAGAAGGTATAAGAAAATTACAGCTGAATAAAAATACTTAATTATGTAACAATAACGATTAACAATAACAGGCTTTTGCCAAGTGGGAGGATATTATTCAGCTTATAATTGTATTTTTTTTTTGTTTGTATAATAAAGGATTAAAAACAATGAAAATAAATTAAATTCTTACAAACGCAAATGTCTAACAAAACAAACATTTTTTTTGGGGTGAGAAATACAATAGAAAGTCTTAAAAAAGAGAAAAGTCACATAATATTTCAATAAATGATAAAATGAGTACGAAGTTGTAACGAAAATATTGCATTTATTTGGTGACATAAATAATACACAAAGGATAATAATAATGAACACTTCCTTGCACCCCGCGCAAGTGGCGAGTTTATTGCCGTATGGTAATTTCTTCCAACTATCAGTGTTTCCAGCCCAGAGAAGCAATATTTGCGTGAGAAATGAATTTAAATAAATTTCTCCTCTGCTGGGAATCGAACCCAGGACGCCCGCACAGAAACCAAACGGCTTATCAACTGTGCCACGGCGCGGCGGTCGGCAATGATCAATACATATTTAGATTATTTTAATAACTTACTATCTATTTTTTTTTGTAGAATAATATTGAATACGTTTTGTATAGGTACATCTAGATAAAATAGAATGCAAATAATAACACAAATAATACTTAAAAATAGATGCAAAACGTAACTAGCTTCTCTTCACTAGGTGTAAAACCTGTTCTGAAGTAGTTTATAATTTAACGTATTATGTAAATTATTTTAGTACGTTTGATAGTGGAACCTTCTGGGGGGCAAGTCTGGACGACTAATTTCATACATCTTAAAGGACAATTAAGTAAGAATAACCATTTTACCTCGAATCTTATATTATATACAGAATATTCAGTCGTATGGATTGATAATTGAACAAAAATTTCGTTTTCGTTCACCTATAGCACAAGCATTTATACTTAATTTAGGGAATTTATGAGGATGTATATGCAAATTCACGTAGGCATATTCATTCTTTAAAAAAACGTGTTGCAATAGGTATATTATAATGAATTAATACCAAGCTTTCCATTTGAATGGAAATTAAGTATCAAACATTATTATACTGGTACCAAGATAATAAGATAGCCCTAAATGGCATAATCCCTTTGTTATACATGCCCTTGACACATTCAAGTCTAAATACATTAGCTATGTATTTAATAGATTACATGGCACATTGAGAACTATTGCTAAATTAATAATTATTAGGCATCGGCCATGATGCCTGAAAGGGTTGAGTGTATGTAAGATATTAAATTAAATTATGGAAAGAAACTTAAAGGTCAAGCTCGTGTCTGGACAGTATAAAGTATTTCTTTGTAACAAAATTATGCCAGAGTAAATGTCTGTCAATCAACTAAATTCAAAAGAAACGTCATGAAGACAAGTGAAAAACAAACTCAATATAATATGTTGAAATATCAATGAAAGATTTATACCTAAATAGAAGTTAAATTTTCATTTGTGTTAGTGTTTTCATTTATGAACATTATCTATTTTTATATTACATATGTTAAAAATGATAAATCAATATTCGTGTCAAGTTAACAACAGCCTAAAGAGCGAAGGAATACATTGTTATAAGTTATTTATAAATTTCAAATAACAATACGATTAAAAAACACTTGCAAGATCATAAAATGTAGGATTTCATTGCCCTACCAAAACCTGATTATTAACTATCTTATGTTTAGATTTTCTTTATTTCTTGGGTAACTAACTGACAGGTGACAAAGAATAACGATAACTATTGATCCTCTCAAATCACAGAGCCCAAAATTTCAGAATATACAGATAGATATAGGCCTACAAAACGTTTATACTTAGAATTTTGAATTTTTGTTACAGTCAGGGATTATCAACTTTTGAATTTTTACTTTACTTTTACATATATCTCAAAAACCTGTGCTATAGAACCCTGAAAATTGGTATAAACATAGACAAATACAAAATCTCAAATTTATTTTATTATTAAAATTCCAGTTTCTCAAACATTTTTATTAAGAAAAACTTTTTTTATGATAACTTTGTGTTTAACCGCCTATATTTCCAAAGTTTTTAAAAATATCGAAACACCCCAACTAGATAATATAATTTGTTATAAAAAGTATCAGCATTGTAGTAGTACATCTCAAACTTTTTTTTAACAATTTTTATAAAAATTGAATTTGACGCCATCGTTTCATACAATTTGTAAGGCAGTAGTATAAACTACCTACACAATACCTACGGGAACTCATTAGTTTGATACTTAATCTCCAAACATACATACATACCATCATCATGTTTTCATATTCTGGGTAGGAAAAAAGGGCTAACCTCTATACTATCCTATCCTGACATACATACCTACATGTTTTATATAGAAAACAAAGTAGTTTGGTACGAATTCTTCAATTATATATACCATAGCAATCGACAGTTGGCTCTCATGTGTTACATGCAACTAGTATTAGTAGAAGAGGAAAAAAACACTATCGATTGTAAAAAAATACGGCTGAAATAACTGGGGGGCAAGTCTGGTCCAACCGGTGAAATCAAAACCCTCGTGATTACGGATATTATGGATATAATTATTATGGAGTTCTATGACATCTAAAGATATTATAGAACTCCATATAATAATTATATCCATGATATGGGTAGTCGTGAGGGTTTTGATTACGCCGCGCCGGTTGGACCAGACTTACCCCCCTGAACTGCTTTTGATACTATACTACTCAATTATTCTATGAATATATAAAAAAAAGTCCCAATAAATAATATTAACAGTCATATTATCAGATATATATTTTGTCTCATCTCTTTACATTGATAGAAAATAACGTATAAATATAATGGATATTATATATTCACTAAATATGAACTAATAGCAGCTGAGTATTGGTGACCAAGTCATTCGTTTGTAAGTTACATATCCCACGTGTAAAATGCGTTAAATAAATACATACCATCACGCCATGTCCCTAACGGGGTAGGCAGAACAAAACGAACGCCAAGTTTTTCTATCTTGACACACATTCATCGCCTAGTCAACATACATGCTTCTTCTCATGTTCGTTTTTTTAGGCTTCATACGATTACGTCTTTTAAAAATTGTTCACATAGTCGTGCGATCCAATTATTCTGAGCCCCCGACATCTTATTCCATTCCTGACAACTTTGTATATTTTCTTCGTCAGGAGTTATTCATACCTTCTTCCAAAGTGCCCGAACCATTTCAATGTGTTAATTTTCATTCTATTGATTACATATTTCTTCATCTTACATCATTTCCTTGTATGTATCTTCATTTCTTACTCTGTCATACATCGTCCTATTACAAATAATTATTATGTTAATAATTAACTATTGATATGGTAGCACTGTGGCACAAGATAAACAATCTGCTTCTAAACAACTCAATCTATTGTATTCAGTGATAAACTATAAATGCTTGACATAAACCAGGAAGTATTAAAAATAACCTAACGACACAAAACATAGACTAGTCGGAGCCCACACTCCCCATCAAGAACTAGAGAATCATTAAATCTGTACTTGATTTAATAATGCTCCCAATGCGCAGTTGATTTAAATTTTAAAGAAGTACCTTCCTAATGTAAATATATACATATATGTTGATAAAATATTGAAATATAAATAAATAAAAATAAGGGACATGACATTAAAAAAACACACTTTAAAAAAGAGCCAGCGACTACCATACCTACATGCGTCATAGTATAAAGGCTGATTTTTTCTGTAAATAGATACCACAGCCGGTAACAATGATTGGATAATATAAATTCTGGGTACTGGTGGCTTTCGGAGATAACAGCCTTCGAAGTGTTGAAAATTGATATTTTAACGTCAGTTATACGTAGTCGACCGCAGCGTGAGGGACAAATAATTCCAGAGCTGTTAAAACAATTCATCAAAAAAAAAAAAAAATCCGCGTCTTCGGGATAATGCTGTGTCAGGAATTTATTTACCCAAATATTCCAGCCTACCTGTCGAATCTGAGATTTATAAAATAGTGACTGAAGGGACGAGAGGGACTGAAGGAACAGAAGGGCTTGAGGAAACGGGGAAGGTGGCTTACGGGGATAAAAGGCTTAAGTTCCTGATAGTTAATAAATAACACATTGTTTAATCATAAGTAAGAACATAAGTACATTTTTCTTAAAAGTAGAAGGGAAAAAATCAATTTTGAATTTGTTATCACCAACAGAGCTAGACCAGGCTTGCGAAAAACTAAAGACAAATATATAAGGCGCATCATCTGAAGCAATACGAAAAATACAAATTAACATTAATAACAAACAAAATATAAAACCAAGGTTTTCAGATGAGGTGAAAAAATTGGCATGCGATAAAAGAAACAGCAATTTAATGTATAGGAGCACCAGAGGAATACAACAAATACAAACTAGTGAGAAACAGAGACAACGCAGACATTGATAAAATTCAGAAGGAGTTCTAGATAAGATTCACGCAGGACATAGAGCACGACCTATACGAAACAAAGAGAAAAGTTTGGATAAAATGCTAAAAAATCAAAAGAAACCAATAATTAATGAATATTCACAAACCAGCAAAATTGGTGCCGAAACCTGGGAAAAATACTTTAAATAACTGTATAGGGGTGACGAGCCTCATATATCTATGAATATAGATGTGACAACACCGGAAGTACAAAAGGAAATAAAGATAGTCAGTGCTGTTAAAACATGAAAGAATAGAAAATCTCCAGGAATAGACAATATATCCAATGAAATAATAAAATATACAGGTAAGGACCTAATTGGTGAAATTACAAAAATATCAACACAATATTGGAACATGGTGAAATCCTCAACAGAATGGTACACAAGTTTCACTGTACCGATATTTAAAAAAAGGACAAAGTAACCCAGAATATTATAGTGGAATCACCTTATTAAGTGCTGTTATAAAACTATTTACAAGCACCATCAAAGTAAAACTCGAACAAACATTGGTAAATAGTGAGGAGCAACAAGGTTTCAGGAAAAACAGGTCAACCACAGATGCAATATTTATCATGAGACAAATCAAAGAGAACTCATAGGAATTTAATAAACCAGTGTTTGTGTGATTTATAGATTTGACTAAAGCACTTGACAAGGTTCTACTGGAAGATGTCATTGACATACTGACAGAACATAATGTTCCTAAATCATTGGTCAGAGCTATTTATATTGTGTAAACAAAAATGGAAAAACAAGAATTAAGGTTAATGGAGATCTCACAAGAGAGATACCCACAACAACTGGTATCAGACAAGGAGAAAGTCTCAGCCCTTTCCTTTAATCTCATAATGGACAAAATAATACAAGCAGTGATTTCCTTGGTATAGATTTTAGAATGGGAAATAAGATTGTTATCATGGTGTGTTATGCTTACAATGCTACAATATTAGCATAAAATGAAGATGACCTACAAAAAATGCTTTATAAATTTCATCTTGCATCTAAGAAATACATGACGATATCCGTGCCTGACAATATCAAAAGAAACGCTTAGATCCAAACTATTAATTAAAAACAACCCTATAGAGTAATACTTAGGAGTATACTACCAACAAAGTCAGAATAAACAAGGCGTGTTCGCCCAATTATGACTTATGGCATAGAAGTAAGAGCCGACTCAGAACAAAAAACTGTCTTAGAGTGGCTGAAAGGAAGACATTGTATTCCATTACTGGAAGAACCCTCAGAGACTGCATCAGAAATGAAACAATCAGGTCAATATGTGGTGTGGAGGACATAGCAAGATGGGGATGTAGCAAAAGACACTTCTAGAGAGACCACATTGAACACATGGACGACAGTAGAAATGTCAAACTTGTGAAGACATACCCAACAACAAAAGAATACCCGGAAGACCTACAAAATGATGGAAAGACAGTTGGACCTCCTCCTCCCAGGATAGTCCATCCTCACAAACAGGTCAAATGAACTAATACACGATGAAAAAGAAGAATTCGAGACATGTAATCAGTATTTCTGCCTTAAAAGATTAAGAAATTTTGAACAGCTACATATTTAAGTAAGACAAATATTACAGGCAAAATGTCTATTATGTCTAAATTAATATATATTATATTTATACGTTGCAGCTATTTCCTTGTGGCACATTATAACTAATATAATTAAAATAAAAAAATATCTTAGTGTCAACCACGTTTCGAGTATTTTTATGTCAACTAGTTTCGGAGACGTAAACCCTCCTTCGTCCGGACTGACTTATACTAAACTTACTATGTACGTATGAATGTATATTGGTTATACAAATGAATTATACAATACATTTCTCGGACGAATGTAAAAAATTATATCCTGAATTATGAAAAAAACCATCAATAGGTTTAATTTGAATGTGTATAATCGAATTAGATATACAATTAGAAATAAAAGTTATAAAGGGGTTCGCTCACACTGACATAATTATCTACTCCAAAAGCTGAGTTCTTCTATATATGTATATAACCATATACATAAGTAGGTATATCAGATGGGTGGTGGCAGAGCAGTTAGCGCACTGGGTTAGTAATATATAAAATTTGCACCTAAAGTGTAATTGGTAAGTAAAACAATTAACTTGTATATTATTTATACAGGAATAATTATATTGAGAAAAGTACATAAATGATGATGATAATAATAATCCATATTACATAATATAGTGTGCTCATCATTTTCTTATATTTTCCATTCCATCATAATACCAGGCAATGTGTAAAACCACAAAGATATTAATAAAGTATATCATAGACACTTACCTTGTGGTGTGCGCCGAGTTGTGGTTGCTTTATCTTAACAACTTGGTATGCCATGGTGATACACATTCACACTGAAATATAAAAAATAATTATTTACACATAATGTGTCATGTATAAATAAAGGATTTTCGACAACAACTGATTGAAGTTTCAGGATTTTTGTTCAACTGTTCAGGGGGGCAAGTTTGGTCCAACCAGCGAAATCAAAACCCTCGTGATTACCCATATCATGGATATAATTATCATATGGAGTTCTATGACATGTAAAGATATTATAGAACTCCAAATAATAATTATATCCATGATATGGGTAATCGTCAGGGTTTTGATTTCGCCGATTGGATCAGACTAGCCCTCCTGAGCAAAGTGACTACAAGTTTTTTTTATGATATCAATGTTTTGAAAAACCTGACAATGCAGAACATCAAAATTAGATATTCCAGATCACCGAGTACCAACATAATAAGAATTGGAAAGAGTCAACAAAATATTTGCTCAACACTCTGCATGAATTATTAAAGCTAATTATATCCTGTGGATTATTAGAGCCTGCAAAGGGAAAGTATGCGAATCATTTTACTTGTACAATAACCAACTTTAGTACAGGGATATACTCTGATTTGAATCAACTAATAAAATTAGTTGACGTTTAACATTGTGCAGCGTACAACACGTCATTTTTGCCTAGACCTTTCCAACCATGCTGCATAAAACTGTCATCCGCATTCTCTTATATGTCGAGCACTACCTCTAGGTGTCCACGGTGCTCAAAGCACTTAAACACAAACTAAAAACAACTTTATTTCCTAGATCAACATTCAAATAAACTATCGAGGGAATGATCTTGAATCATTGAATAGCACTTGTTAAACAATTTATTATTTTTATCCTCAAAGGTATATAAATGTGAATTATTCTCATGCAATAATTATAATATCTAACTTCATATTTTCAAGTTATAAATAATTATAAAAGAATGTGAACTACAAAAGTTGTATTGCTTGAAACTCAAAAAAACATGAACCAACATTATAGTCTAGATATTCATATCTATTTAGTATATCATCTTCCCACCGTTCTTCCTATTTTTATAAAATTCTGAAATTTTTACTTCAGACTTAAGTTTTCATTATTCAACATGGTAATATGGATAACTATCTATACTAAATATTTTATTTTAGGTGTGCTGACGAGTCTGTCCATTGAATCAAACGATTTAGTATGTACAAACCAAACAGCAATAAAAAGGGTTTTCCTTCATTTTCTTTTCGTTTCTCTATATTTTAGCTTCTGAATAAATGCGCAACATGAGATGAACTTTCGGACCATGTTTGGACACTATAATAATTTCACAATAGGAAAAGAAAATCCTAAGTTCCATTCCATTAATTAGAGAAAATACCAATTTCACAAGCACAAATTAACAAGACACTAGTTATATTATTAAACTAATTCATGATTAAGTACCTATATTTTTTTTTTAAAATAAAAAATGAATATGTCCTTGTTAAACAAGTACATATACATCTTCCTACGTTCCCTAAAATAAGCAAATAAATGCTTGTGCTATAGGTGAACGAAATCGGTCGACGCAGGATTCGAACTCGCGACCACTGGATTACTAACCCAGCGCGCTAACGGCTCTGCCACTGACCCATCTTACGACAATTATATTACCTAAGTACATATTATATTATTTGAACTTACATGAATTATAGGGCCATGAACAATCTCAAGTAAGGGCTGCAATGTGACAAAAGTAATGTCACAAAAAATACATCCTAGTCACTGAAAACAACACACACATTAATGAAGTGAACATATTATTTGGAATAAAATATTATAATAGTATCATTATTATTTGCATAATAATCACAGCATATAAAAAATAATCGTACTTACTTAATATTATGATGATCCAAAATATTTTCTCAGGTCCCCTTATGAAAAAGTTAACAAATACATACACGTCTTTATACATTCTCTAAATTAAGCCTAAATGCTGATCCTACGATTTTTAAAAATTCATCAAAATTTACTTGTAACGGACTGAAAAAATTGTTTATTTAAATCACCCAAGTACTGATCTATTTACTATTTTTTTTTTACAAAATATAATTTAAAAAGGTTTACTTAATAACATTTTTAAAAGTGAATAATTAAAATCAATTATAAATATATAATAATTATTGTGAAGGTTTAGAATCCTTTGTATTTATTTCTGAAGCAAGACAATAACTGACACAATAAATATACAATCAATCTTGGCTGCTTGCCTAATAAATGACAATAATAAAATACACTTAGTAATAGTAATTTGTATATTGTCATTGAGTCCTTAAAATAAATACAATTGCACTATGATACGTTCCAAGTTAAATGTCAAAATATCAATAGTCCTGTAGAAACACTTTCTTTGAAAATATCATTTTGAAGTTACGCTTTAAAATATTATTTAAAAACCTGGAATAGTAATCTCAAATAGTGAAAGTTGAAGAATGTAAGCAATCAAAATAATAGGAGTATACATGAAAAGATCAATAGATGTAGAAGTGAAGGATAAAAATGTTTGATGTGAATATGTATTGTATTTAAGAGTACACATATTTAATTATGTAAATATGATAAAAGTCTGACACAAACAGAGCTCACAATATTCAAATTGATGTTTGTATTAATTTACTAATAAATTAAAAATCTCTTACTAGATGTCAAGACAGCAAAAGAAAATAGTTTAAAGAAATGTTCAAAATATGAAGATAGAATAAAGACTTAAGTTTAAACTGTCTCTAAAAAGGCACTAAAATTAATGAAGGAAGTCAACCAAAAGAAATATATTTACAAGCTAGTTGAAAGAGATAAATGGACACAGAGTATAACCAATGAAGTATCTGGAAAAACATTAATAAGTGATAATTGATATTCATACAACTGCAAGGTAAATTATCAGCAAAACATAGTTATATTATTATGATTATTGTCAATATGAAAAATGCTGCTTGGAAAATATTAAGGATTCCAAAAAGAGGTTTTATGTGGGAAATAAAACAAGAACGAAAAAATGATTCAAGACAAAATCATTAATAAAAATCTTGTCAATTGATCAAAATGTGATCATGAATAATTATTTATGATCTTGAAAGCTCCTACAACAAATACATAGATAAATAATATCCAGAATACAATTTAAACTGAAAGTCAACACCTAAAAAAAAAAAAATCTATAATGCTCCGGATTGTATTCATTTTGAACCAGAAATTTCTTTTCAGATATTATAGCCTGTTGGAATGTTTAGATTATTTTAATTTCATATGTAATTCCAGATGACTGGAAAAATGCCGAAGTTAAATTGCTTTTCAAAAAAGGGGACCAAGAGAATCTGGAAAACTATCGGCCAATTAGTTTGCTCCCTCACTTATACAAACTGCTGACAAAAATATTGACTAACCGTCTTACTCCAAAATTTGACTTCTACCAACCCGTAGAACAGGCTGGCTTCCGTAAGGGTTTTGGAACCACAGATCATATTCAAACTTTGCGTTTACTTATAGAAAAAGCTACAGAGTATAATATAAAAATTCATATGGCTTTTATAGACTATCGTAAAGCATTTGACTCTGTAGAAACCTGGTCAATTTTAAGTGCTCTTGAAAATGCTAGAATTGATTCTAGATACATAAGATTGATTAAATACATATATACATATATATATATATATATATATATATATATATATATATATATATATATATATATATATATATATATATATATATATATATATATATATATATATATATATATATATATGAAAATGCTACTATGGATGTAAAAGTGAACGAAAATCTGAAAACAGAAAAAATCAAAATCAAAAAGGGTGTAAGACAGGCTGATACGATATCCCCAAAACTATTCACACTGTCTTTTGAAGATGTCTTCAAAACATTAAACTGGAACAATAAAGGCATTAAAATAGATGGCACATATGTATTTAAATCACCTCCGTTTTGCAGACGACATAGTAATAATAAGCGAAGAATTGTCTGAACTGGAAGCTATGGTAGCAGAATTATATGAAGCCTCTAGAAAAATCGGTCTGGAAATGAACATAGACAAACCCAAGATTTTAAGTCCAACTTCACACAGTATTTGCATTGGAAATAAGACTATTGGTGCTGTTGAAGAATACATACACCTTGGACATAAAATTAAATTGGGTAAAGAAAACCAGACCGCCGAACTGCCAAGACATATTGGGCTGAGGCACATATTCGGTAACAAGGAAATACCGAATAACCTTAAAGCCAAAGTGTACAATTCTTGTGTTTTGCCAGTGACAATGTACGGTCTTGAAACCATGTCACTTACTGCCAAAAGTCTCCACAAACTTAAGTGTACTCAATGAGCAATGGAAAGACAAATGTTAGGCGTATCCTTGAGAGACCAAATAAGAAACGAGGAAATAAGACGCCGGTCAAAGGTCACCGACATTGCAGAAAGAGTGGGAAGGCTGAAGTGGCAATGGGCAGGTCATGTGGCAAGACAGAGAGATGATAGATGGACCCCCAAAATTCTGAATTGGAGACCCTACCATAATAGAAGAGGTGTAGGGAGAGCACAGAGGAGATGGACTGACGATATTGTCGAACTGGTGGGACATGGGTGGAAGCAGAGCGCCCAGAATAGAGAGAAGTGGAAAACTCAGGAAGAGGCCTTTATCCAGCAGTGGAGTGAAAGGGGCTGAAGAAAAAGAAGAAGATGTAATCTAGAGTATTAATAACATCTAAACTTGGTTATTACATGAATAAATGTAAGAAGATAGCAGCAATAAGTACATCACAATCATACAATTGACTCGTCATCATCAAATCAGCCTTCCAATTGATGCGATCAACATTATTCAAGGGCCACAATGAGCATTATTCACAGACATAGAAGGCAAATTCAAAAAACTATTAATTACATGGATAACGTAAATTATCCACTAAACTTCCAACATAGAACCAAACGTCAATTTATAACGTAAGAAGTTAACCTTTCAGAAATGACATAACGGACCATGCATAAATAATTGTACACTGGCCTGTATTATGCACATGATCCGACCATAGGGTTCAAATTCTACTGACCACATTATCATTTTTAAATCATAATTTACACACATAACGTACTATAATTAATGATAAAACTTGCAGATACTAATTTTGGCCGAAGCTTATGACGAAACAGATGGTTTATTAGACTTTTTTTGCAAACAATGTGAAAGCTAATAAAACATTCAATATGTAATCCGCTTTAAGAGGAAATCTTCAAATTAAATCTTAAAACAAGCATCAGTTTTATCATTTTTAATTAAAATGAATGGAAACAATTATTTTCTTTTGCCTGGGTAATACCAAAAACATTATTTTAATAATAGAGGTGCTTTAGAGTGTCTACTGTTGGTACTTTTATTTCAATATTTAGTATGCAAACAAATGGTTAGCTAATATAATAACAACAATAATATGAGACAAATTTATCTGGTTTTCCCTTGCTCAGTATAAACAAGATTAACTATAGCATCATTTATATTATTTTTGTACAGTTATTTGTACTTCATATAATTAATGAGATTTGTAGAATGCGAAAAAAAAAACACAATATTACCTAGCATCTATACCGTACATAATTGTGTTATGATTATAAAACAGCCATTTTATATAGCATTCATTGTAAAACAATTGATAGTAAAATTAAAAATTATATTATAATGATCCATTCAAATGATTTATAATAACTGATTATTAGTTATGTAAATGATAAATATGGAAAATATTAAACCAAAGGCAAAAGAATATTTAATGATAAAAATAATTCAATCTCAAAATAAAAGCTTAAGAATATATATTTTATAGTTATCATAAAACAACTTGAGTAAGCCTTCAGGGTGCGCAGAGCATAAATTTGTCTTTTTGCTTGGTTGGTATATATGTGCAAATCGCCCGCCTCCACAGTCAAACGGCTCAAGAAGAAAACTAAGTCTAGTAATGTTAATGATAATATTCTAATGTTTTAGAAAAAAAATAAGTGTTGAATCAGAAAAGAAAAAATCTTTAAATATTGATAGTTTAGATAAATTATTTAATACCTACATACAAAAATAAACATCTTGTACTGTCAAAACATTAATTATAACCAATATTTGTTTTTTCAATAAATGTCTTTTAAAAATTGCAATGTGAATGTTGAAATTTAAATACTATCGGTATATTGTTATGTTATTCTGATTTTCAATTATGTAGAAATAGAATTGCACACGTGAAAATCAATATTAAAATAGTGATAGAGATACGTAAATATAGAAATTGAGCAGAGTACTAGGGGAAAAATAAAAAGTAAAGGTACAATAGGTAAATATTTTTAATTCATAATAAACTATCAACAGTAATTCTAAAATGTTAATAACACAACCTCCTAAAATATAAACTGTAAAATTAAACAATTTCGGAAATGTATATTTTATCAGCAGCACCAATATTTATAAAGAGTGAAAACAAAATGATTGTGAAAATGATTAAATGGTTAATATACAAATAAGAAAATATGCTATTGAAATTATAGTACAAACAATAAAATGTTAAAAATACGTACATGTTTCAAATGTCAAAATTCTTTGCACATTTCATCAAAAAGTAATACCGCAACAATGCACGCAAAACGCCATATTGATACATTTACTACTCTTTGATCCATGACAAGTAAACCATAGATGAAATGAAACAGACAGGTATTCTGTGTATTTAAAATGAATTCACATTATTATCACGAATTTTGATCAAAATAATTGAAATTGATAAAACTTCTCGTTAAAAATAATATCTACGACCTCAAAAATTAAGAAAAGAAACTCTACGCACAAAATCACAGCGGAAGAAATAATTTACCACACATGCATAAAGGGAAAAAATAGCAGACTTATCTACAAGTATGTTGACATCCTTCGTGTGCTTAGACTATCGCTCAGATGGTCTCAACCTCTCCAACAGGCTGGCAATTTCGTCGGGTGCACCGCCATGGCACCTCTTCGGCAGCACGGTTATTCAGAAATCGTAGTCGGCTTCAAATTGTCATCGATTCACTCCCTATAAGGTGCCTGCTAAAAATCATCCAGCAGTTTCACTAGTACCACTAAGAGTCCAACTCAAATTGAGGAAACCACCAGATGAGCCAGAGCCATTGCTCATTGGTCATTGGTGGGAGTTCCCCTTTCTTTTAACTTACTTACATGTTAGCGAGTATTATTCATATTGTGTCAGGGCCAACGAGCTTCAAGATATCTACCCCAGCTCAGTGAAGAGTGACCCCCTGTAGTGCAGAGTACACCCCAAACTCTGATTAAGTTTCATATTCAGTTGTCCTCATGTTGAAGATATTCAAACGGCTTAACATCCTAATAGCAAGAGATATCATAATAGCAATTTTGAATTGAGAAGAAGAAGTTGGGCGAAGTTGCAAAGGATGCTCATAGCATAGGTGTCTAAAACTGGCGTAGAGCTGTGCAAAACTGAGGTCATAGAGCTGTGCAAAACTGAGGTCATGGAGGTGAACTCTACAGAAGGCCAAGACTGACCTAGGTTGCAGAGTCACGGCTGATGATGCATACTATAAGTTTATTTAAGTCTTTTGATCCGCTATTGCCCCCTAAAAAGCTCCAGCGTACACTAGAGGAGGGGGGAATTGAATCCGTTTTGGGAATCTATGTATGATGGAGATCTAGATGAATTCAGAGTACAATCTGTCAATACAGATTTTTCTACTCAAAAGATTTCAAACCATATTTAGTGATGGTAAATTTTGAAAGGAAAAAAAATATATTGCAATTGGTGTATATCTCAACACATAAAAGATAAAAAAAATGTATCTTTGTGCTTATAGTTTGAAACTAATTTTTACAAAATGATCTTTAATATCCAGGTACCTACCACTTGGAATCAAATTTGCTGGTCCACTTCACACCTAGAACTCTAATTTTTTAATTAAAATAATAATACACCTAAAACTAACAAAATATATCACATTTAACAAAATCAACATGATAACAATTAAATTATACAGCATATGAGCCCATCACGAGAAATCTAGCGTTACCACACTTAGCTGTACAATAGTTATAAACAGAGCTATGACCAAGTATATCTCAAAACTTTGTGGAAAAACATAACAAGCTAACTAACCTGTGACTCTACAGATGATTTCTCCAACTGACAATAATCAAGATACTCTTGACAATAATCTAGACACAAATAAAATATTATTTATTGAAACAGTGTTGACTCAGAAATAATTTTTCGTGGCAAGATGTAAATAACCCACTTCACCCCGGGTGGTCCATTTCACCTCATTTTACGGTACCAGAATATTTCTCATACTTATTACTTCTCGAGCAATAAAAATGTAGTGTGTCAAATATTAATTTAACACATGCCCAATAGCAAGTTGCCACATTCTGAAGACTTACAATATTTTTCGTCTCACAGATCCAGGCTGAAAACACAATTGAAAACTGTATCTTCACCGTATTCCCGGTGAAGACACCGGGACGTTTGGATCAGCAGTCAGGTACCTAACCAACTGAGCCTAGAAGGCTGACAAATATTATATTATATCATATATTTGAAGTTTTACCACCTCAATCACACCTGGTCACTCCTGATCCCCACCACATCCACCACATGGCCGTTATCCATTACCTTGAATATATAATGTATAACAAGAAATAGTTAAATGAAAAATAACTCTGGAGATGTCAATCTCTTTGGTAAGGCAGATTAAATACGAAAATAAAAGGTGACCTATCGGCTTATGATTGGGAGAGTGAATTATCTGATCTGGCTGTTGATGAAGGTGTATATAGATTTTATGAAACATTGTCTAAAGTCATAAGTGATAATTGATAATATACCTATCAAAAAATAAGATCAGGTCACTCTTTCCCTCACTGGTTCTCTGCTGCGTTAATAAATATTACTAAGGAAAACATAAATACCACAAAAAATAGAAAAAATCTCTTAATCCCATGGATTATTTATCCTTTTCATTTTTAAGGAAACGACAAAAATTGATACAAGGCAATTGTTATGAAAACTATGTGAAGGATATTGAAAATAATATTAAACCTGATCCAAAAACTCTATTTACTAAGCAAAATTCAGCTGGTACACCTAAGACGATGTCACACAATAATACTATGCATACGGATCCCAAATCTATAGGTATGCAAATTAGTTAATGATTACTTTGGTACATATTCGGTAATGATTATTTGGTACATATTTACTTTGGTACATATTCGAGATGATAACGCAATGACCAGAACTGAACATCATCTGAACGATTTTGCTTTTTCCTCTTCCACTTTCATTAATAATATTGAAATAAACGCTGCACTCGTTACCAAATATGTTAAATCTATTGATGGAAATAAAGGCCTGGGTTCCGATAATATACCAGCAAAATTTATAAAAAGATGCACTCCGATGATTTAAATACCAAAGTCTGTAATATACATATAATAAATCCATAAAGGAGGGCTGCTTCTTCTCATTATGGAAGAAAACAATAGTTACTCCAATCAATAAAAGGTAACACAAATAAAATAATAAACTACTGTCCTATATCAAAGCTTCCAATATTAAGTAAACTAATAATTTTTTTAATTGCATATACGCAAACACTGGATTTTTTTCCCTTTCGTGAGTCAAATGATATTTTTATTGACAAACATTTTTTTAACATCTCAATAGAGACGAAGTTCATTGTTTACAAATAAACTAATTTCTTAATTTCTCAATAGATGGCGTTACAAAAAGGCTTTTCCATTACTGCATAGATGGCAATAGTATAGTTCCTTATTTTTAAGTGAAATGTTACACACTATTCAAGTATATGGAACTTTCAGGAATTTATTGATAAGGGAACTCAATAAGAAGGTATAATTGGTGAAAATTGCGCAGGCGCAAATAGAGTGATCACGTAAACCAGCCGATGACAGGTCGTAAGCCCTGTAGGTGCCTCGAGTTCCTGGTTCTTCAACAATGTCCCAACTTCAACTCTATAGAGATGTTAAAAAAATGTTTGTCAATAAAAATATTAAGTAAACTGTTGAAAAAAATTATTACTGACCAGATTCTACCTCTTCGATTAGGTATCATACTGGACGAAAAACTATCTTTCACAAATCATATTAAATACATAACAACTAAAGCATATAAAACCCTCGGATTCATATTTCGAAACACGAAATTATTTCATAACTCTGAAACTCTGCGTATATTATTTAATTAATTTATTAGAAGCTCATTGGAGTTTGGATCGGTTGTATGGAACCCAAACTATGAAACACATATTAACTCAATAGAAAATCTTCAAAAAAATATATCAAGCAATTAAGTTTTCGTAATAGATTACAGTTCTCTAACTATCTTCAAGTTTTAAAACACCACAAAGAACTACTGGAGACACGCAGATTAATCCAAGATATTTGTTTTCTATGCAAAATTATTAACGGTCTGTACACCCCTTCTAACCTCACTCCGTTTTCACTGTCCACTTAGAAGAAATAGAAACCAGTCTCTCTGTTACTTGAATCTTCTAGAACTAAATATATGCTAACTCATATATTAATAGAGCTTGTACTGGGTACAACAGAAATTGTTGAGAGATCTGGAGTTGAATATGTTTGCTTCAAGTTTCCATATATTAAAAAACCAGTGGGTTGTGGCCAACACTAAACTCTCCACACCACAAATATTGACAATGAAATATTTTATTCATTCTAAATTTTACTACCAGGAATATAAATTTTCTAACGATAGTATATTTTCATGTTAAGATAGACAAACTATTAATGCCGTATAGTGAAGAATGCTTATGTTGTATGAAATATTTTAAAAAAAGCAGATAAATTTTGATTTAAAGAACGCGAGAGCATTTTCAAAATTTTGACACGTGATATCATATGAAGATTTTTTTGTTATTTATGGAAAGCTAATCAGTTCTATGTTCAAGCTCTTTACATTATAACATGAAATCAAATTACTGAACGTTTCCATACATAGAAATTTATCTAATTTCATTTTTATTCATACTAAATGTTACTATCAGGAATATAAATTTTCTTCCGATAGTATATTTTTATGTTAAGATAGACAAACTATTAATGCAGTATAGTGAAGAATGCTTATGTTGTATGAAATATTTTTAAAAAAGCACATAAATTTTGTTTTAAAGAACGCAAGAGTATTTTCCAAATTTTGACAGGTGATATCATATGAAGAATTTTTTTGTTATTTATGGAAAGCTAATCAGTTCTATGTTCAAGCTCTTTACATTATAACATGAAATCAAATTACTGAACTTTTCCATACATAGAAATTTATCTAATTACATTTTTATTCATACTAAATGTTACTATCAGGAATATAAATTTTCTTCCGATAGTATATTTTTATGTTAAGATAGACAAACTATTAATGCAGTATAGTGAAGAATGCTTATGTTGTATGAAATATTTTTAAAAAAGCACATAAATTTTGTTTTAAAGAACGCAAGAGTATTTTCCAAATTTTGACAGGTGATATCATATGAAGAATTTTTTTGTTATTTATGGAAAGCTAATCAGTTCTATGTACAAGCTCTTTACATTATAACATGAAATCAAATTACTGAACTTTTCCATACATAGAAATTTATCTAATTACATTTTTATTCATACTAAATGTTACTACCAGGAATATAAATTTTCTTCCGATAGTATATTTTTATGTTAAGATAAACAAACTATTAATGCAGTATAGTGAAGAATGCTAATGTTGTATGATATATTTTAAAAAAAGCAGATAAATTTTGATTTAAAGAACGCGAGAGCATTTTCAAAATTTTGACACGTGATATCATATGAAGATTTTTTTGTTATTTATGGAAAGCTAATCAGTTCTATGTTCAAGCTCTTTACATTATAACATGAAATCAAATTACTGAACGTTTCCATACATAGAAATTTATCTAATTACATTTTTATTCATACTAAATGTTACTATCAGGAATATAAATTTTCTTCCGATAGTATATTTTTATGTTAAGATAGACAAACTATTAATGCAGTATAGGGAAGAATGCTTATGTTGTATGAAATATTTTTAAAAAAGCAGATAAATTTTTGATTTAAAGAACGCGAGAGCATTTTCAAAATTTTGACACGTGATATCATATGAAGATTTTTTTGTTATTTATGGAAAGCTAATCAGTTCTATGTTCAAGCTCTTTACATTATAACATGAAATCAAATTACTGAACTTTTCCATACATAGAAATTTATCTAATTACATTTTTATTCATACTAAATGTTACTACCAGGAATATAAATTTTCTTCCGATAGTATATTTTTATGTTAAGATAAACAAACTATTAATGCAGTATAGTGAAGAATGCTTATGTTGTATGAAATATTTTAAAAAAAGCAGATAAATTTTGATTTAAAGAACGCGAGAGCATTTTCAAAATTTTGACACGTGATATCATATGAAGATTTTTTTGTTATTTATGGAAAGCTAATCAGTTCTATGTTCAAGCTCTTTACATTATAACATGAAATCAAATTACTGAACGTTTCCATACATAGAAATTTATCTAATTACATTTTTATTCATACTAAATGTTACTATCAGGAATATAAATTTTCTTCCGATAGTATATTTTTATGTTAAGATAGACAAACTATTAATGCAGTATAGTGAAGAATGCTTATGTTGTATGAAATATTTTTAAAAAAGCAGATAAATTTTGATTTAAAGAACGCGAGAGCATTTTCAAAATTTTGACACGTGATATCATATGAAGATTTTTTTGTTATTTATGGAAAGCTAATCAGTTCTATGTTCAAGCTCTTTACATTATAACATGAAATCAAATTACTGAACGCTTCCATACATAGAAATTTATCTAATTACATTTTTATTCATACTAAATGTTACTATCAGGAATATAAATTTTCTTCCGATAGTATATTTTTATGTTAAGATAAACAAACTATTAATGCAGTATAGTGAAGAATGCTTATGTTGTATGAAATATTTTAAAAAAAGCAGATAAATTTTGTTTTAAAGAACGCGAGAGCATTTTCAAAATTTTGACACGTGATATTATATGAAGAATTTTTTTGTTATTTATGGAAAGCTAATCAGTTCTATGTTCAAGCTCTTTACATAAAAACATGAAATCAAATTACTGAACGTTTCCATACATAGAAATTTATCTAATTACATTTTTATTCATACTAAATGTTACTATCAGGAATATAAATTTTCTTCCGATAGTATATTTTTATGTTAAGATAGACAAACTATTAATGTAGTATAGGGAAGAATGCTTATGTTGTATGAAATATTTTAAAAAAAGCAGATAAATTTTGTTCTAAAGAACGCGAGAGCATTTTCCAAATTTTGACAGGTGATATCATATGAAGATTTTTTTTGTTATTTATGGAAAGCTATTCAGTTCTATGTTCAAGCTCTTTACATTATAACATGAAATCAAATTACTGAACTTTTCCATACATAGAAATTTATCTAATTACATTTTTATTCATACTAAATGTTACTATCAGGAATGTAAATTTTCTTCCGATAGTATATTTTTATGTTAAGATAAACAAACTATTAATGCAGTATAGTGAAGAATGCTTATGTTGTATGAAATATTTTAAAAAAAGCAGATAAATTTTGTTCTAAAGAACGCGAGAGCATTTTCCAAATTTTGACAGGTGATATCATATGAAGATTTTTTTTGTTGTTTATGGAAAGCTAATCAGTTCTATGTTCAAGCTTTTTACATTATAACATGAAATCAAATTACTGAACTTTTCCATACATAGAAATTTATCTAATTACATTTTTATTCATACTAAACGTTACTATCAGGAATATAAATTTTCTTCCGATAGTATATTTTTATGTTAAGATAAACAAACTATTAATGCAGTATAGTGAAGAATGCTTATGTTGTATGAAATATTTAAAAAAAAGCAGATAAATTTTGTTCTAAAGAACGCGAGAGCATTTTCCAAATTTTGACAGGTGATATCATATGAAGATTTTTTTTGTTATTTATGGAAAGCTAATCAGTTCTATGTTCAAGCTCTTTACATTATAACATGAAATCAAATTACTGAACTTTTCCATACATAGAAATTTATCTTATTACATTTTTATTCATAC
Organism: Molanna angustata; assembly: GCA_963576475.1. Classification (NCBI taxonomy): domain Eukaryota; kingdom Metazoa; phylum Arthropoda; class Insecta; order Trichoptera; family Molannidae; genus Molanna; species Molanna angustata. The sequence continues at coordinate 25,818,648 of OY754966.1, forward strand.
TAAATGTTACTATCAGGAATATAAATTTTCTTCCGATAGTATATTTTTATGTTAAGATAAACAAACTATTAATGCAGTATAGTGAAGAATGCTTATGTTGTATGAAATATTTTAAAAAAAGCAGATAAATTTTGTTTTAAAGAACGCGAAGGCATTTTCAAAATTTTGACACGTGATATTATATGAAGATTTTTATTTGATTTATGGAAAGCTTATCAGTTCTATGTTCAAGTTCTTTACATTATAACATGAAATCAAATTACTGAACGTTTCCATACATAGAAATTTATCTAATTACATTTTTATTCATACTAAATGTTACTATCAGGAATATAAATTTTCTTCCGATAGTATATTTTTATGTTAAGATAAACAAACTATTAATGCAGTATAGGGAAGAATGCTTATGTTGTATGAAATATTTTAAAAAAAGCAGATAAATTTTGTTCTAAAGAACGCGAGAGCATTTTCCAAATTTTGACAGGTGATATCATATGAAGATTTTTTGTTATTTATGGAAAGCTAATCAGTTCTATGTTCAAGCTCTTTACATTATAACATGAAATCAAATTACTGAACTTTTCCATACATAGAAATTTATCTAATTACATTTTTATTCATACTAAATGTTACTATCAGGAATATAAATTTTCTTCCGATAGTATATTTTTATGTTAAGATAGACAAACTATTAATGGAGTATAGGGAAGAATGCTTATGTTGTATGAAATATTTTAAAAAAAGCAGATAAATTTTGTTCTAAAGAACGCGAGAGCATTTTCCAAATTTTGACAGGTGATATCATATGAAGATTTTTTTTGTTATTTATGGAAAGCTAATCAGTTCTATGTTCAAGCTCTTTACATTATAACATGAAATCAAATTACTGAACGTTTCCATAAATAGAAATTTATCTAATTACATTTTTATTCATACTAAATGTTACTAACAGGAATATAAATTTTCTTCCGATAGTATATTTTTATGTTAAGATAGACAAACTATTAATGCAGTATAGTGAAGACTGCTTATGTTGTATGAAATATTTTAAAAAAAGCAGATAAATTTTGTTTCAAAGAGCGTTAGAGCATTTTGACAATGTTGACACGTGATATCATATGAAGAAATTTTATGATATCTATGAAAAGCTAATCAGTTCTAAGTTCAAGCTATTAATATTCTTATATCAATATGAAATCAATGAACTGAACATTGCCAAATATAAAAAAATTCTCTTGTTACATATAAGTTTCATACAAATATCCATTAAATAAAATATAATTTTTGAAACCGTTGAATATTTTTCTTTTAACATTGACCAACTTTGAATACAATTTTATGAAGATTCTTGGTGTTGTATAAATAGTTGAAACCAAATTAAAATATCTCTAATTTCCAGGTCGTGAGAGCATTTTTTCAGTTTTAATAGATGAAATCATAAAGAAACATTGGGAAAAAATGAACCGTTGTCTATGGAAAACTAATCAGCTCTAAGTTTATGGACTTAACACATGTGATATCAATATGAAGTCAATCGGACTTATAGTTTGGGCTGCAGAGAGGACACAAAAAAAAAACAACGTAAATGATGAATTCATAGAGAAGAAATCAAAAGTTGTCTATGGAAAACTAATCAGCTCTAGGTCTTTGCACTTTACACATATGATGTTAATATGAAGTCGATCAGACTTATAGTTTGGGCTGTAGAGAGGACACAAAAAAGATAAATGCTGCTACGGCGTACGGCGTACGGCGTACGGCGTACAGCGTATACGCCATACACACAAACACATCACGACGAAACTCATAGTGTGCATTCTCTACATGATACCCATTGAGAAATTGATGTAAAAAAAATACGCTTAAATTTTGCGAAATCATGACTCTCCCCTATTCCATAGTGTGGAGAGTAAAAAGTGAATTGTGCTCTGTTTTGTTGTGTGCATCTCTATCCTTTTAATTGTGCTCCTTTAATTTAATTTACTTTATTAGATATAATTAACCTAAGTATTATTCACACAATGAGACACATGGGGTATAAATCATAATGAGAGTTTCCAATGGTCGATGCTTCACCCACTCCCCTCCCTACCTCTCTCCTTTCCCATCCTGTTTTCAAAATCGTTAAAATATATTAATATATCTTAGAATACTATAATTGGCAGTATTAAAATTATCATTGTATATTTGTATATATTTTTCTTGTTTGCTGTTGTTTAATGTTGGATCAGAGGACATGCCAGAAGTGGATTACAATGAACTCGAAAATGCTCTGAAACAGATGAAGCATAACAAAAATCCGGGAGAAGACCAGATGACAAGTGACATGTTAATGTTGGGAGGTGAAAAACTGTTAGAAGCTGTTAAAATACTTCTAAATAAGTGCTTGGAATCTGAAAATATTCCAGAAGTATGGCAAAACTCTGAAGTAATACTTTTCCACAAAAAAGATGACCCATTGGAAAACTACCAACATATTTGCTTAATATTTTACCTGTACAAACTTCTGACAAAAATTCTTACGAACCGTTAGAGACGAAAACGTCTTTTACCAGCCAATCGAACATATGTTTTCATTTACATTGTTTTGAAAATGTAAATGGAACCAATGATTTTCAAAATTTTGAACATACATAAATACAAAATTTACATATAAGTACACAACAATGTTTAGATTCATGTAATTAGCAATCTGTTTAATGTAATAAAATTAATATATCTTTTTGAGTCCAAAACTTAATTCATGCAATATTCACTCCTCTGTTTTTTTCTTCTTCGTTTCTAGTGTTATTGAAAAATACTAGTATTCCCAGGGTAAATGTCTATGAATCTAAGAAATCTATACTCTGAGTACCTGTATGTATGTGTTATGTATCCATTTGTCATTATTCTTGTATTGCTCGCGTTTATTTCTAATCCTTCTCTTAAAATTGCATGGTTCAATTCATTTGGCATAGTCTCTAATGTTCTTGAGTTTTCATTGAAAATGACAATATCTTCTGCAAATCTGAGATGACATAAAGTTTGCCTTTTATATTAATGCCTTTATTTTTCCAGTATAGGCTATTAAAATTTTTCTAGAATATCAATAAATCATTTAGGAGATAAGGGGTAAGCGTAACACTTCTTTCTATTTCTATGTTGTCTCCTCTTTTCTCTTGTTTGACGTTGCTTACACTGTTAATTGAAAAATAAACACTTCCTTGCACCCTACGCAAGTGGCGAGTTTATTGCCATATGGCAATTTCTTCCAAGTAACCAGTGTTTCCAGCCCAGAGAAGCAATATTAGCATGAGAAATTAAATTACCTAAATAAATTTTTCCTCTGCTGGGGATTGAACCCAGGAAACCTGCACAGAAACCAAACAGCTTATCAACTGTGCTACAGCGGTCGGCGACTGTTCCTCTAGCTAATTTTTTCTCGTCAATATTAAGTGCATTTAATGCTTTCCATATTGCAGTATAATCAATATATACATATTGCTATTTACATGTAATGTTTAATTAAACTCATTTCGATGATTTGTTCTTACGAATGTGATTTATCATTTAAGACCCTAAATGAAAATCAGCTTGTTCTATTGGATAAAATAATACATCAAATGAGCCAGCTATCAGATATAAGATATATCAACCTTCTAGGCTCAGTTGGTTAGGTACCTGACCGCTGATCCAAAGGACCCGGGTTCAATTCCCTGTGGAGATAGTTTTTAACTGTGTTTTTAGTCTGAATCTGTGAGGCGATTAATATCACAAGTCTCCAGAATATGGCTACTTTTATTGGGCATGTGTAATTAATACTGCTTAGTCAACCGAGAAGTAATAAATAATAAAAATAAGCAAACTATTTCATATAATTTTTTTTCCTTTGATACTTTTGCATGTAGGTACTTAATTCCCAGTAGGTAGTTTGCATATTTCATCTACTTCTTGGCTATTACCATTATTTTCAAAGTCATTTTCTTGAAAATAATTTGATTAAAAATATAATATATTGATATCACGTATGTCAAGTTTTGAACTTTATAAATTCAATGTACAACATGTATGCCATATAAGCATACATTATATGAAGAATTTTACAATGACTCGTTGTCAAATGATTAAAAAATACTTCTTTTATACTCGGTAATATTTATACAACTATTTTATAACAATGAAAAATATTCTTCCCTTTTAAATGACTCTTAAAATTGAATCTTCAAACCCTTAACACGAGTTACACATTGTAACTTTTTTATGAATAAATGAATCCAATTGGTTCATATTCTCAACATTGATTGGGTAAATAATGCGTCTTATTATTATTATCTAACTAATGACATCGATATCTCAAAAACGGTTATTTTTGACTTACCCTAAGCGACGATATGTTATTATACATTAACCAAGAATGGATTTATAAAGAAAATTATTATTGTTTTAAATTTTAACTTGACCACTAAAACCAGTTGATGATTGGTCATAAACCCAGTTTGTGACTAATTTCTAATTTGAAGAATGAATCAAGTATGAATTTTATTAAATATGTTGAATTGTGTATTCATTAAATTCCTTTTCTTTTATTAAAGTAAACAAAACACATAAATTAAAAACATAAGTTTTTCCATAGTCACAAAAAAAAAACTTTGTCGTTAGACATAAAATTGAATGAAAATATTTTTTTTATGCTTAAGAGCTATATTATTTACTTGGGATGTATAATTTATTATTCTTATCCATTTTTTTAATAAATTTGAATAGTGAGGCTTACTGAATAACCAAGTACTAAAAATATTTTCAATATTTTTCATTTAATATGCTTCTTAATATACCGACCTATAATTATGTGTTGCTCTGGGAATGTTACTTTGTAGTTTGTAAATATTTTAATCTTCATTCTAATAAGGTAGACAAGAGAGTAGAATACCCAACTGGAAATAAATATAATTCATTACACGTATACTTATTAAAAATTCAATTTGTAACCATACATATATCCATTTTTGAGTGTAGGAAATTTCAGATTTCGTGAGCAGAGCTTTAGATAATATAGAACTCCATAATGTGGGTAATTATGATAATTATACCCATGATATGGGTAGTCAAAAGGGTTTTCAATTCACTGTTTCACCGAACTTGCCCCATGATCTTTATAATTTATTCTAGAATGACTGAGCATATAAAAAACTTAGCTACTTGTTATATCAGGGGGGCAAGTCTGGTCAACCGGTGGAATCAAAACCACCCATGTTTACTCATTTCACAGATATAATTATCTCATGGAGTACTATAATATCTTAAGATGTTATAGAACTCAAGATAATTATATCCATGGGTAAACAAGGATGGTTTTGATTCCGCCTGTTGACCAGACTTGCCCCCCTGAGTTAGGTACAAATAGGTAAATATTAAGCATATGCCTAAAGGTCTACCTATAAAACATACAAAATTGTATATTATTCAAAAACAAATATTTAATTTTGTCAACAAAATCAAAAATATATACCTACTTATGTAATAATGTATGTGTATATTTTTTTTAAATAAATCACCTCATTATTTCTGAATAAAAACCAAAATACTGCAGTTTAAATTTTTTTAAATGATATCCACTTTCTCATGAATCAAAAGACATTAACATTTATTAGATGACATTCTCATTAATCGAAGGCTAGTTTGTAACTGGTTATTTTACACAATTAAAACAATGACTGAGTTGAATGCATGAAAAGAAGGCTAATTTGTAACTGAATACATATGGTATTTATTATGTACTTAAAAAACGCAGAATGCATAAAAAGGTAGTATGATTACAAAGCGAAAATTCTTTCTTAACGTAAAATGACATAAGCATTTTTACATGCAGTGTGTCAGACAGCTCATTAGCAATATGCAATGTAGGATGATGGGTAAAGGGACCTTTTTTGACAATAAATATTAGAACAGGATGGGTGGATGGCAGAGCGGTTAGCGCGCTGGGTTAGTAATCCAGTGGTCGCGAGTTCGAATCCTGCCTCGACCGATCTCGTTCACCTATAGGACAAGCATTTATGCTTAGTTTAGGGAACGTAGGAAGATGTATATGTACTTGTTTAACAAGGACATATTCATTTTTATATTTAAAAAAAAAAAAAAAACAGGTCATAAGAAAAAATTGTCTGCCAACTTTATAATTTATTTATTTAATTTATTGCAAAATTTGGTTACTAATATTATCTTTTACAGTGTATTTTTTTCACTTTTTGACAACATATTTGATTCGTCATATCTGTGAAAGAACCTTATAAAAGTCAACGTATGTATGAAAACAGACCTAAATCAACGCAATATTGAATATGTACTCGTTATAACCGTGCTCGTTGTAACTAAGTTCGACTGTATGTTCTCTCTCAACACTGATTTTGTTTCGCTACGTTTGTGGCATGGTTTCACAGATTAATGTCAATAAATGGAATGCATATGCGATATTGATAGATGTTGTTTTATTTGGTTGTTCAGAAAGAATTTGATAATGTAATAATCTCAAAGGGTTAACATAACTCAAAGGCCAGTTGAGTTATGTTAACCCTTTGAATTGGTGTTTAAAATTTTTTTTTAGTATTATTTGTTGATAGAAATGTAATAAATTTACAAATGTACAGGTAGCTGCTTCAGAACAGATTTATTCTATCAGCAGTTTTCAATCTGTCGATTTAAACGACTTCCAAACTGTAGAATTCTATAATAATTACCGTTTCGGCTTACAAGGCCGAAAGGGTCGTCAGAAGTCAAATAAATTTGTTGAGGAATATATTATGTAGGTATTCTTTATCATAATTAAGACTTATTCTAGTGAAGCAGCTATCTTAAACTTGTATAATGTATATTTTTATTATTCAATAAATAAATAAGAATATATTATTATTCTTACATGTTATTTGTTTTGTATTTATTGAATAAATTAATGTAAAAAATGTTATATAATATAATGTTTAATTAATGACCTTTTCAGACCCAGTGTCATTATAAATACTGTAATTTTTCCATAATATCTATGAAAAATAAAAATTCACTTAAATGTTTTCAAATGTTTATTTTTTATTCAACAATATTAATTTGGGTGAGACCTTAATGTCATTAAATAGTTTTGAGGTAAAAAATATAATAATTATTATTCCGTAGAAATTAAGATTATTTTGTTTCTAATATTCAAAAGGGATCTAATATTTATTTAAGCAATCTAACATAAGACCATAATTACAAATATGATATTTACTTTGAAGTTTCAAAAATGACAGTCTCATCGGTAGTATCGGTAGATTTCATTACTAGAGCTTGGAAAACGCACCAATCATTTTAGCAATGTCGGATGAGCTGTCAAAGTTGACATTAATCGCGATAATTTTAACATAAAAAATAACCAATAGTGTTCAAAATCATAAAAGTAGATTAAATATGTTGACATAATTTATTTGAAAAATGTGATCCAATGGCACGACAAATACGAATGCATAATAAACTTATTCCTAACCTCAAATGGCAAAGGTGTTGAAAAAATTGCAACTCGCTCACGCGAGTCGCTTCTATCATTAAACCTTACCAAAAAAAAACCAACGGGAATGGAGATTTCCTCTTAATACTTATTTAAAATAAAGAAATACAAGTTATAATAATTATGTTATCGTTATAATCGCAGAATTTTTCATAAGATTTATAACTTTCATGTTTTTTCCTGGCAATCTTACTTTGACAGCACAGCAGTGACACTACGAGAGCCTGGACGGCCCCGGTGTCTTGTTATATTGCGCATGCGCCAATGTTGTCTATTCAAACTTTAGCGTCTGGCGACAGATGAATCAAGGGGAAATGTGTACCTACGTAAAATCCCATTCCATTAATTTTTGGTTAGGAGCTTGGAGGAATAATAGGAATAATAAAAATGGTTAGGAGCGAGTTTCTTTATATATTCAATGGAAATTGATTGCAGGTGAAATGTTATCAACACCTTTGTCATTTGAGATTAGGAATAAGTTTGTTGTGTATTCGCATTTGATCACATTTTTCAAATAAATTATAATATTTCTTAACATATAATTTACGTAAATGTATGATTTTAATACTACTTACTTATGTTGAAATGGATTTTCATTTACCAACATATCAATTTAAAAAACTGCGCCAAATTTTATAGCGAAAAATGTCCGCGCATGCGCAATATGACAAGGCACCGGGGCCGTACAGGCCCTCGTGGATATTTTATCGGTACCTATAAACTTTGGTGCAGTTTTTTAAATTTTGGTAAATGAAAATTCATTTCAACAAAAAATAAGTAGTATTAAAAATCATACAAATACGTATATGCGAATACGTAATAAACTTATTCCTAACCTCAAATGGCAAAGGTGTTGATAACATTTTTCGTGCAACCATACATACATAACATCACGCCATGTCCCTTACGGAGTAGGCAGAGAGAACCGAACGCCACTTACTTCTATCTTGACATACATTCATCGCCTCGACAACAATCATACATCGTCTTATTCATGTTCGTCTGTTGTTCACGCTTCTAACATTTCCGTCTTTCAAAATACTGTTCACATGGACGTGCTATCCCTTCCTTGGGCGGCCCCGACCTCTCATTCCATTCCTGTCCGCAATGTATATTTTCTTTGTCAGGCGTTCCTCATTCATTCTCCCCATGTGGCCAAACCATCTCAATGTGTTCACTTTCATTCTATTCCTGCAACCAATTTCCATTTAATATGTAATGCAACTCGCTCACGCGATTCGCTATTATTAGTAAGGACTAACTGAACTTTACCAAAAATTAAGGGAATGGGATTTAAATACACATCATAATATTATTTCGCTGTCCTACTTTATTGCATCCAATAAAATCTCTTTTCTATGTTGCATCCCGCATAATTTTCCCTTCATTCATCTGTCGCCAGACGCTAGTGTTTGACATTGGCGCATGCGCAATATGACAAGCACCAGGGCCGTATTGGCACTCGTAAAATATGTTGTTTCACAAACTTCTAATCACAAATAATGTTCTGTGGCAATGTCTTCATCTCGGGTGTTTTCATAGAACACACTAACTAGGTGTTATCAATGTCTTCATCTCGGGTGTTATCAATGTCTTCATCTCGGGTCATGGTGTTATGTATAGTGCTATTAGCCAAAGTATATCTCTTTTCTATGCTTTAGCCTTAGCAGGCGGTGACTTTGGGCAAAATGGAAAAAAGGAGCAATCGAAAAATTCATGCGGGAATAAAAAATGGTTTTGTAGTGATACATAAATAATGTCAAGTGTACAAACGTCAGACGGCACGGTTATGTCACAACATAAAATGATAAACTTTGTCAGATAAAATAAAAATTGGAATGGCAATAAATTAGGACGTCACTAATTAAAATAAATAAAGCCAATATTGGACGTCACAAAATAAAATAAAGTCAATAAATAAATAAATAAAAAACACAGCCGAAATATCTCAAAAAAATAAGTATTGTCACAAAAAAATCATTTTGATGGGTACGTATCCTTTTTTTCTCCTTCATGGCCATGATGGGCACGTCCAATGTCAGGACGGACGTCGTCGTTGGTTTATAGAGACAGGATACCAGAGAAATGCTCTCCCGGTCCCAGACAGCAGCAGATGCTAGTTAGGTGACTGGATCGGGTACAGCAGCGGCTGGGCAGGTGTCATCAGGGCGGCAGGGCTCAAGTGTGACACTGCAGGCTGCGGCTCCAGGATGAGCACAACTCAATGACATCGGATCCCTTTCCGATGCAGAATTCGCCACGCCACAGGACCGCGGAAGCACATCCGCTGGGACTTGCTTCCGCTTGTGCTTCATTTTTTTTATAGTCAGACCACGATTGCATTATGTAATAATTTTTATAAATTTAAATGATGAAGATTCAATTTGAGCATTTCATTCGTAGACAATATTGACTTTAAAAGTGAACGTGGATTATTCAGTCACAGTTGGAAGAATATTTGGCATCCGTAAAATCTAAACAAATACACAAAGAGCCACTTCTATTAAATATACAATTAGTTAATGAACATGAAAACAAACCTGGTTGTTTTTTAAGCAGGGTACCACATGGAAAATCAATCAATGAGACTGATTTTAAAGAAGCAGAATTGTTTAGTGATGCTGGATGGAAAGAAGCAGGGCCGTCAGGTTTAACAGTCGATACGACAAAGAAAAAAATGGCAATGAAACATAAAACCTTTCATCATCAAAAACAACATCATGTAATCGATGATGAGTATGAGAATAAGTATGAAATTCCATTGGTGAATTTTGACAATGAAAAGAAGCTCTTGTAAGTTGCAGGAAAAATAAAAATCATTTTGGCGCTGGCCAGCAAGAAAATTTGAATTCTTTTTTTGTAACCAAACATTTTACATTAGGATATTTTTCTTTAACTATAAAAGTTTAAAAAAAATAGTGAAACACCAGGTGACCGTCTTTAACATAATATTATACTTTTTAAATATGTAAAAAACATTTCGTAATATTATACTTGATACATATATTTTATTATGATATTTATAACACTAAAATCACAACTTCTAATAGAAACTACGATACACACACCTATAATGACTTTTTAGTAATATTTCTCAAATGTTTACTCTGCAGAAGTTTGTGAAGGATATTTTTGAGACATTGCTGTCAAAACTTGCGATAATCTGCTGTGTCGTTCACTTGATGAAACAAGAGCACCTCTTGAACCCCATAAGAATCTTATATGAAATTCAGTTTGAAACAGTTCCAAAAGCATTGGATCAAAAACTGGACCCAGTGAACTCATTTCTTGAACAACAGTGCGAGCATTTTGTCGAAAAGTTGGAATTTGATCCAAAAATTTTCTTGTCATTTCCAAATGAGCAGCAACGATAGACAAACCAAAATCAACGGTATTGTTCGTTGTTAACTCTGACTCTGGAGATACAAGTGTTGAACCAGATTCTGGAAACAAAAAACCATTGTTATTGACCATTGTTAATCCTTTTACTATTAGGCATATTGTAATTCATAATTTATTAAATAAATGAAAAAAACTTAAAATACCAATTCAACAAATTAATCTTGAATTTATTTTTTATTAAAAAATATATATTCACGAACTTAATAGGAATTTAAATGCTTTGTACAAAAATATATATTTATTTCCAGGGCCTAGTTGGAGATTGTAGTAGATATGTACATCTATATGACGCTAGTGACTCACTCTTATCAGCATTTTATATATTGTATATCTTTCAAATTATTGTACTTTACCAATGTAAATGTTTTTGTACTTTACTTGATTTTTGTAATAAAAAAATGTATTTCCAAAAGCTGTAAAAGAAAAAGATTTTTCTACGAAATTTTGCTTCTCAAACCAAAACTTTTATCTATGTATTAAAAATTTCGCTAAATCAATTCAATTCACATTGTAACCCGAATTCGTGATCTCTATCTTTTCTATACCTAAATGTTTTTTTTATTGCTAATAAATAATTTGTACCGGAGTTGTGCAGAAGAATAACAGTAGGCATTAAATGTGGAATAGTTGTATTTGGAGGTACAGGATCACAACAATCATTCATGCTTTTGAAACAAGGTCTCAATTTAGCTTCAAACGTAAATGCAGCATCGGTATGTTTTTGTCTAAGTTTTAACCACATAGCTTCCAAACACTCGATCTGAAATCATTATGTCGATTAGATAATATAAAATAATCACAAAAAAACTTTCGATACACATAAACATTTACGTTTAATAAATTCAAAATAAAATTCCTATTCAGTATTTTGATTCTGATATTATTAAGCCATAATTTACTCGTTTTATATGATTTTGGGTGTATGTGAATCAAAACTTTGTTATGCTTAAATTTTTCCAGCGAAATAAAATAGTCAAATAATAAATATTGCTCACCTGGGGCATGCACAATCCCAGCATAATGGCACTAAAGGCAAATAAATTTCCCAGAGCAGTTTTAACCTCGATAGCCAACTGAATCCAGTCGTTCAGTACATCTGCTCTTTCGGCATCAGTTTGACACGTAAGAATTGTAACGGCAATTAGGAATTTTAGACACTTTATTCTGAAATAAGAATAAATACATTTCTCTCGTCTATTGCGTTTTTATATTATTAACGTGTAGACTTTCGAAGATAACCATTAACGTATGAATTCCCTTCACCAAGAAAAAAAATCATTTTATTTCACAAACAAATAAATATAATTACTTAAACGCATCATTGCGTGTTAAGTTTTATTTATAGTGACGCAAGTGCAACAATATAATCGTTCATATATAAATAGACACATGTACAATAATTTAGAGTTGTAGCTGATTTTTTTTTACAAAAGCTTTTAATACGCTATTTGCAAACAATCGAATGGGAATATATTTTATTAAAATCGCCCAGCAATACTTCAAATTAGACGAAATTCTAAATAAACGTTATAACAGAATTTATTGATAGTATTTTAAAACATCCTAACTATTTATTTAATCTAGTAATCACAGCATCTATTTATTTTACAAGTATTTATAGGTACAACGAATTCGCAAATGCATTATACAAATATACAAGCTATTAAATTTCGAAAAATAAATAATACCTTTCCAAAAGGTCCATTCGCATTCGTTGCCCGTGAGGTAGCAATATGAGTTCCATTCCACATACTGATTCCAACGGGTTGTTATTTTCACCCAAAATATTGCATTTCTCTCCAAGTATTAATCTCATGTCGATAGTTGTCATATGATTAGCCAAAATTCTTGGTCCCGATGTCCTAAGTAATGATTTGATTGTGTGTAATGTATCAGACTCTAATGGCTTGTTATTGTTCGATGAAAATAATACTGATGTCGAATCGCAACTAATGTTCGAAATTTGATTATATTCTATAGTTTTAACTTTTAACAAAATTTCTTCTACGTACTGTAAATGAATATATGGTTTGATTGTTTTAGTGATATTTCTTGTGTTATTAGGTTGAGTAGAAGGGTCATTTAATCCAGAACTATGAGAATCTCCTGATCCATTACCAGAATCTGACCCTGATGTTTGGTATCCTGGCTGTTGCCCGCGTGCTGGTTTAGCTGGGGGACTACCTTCGACTGATTCCCATCCTTCCCAAGAAGAACCATTTTCAGTTTTTGACAAATAATTTGGGTTATTATTTCCCTCTTCGTCACTCTCCGCTGATTTAATTTTAAATGGTTGTAATGCTCCAACTGTTGACATAATGGTACTATTAGAAGTGGAAAGTTCATTTTGAGAATATCCAACAGCGTTGTTTATTTCGTAACTAGGTTCTTCACGATTCACTCCCATAGCTGTATTGTGTATTACATCTCTATTTCTTTCTAGTGAATTAAAATTTGATGGAAAGTGTCGATATTGACTTCCTGTATCTGGAGTTCTCACTTTATCGGCGTTTTGATTATACGTATAACAGGACAAAGGATATGTTCTATTTGAGGGTTTCTGAATTCTTGCTCCTGATGCCATCGATATAGGTTTTCCAGATCCAACGTATGACGTGACCAAATCAGGAACTGTGTCATAAGGTTCATCTTCAAATTGATATTGAAATCTTTCGTAAACAGTTTCCGGTTGAATAACAACCTATAAATTTGGAAATAAACAATATTCATAAGCAACTCTTCCAACCGTAATGTAATAAAAATCAGCAATAGCGTTTTAAGATACACATAATATAAGCATAAGAACTCGAATAAATATATTATTTCAATAATACACAATTGTAATTTAGAACCTTCTAGTTTGGTATCGATGAATGAGTGATTTTGCATCAAAATAATAAAATATATAGGATATATTTTACACATCATTGAAATACTCAAAACAAGTAGAAATGTACAAAAACAAGTAGAATCATCAATACAATAAATATTCACATATTAAACTATTTTTACTTATATACTTATAAAATTTAAAAAGCAAATAATATAATATTTTCACATATACAATACACGATATAAAATAAATATCTACAAACCCGATTAATCACAAAGTGTAAAAACTGTCCAGAGTGTCGGCAACTTAGAACATAATTACCAGGCTGCGAAGCAGAATCCCTTACTAGGAAGCTTCCTTCTAAGGGCAATTCAGCCTCCGCTGCAGCTCTTCCCATAGGACCTCGATACCATCCATGCGATATCAGTTCACTACCAGATAAAGATAATTCCCATTCCAATTGTCGTGCGTAGTCCTATATAGTAAATCATAATTTTGTTTTATTACTTAATTGTTTATAATATTATGACATTTAATGAAATTTCGTGGAATCTTTGTAGGTACTTATTATATATTATGTGACAAGTTGTCGTAGTACCTATATCAGACTTTTTAGTGACAAGTTAAGAAGGTATAGGATCCGTATCTCAATTTAGGAACATTTCACATTTCCTCAAACCTACTTGTTAGACTCCCATGTTACGGGTAAACAAAATATCTTTTTATGACGAAAAATGTCATCGATATGACGAATTAAAATAAAAGGATTATTTTTTATTATTGTAAGAACTTTTGTTAATGTAGGATTGGTTATACTTCCGTGAATATTTCATGAGTTGCAACTCGTACACATTCATATTAAACAGTAAAAATAAATAAGAAAATAAAAGCAACTACCTACTATACTAGTTGCATGTAACACATGAGATCCAACTGTCGATAGCGATAGTACGTATAGTTGAAGAATAAGTACCAAACTATAAACCCATAAATACAAATTATTTAATATTTTAAGATATTTGATTTTCTATACAACTATGTACCTAGGTATGTATGTCAAGATAGGATAGTATGGAAGTCAGTCCTTTGATCCTACCCAGAATATGAAAACTACATGATGGTATGTATGTATGTTTGGAGATTAGTATCAAACAATTTAGTCTTCATAGATATTTGTGTGTAAGCTACTACCATACAAATTTTATGAAGCAATGTCGTTACAAAATTCAATTTATATAAAAATTGGTAGAAAAAAATTGAGATGTGCTAATACAATGTAATATTTTTTATATAAAATTAAATTATCTAGTTGGGTTGTTTCGGCTTTTTTCGATATTTTAAAGAAAAATGGAAATATAGGCAGTTAAACTCATAAATTTATCATAAAAAAATATTTTTCTTAATAAAAAATGTTTGAGAAACCCTGGATTTTTTTAAAAAAAACTAATTTGAGATTTTGTACTTGTCTATCTTTATACCAATTTTCAGCGTTCTAGCTTTTATGGTTTCTGAGATATATGGAAAAATTAACCGAAATTTCAAAAGTTGATAACCCCTGACTGAAACAAAATTCACAATTCTGAGTACAAAAGTTTTGTAGGCCTATAATTTTTTATATATTCTGAAAATTTGAGATCTGTAAATTGAGCGGATCAAAAGTTATAAGGGGGGGACAGACAGACACACACAAAACTCACATAAAATGTTCTACTCCGAATTCTGAGTAAATCCATGTATGGGAACATATATGCTGCGAGGCCTCTAGTTGGTGTTATTAGCATGCAAAAAGTCCACTACACCATACAAAATTTTCCTTCGTACACGCATCTTGGCTTAATAATGTCGATTCATTAAGAGAATTGAATTCTCATGAACGAATCGACAGTTGGATAATCTACCTATGTAATTTATTGGTCATCAATTAGTTTATATGTTACATAGGTAGGTATGTAGCATGTATACCTACATAATAAAAATTTAATTTTTGTAGAAGAGTAGGTTACCTACTCTCTAGAAAAATATTCTTATTATTTTATTGATAAGAATCAAGTAAACACTTCTTTACGTCGCGAATGAAATATGTAGTGGTATAGTTATCGCCAGACTTCTAGAAATTTTGCGGCATGGAGGGGGGTGGTTTGCGCACACATTGTGTGATGTGATTTGCGAACACATGTTATCAATCAATCAAGCAAAAAACCCAAATT
The DNA here is from genome assembly GCA_963576475.1 of Molanna angustata. Lineage (NCBI taxonomy): Eukaryota > Metazoa > Arthropoda > Insecta > Trichoptera > Molannidae > Molanna > Molanna angustata. The sequence goes on from OY754966.1 coordinate 25,834,603, forward strand.
TCTTCTGCGCACCCCTGTTATTTTTTAAGATTTTTAGGAATACTATAAGTCGTTTAACTTCGAAAAGTATATTGAAAATTATTTGTCACGATATTTTTACTTTCCTGTGCACTGCGATTAGTAGGAAAAATTTCAATTCTGCAATAAACTCGCCATCTGCTGAGGGTTCGAATTATTTAGAAATTCACGGGGGACGGTATATAATAAGGGTTAGCTCAAAAATCTGTAGAATTTTTTTTCCGAGGGCGTTTTACAAATAAAAGGTACCTACTTATGACGCGAATATTAGGTAGCATATACATTGAATTTATTATCAAATCGTAGATACTATCGTATAGAGTGCCACAAATTGAAAAAAAATATATTGGCAAATAATATTCAAATATTGTTTTCCAAGAAATAGTAAATAATACCTAATAACATTATATTACAAGACCTGAAAATATTTCATGATATATTTTGTATAAGTACCATAGTTCACAAATTGTTCCAATCATACACCATTAGGTTCACAAAACATTTTATGAAATGTTTATTTTAATATACAACATATTTCACATTTTACGTACTTTATCATTAATTTCACAAAATTACTGGCGTACAAGATTAATAATAGGTACTTTAATGTAATAAATTATAATAATACTTTGATATATTATTTTTATCTTTAATAAGATAAAATTTATTATATTTAATTAAATATAATACATTCTACAAATGTTTTAATTATCTATACTACCTACTACATATTTTATACTTTTTTTTCAGATTGCCAATCTTTACATACTTTATTACTGTAATCATTTTATTTATTTTTTTCAAAAGGTAAACATAAAGTGCTTATTTATTAACAAAGGCCCACACAACAATCAAAAATTGTTTTTTAATTGAAATTCCAGATTAAATTATATTATTATTAGATAAAAAGAAACGCATTTGCTTAATAAACTAATTAAATATGATGACAATTCATCATATTAATGACTAAAATAATAACATACATATAATATTAATAATAAAATCAGGGTGATACATAAAATAGGTACCTACATGAAACTCTAGCTAGCACATAGACCGTATGATATTAAAAACACCCCTAACCATCAGCATATCGAAATACACACTATGATAATATAATGAAAATAATTATTATGTATTATTAAATTATTTATTTTGATATAATGTGGTTATGAATCAAAGTAATAAATAAAAAATATAATCATTCAAAAACAAGAATTATTGGTACTTCCATTCCTTATATATAATTCACATGACTAAAAAGTATAATGCACTGTCAATTTTCAAGAAAATATATTACCATTACATATGAATTGTATATTATTCTTTTAAGTTACAAATAATCACAGTTTTCAAACATTTTTTAAGGAGCACGACTTAATTTTTTCATCATATTCGATGGTAGTAAACACACTGGGAGATGAACGTAAAATCGATTGCTAAAAACGCATGCGTACGGTTCAACCCCCTGAATTGATTACATTGCTATAAAATAATAACATTTCTCATCCAACATTATTTATGTTGCCTCCGTCAAATCATATTTCTATAACATTCAAAAATAAACGACAAAATTGTTGATTTAAAATATCTATACTACAACAACGGATTATTTTAACAATCATAATCTATTCTCCACGATTATTATTTTTTGACTTATGCGTAGTACAATTTACATAATATATTCAACAAATGATAAAAACAAAAGATTGGTCTTCTATATATTATTTACACCAAAGAACGAATTAACATATGACTATGACTGATACCATGAGAGTACAATTTTTTTTTAATATTTAATTGAATTTCATCTAGAACTTTTTTCTGACAGTTTTACAGCTTGACTTGAATATAATTCGACGTTTAGCCAGTTTCAGCTATGCAAAAAAAATGAGTAAGCGTAAGATAAAACTCAAATCACAAATACTAAGACCATATATTATTTTATTAAAAACCATCTTTAATTATTTGACAACAATCATTTTTGTATCATAGTCAATAAACAACGCTTTCCGCATACGCATAGTCAATAAACAACGAAAGGTGACGACATATTATTAACACCAATGTTCATATATTTTATAAGAAACAATGATAAATAAAAATGGAGCATGATCATTGTAATGCAATTGTGAAGAATCAACTGATGGGGAATTATCCTCATGCAACATACCTGACCGTAGTCCAATTCAAAGAGTATAATACCTATGGTCCTATTGAGATGGAAAATTTGTTTTTATCTGTATATAAACTGATTTTTGTCCCAATGAGTGTTATATTATTATTGAAATTATTTTTTTATAGTCCCATAAAAATTCGTTTAAGTACTTACCTAATTCTATTAAAACATTGGTTTTTGCTATGGCAACATAAATCTATATGTCATTTGACAGCTGAAAACTACTCTTGACAACAGTCGGGAGATGTCATTGATGTGTGTTTTTGCTCTTTATTGAAATATTTTTTCAAACTGCACAAAAATGTTTTAGAAAGAAATACCTACCATTTTATTTTCAAACAGTTTTGTATACTATGGAAGTTTATGTTCCAGTTGCTTCTAAAATATGGAGAAATACGATAGAAGATTACATAATAGATAACATTCAGTCTGGATCTGTGAGACGATAAACATCACAAGTCTCCAGAATGTGGCATCTTGTTATTGGGTGTATGTGTTGATTTGACATAGTACCTATTAATTGCCCGATAAGCAATACAAAAATAAAAATAAGACATGGTTTTATCAAAAAGATTTTTAAAAATATAGGTACCAGAAAAATGCATGCATCATAACTATTAGGTACTGCAGCGTTAGTTGTGTTTGAACTGAATCCAACACCAGTAAGTTATCTTTAGGAAATAAAGCTACTTTTTTTATAGGTCCCAATTCTATAACTTTTATCATATTTCCTACTGAATTTATACAATTGGATTCAATTTAATTGTTGCATTTTTGTGAGAAAGGCTGTCCAAAAATCAACATTTTTTTAGTACATTTTATTAGAAAATTTAAACTGCCCACAACTTCTGTAAACAAATATAAACACTAAAACAAGCATAAACACAATCTACCCGAACGTCATTCAGCCTCCAATACAAAAATATATTTCACTCTGGAAAATCACTTGCAAACAAATCAATGCACTGTCAAAATCCACATCCAATTTAAGATCCACCCAATAACAAGTTACCACATTCTGGAAACTTATTGTCTTCATCTAAGTGATTAATGAGAGAATAATCCAGGAACTATTCAAATCACAGAAACTTCCATATTTCAAAGAAATCATTGAAAAACATAGAATCAAAGAAAACATAGTGAATTAATTCAGTACCTATATTTGATGTTTAAATGTTTTATTTTAAAAATACAAATAAACTATAATTGACAAAATATTTTTTATTCACATTAAGGTTAATTTTGAATGATTGAAACAAATAGAATATAAATGCTGAAATATAACTAGATTCAGTCCACTATTATGGCATAGTAATTAATCATGTGACCTACAAATTAAATATATATATATATATATATATATACAGTACAACCTCTTTAATTCGGCACTTCACTATACAGGTACATCCAGTAATCCGGCACTACAGGTTATAAAAAAAACTTTGATTCAATCCATATTTTATAAATAAACATTTACTAAAATTTACAATTATTACTCATTTTACTTACATTCCAGTTATTTTAATTTTCCAATAATATGGATATATTGTACCTTCATTCGTGTCAGATTAGTGAGATTGTATTGCACATTATTATAATACTAGTTTTTTTATAAACTAGTAATATAATAATGTGCTGCTGGGGAAGGTAAATGTGAAGCAATAAGCTAACTCATCAAGAAAATCGTTTTGTAATTTTTAAACTGTTTATTTGTCATGATATAAAGCTACTCCTTTTTGGGTCATCACAAGAGCAATTTAGTTACTTCAATGATTTTGAATCACCTCAAAATCATTGAAGTAACAAATTTTGAATCACAAGCATTTTATTAATTTAGGGAATGTATGAAGATGTTAATGTACTTTTCATATGTGTATATTCTTTCTTTTTAAAAAATATTGCAATAATAGTTATTATAATTCTTTAAAAAAAATAACATTTACATACTACCGAGTGAGAAATAACAACAATGTTACCATCACCACACAGAATGGGAGCACTCAGAAATATAATGTACGTACATGGCAACATAGAGATTATCAATCTGACGTGAATTTTTTTTCTTTTGCATCTTCAGTGATTAGTTTTTACAATCTAACTCTTCAATTTTTACTTTAGTAATTCTTTACCACATTATCCGATTTTAATGATTCTTTTTTTAATAGGAAGGGAGTGCTTCAGAGCTGATCACTTATATATGTTCCATCAAGTTCTGATGATAGAACTCTTGAGAAAAAATAAAGAACCTTCAATTTGCGAAGGCGTCAGCGATCTGTATTAAAAACATGTCTTACAGATTACAATTATATGGGCAAATTATTATCTACCATGTCAACCGATTTCAATTTTTGTGTTGGAATGGAGTTATTTCATCTTCTTTCTTGACTTCATGACTGAGGGTGGTGACTACGCATAATCACCCATTGAATTATTTTGATTGGTTTATTTTATTTTAATGTAGCTTCTCGGGCAACTAACAGGTACCTACTATGTAAAATAATTATTTAACACGCACCCAATAACAAGCTGCCACATTCTGGAGACTTACAATATTAATCGTCTCATAAACTGTGTCTCCACAAGGAATCGAACCCGGGACCCATGGATCAGCAGTCAGACACCTAACCAACTGAACGACGAAGGCCGACAATTGTTCTGAGCTATAGTGTTTTCTATGTTTGACTGGTAGTTTTGAAATTGTAAGTATCTAATAAGGAGCGTCAGAGATTTGTTCTCGTCAAAATTCATATGCGAGAAAAGTAACACTCTTGCGCGATTCATGTAAATATCACTAAAAAAGGAAAAAAATTATAGTTATTTAAAAAACCGACATCAAAAACATATGTAATAAAAAATTATAAAGTAAAGATGATAAAATGCACTAAAAAACATAAAATAATTGCCTAATTTAATTTAAAAGCATATTCATTTTATATCTAACACAACACGTATATGACTAAAAAACATTATTTTCAAAATATTTTTTACAATTAATCACTTTGTGAATCCAGCGCCAAACAAACAAATGATCTGTCGAGTGAGTTCTAAAAACTGTTTGGCATCCACTGCAAACACTTATTGTGTCACAAAAAGTGGTTTTATGTAAACAAATATTTGCTTAGGCATGCATTTGTTGTATTAGATTGAAAATTAACCTGTTTTTAATTCAATTATTATACTTTTTAGTTCATTTTTAAGTTTATATAATAGATATTTTTATTTATTTATTTAAACACTTTATTGTACATAACTTAATAGCTAGTACAAATGGCGGACTTATTGCCTAATGGCAATTTCTTCCAGACAACCATCTGTGATAGTTATGAGACAAAATGCTACATGTACAAAAAAGAAAATATATATAAAACCATAAACATATTACATTTAAACACAATAAAGTAAGAAGCATATAAATATGTACATCAATGAAAATTAAACAAATCATAGATAAGACCTGTTACAACACTATGGGAGGGAAGGGAAAAAAGGAGAGGAGATATGATCAAATACAGGAATAGGGAAATAAATGGGAAGTATGTAGGTTAAGAAATGGAAAGTATGAGCGCGCGTTTTAATCTAGTTTTGAAGGTTCCTAATGTTGGTGCAGTTCTAATGTCAAGGGCCAAGTTGTTCCATAACCGGGCAGCATGGACAGTAAATGATGATGAATAGAAAGCCGTGGCATGTGATGGGATGGCGAGGGTTCTCTCTTCTCTAGATCGAAGCGGGAGTCCATGAGAGGCCAGAGGTTGAAATCTTTCGGTCAGATATGATGGAGCATTAGGGTTGTTCAAAATGTTAAACAGAAGACAAAGAGTGTGTTGATCACGGCGCAGACGGATAGGAAGCCATTTGAGTTCCTTCCGAAAAAATAATGTGATCGTATTTGCGAAGATTATATATGAAACATATGCAGACGTTTTGTAATCGATCTAATTTGTTTAGAAGTTCCTGAGTAAGATCCAAATAGCAAATATCTGCATAATCGAGAATGGGGAAAAGGAGAGTTTGTGCGAGCTTTATTTTGATGTTGGTTGGAAGAAATTTTTGAAGTTTTTTGACAGAGTGAATACTATAGAAAAGTTTTCTGCTGACTTCACTGACTTGTTCAGTCCAGGAAAGATGTTGATTGAAGAGAACTCCTAGATTTTTGGAGTTTGCATTTTAAAATTACTTTTATTTATCAATTTTGCTTATTTATCTTTTACTTGCTTATCTGTTCAGGAAAAGTTTTTGTTTTTTTTTTAATTTTTGCTATTTTATAAATTGATTTTTGGGGTACAGTAACAAACAATGATTTTTATAAACTGTATGACTTTTTTGTACAATACAATAATGAAGCTGACAATTAACATATGTTTACAATTAAAGAATGCGGTGCTGTGCTTAATACTTTTTTTATTTTTTTAAATTATTTCATACTCTTTTACGACTGACAAAGAAACGACAATAAAATAAAGGAGTAATAAATGATATGTACTAATGTAGTACTTAATAAAGCTATCAACTTTATTATATTCCAATCAAAGCTACTTATCATGTCCTTACTGTATTAAAAAATAAAATATATACTTAAGTAATTAGACATTTATGAAAGCCATTTTACTTCTGTGCAAGCAAATGACAATAAACTCACAAAAAATATGACAATAGCGAACAAACACCTGGATTTTTTTGGCATTATTTGTTATATTATCTTTGACAAAATTACGCAAGACTGGAACAATAATATTTATAACACTTTTCATATACTTAAATAAAATATTTTTTTAATTGCATATATGCAAACATTGGATTTTTTTCCTCTCAGGAGTCAAATGATATTTTTTTGACAAACTTTTCAACATTGCCTTAAGTTCCTGGTTCTTCTATAATATTCCAACATCATCTCTATTGAGATGTTGAAGAGTTTGTAAAAAAAACAATTATATACTTCCTTATCCATTTTCTTTTTTAATGTGCGGCGAAGCAATTTTGATTGACTATTTTTTTATCCAATCGTGGAGAATACCGAATTAAGTGGCATATACAAAAAATAAATAACGTTGGTCAAACAAGATCGTGTCATTACAATAAGTAAAACAGAATTTTTTGCGTAAATTATATTTGTTTGCATAATGATAACCAAATACATTTTTTTTTTCATTGGTTTCTCATCTTTGAAATTGAAAGTCATATTAATTTACTAATATTGATTTCCTTTTTTTTCAATTATTTTACACATAAGAAATAATTTCAATAATATTTTCCCAGCAAACTGCATAGCTGTGTTTTGGGATTCAATATGCGATTTCATTTCACGAATTCTAATTTTCTACACCACTGCCATCTGTGTAAGGCAATCCCTACTACCCAGACTCAGCATGCCAGCATTTTGTTATTTTTTTATTACATCCTTTTAATTAACTTCACATGTCTTCATACAGGAATTTTTAACTAGCTCCCCAACCAGTCAGAGCTCTGAAACTTTCAGAATTTGTGTATTCCCGATGACTGCATGTTAAAACAGGTTCCAGCCTGATGCCTTTGACATTTCGATATAATTGAACAATTTTGTATTTCGTGTAAAATAAACAATAATAACATAGGTAGGTACTTATTGCATAAAAACAGGAGTATTTTTATGAATATATTTTTTCGCGAAGAAAACTTTGTAAAATATGTCCTCAATATTTTTTAACAGATTTTTAATTATCTCAATAGAGACGAAGTTGGAATATTTATTGTAGGAGAACCGGGAAATCAAGGCACCTACAGGGCTTACGACCTGTCATCGGCTGGTTTACGTGATCACTTTATGCGCTTGCGCAACGTTCACTAATTATGCCTTTTAATGAGATCCCTATCAATTCAATTTTGAAAGTTCTATATATTGTAATACTGAAATTATTTCGCTTGAAAATAAGGAATTTTTACTACAGCCATCTATGGGTGAAATTATGAACAACAATCTTATTATTTTTATTTATTTTGTTGGAACGCCATCTATTGAGAGAATTGTTTTTTTGTAAATAATGAAAGCTACAATTCTTATATCTGAGGTGACAATGCATTTTTCGCATAGAAGTCACCCCTGAATTGCGCCAGACTTATAAGGTCATTTTTGTCTTATTTACCTACTTGTACCAATGTGTAAGTAATCGAATATTTTTATTATTGCATATGCGCAAACATTGGATTTTTTTCCTGTTAGGAGTCAAAGATATTTTTTAACAGATTTTTAATTATCTCAATAGAGACGAAGTTGGAATATTTATTGTAGGAGAACCGGGAAATCAAGGCACCTACAGGGCTTACGACCTGTCATCGGCTGGTTTACGTGATCACTTTATGCGCTTGCGCAACGTTCACCAATTATGCCTTTTAATGAGATCCCTATCAATTCAATTTTGAAAGTTCTATATATTGTAATACTGAAATTCTTTTCGCTTGAAAATAAGGAATTTTTACTACAGCCATCTATGGGTGAAATTATGAACAACAATCTTATTATTTTTATTTATTTTGTTGGAACGCCATCTATTGAGAGAATTGTTTTTTTGTAAATAATGAAAGCTACAATTCTTATATCTGAGGTGACAATGCATTTTTCGCATAGAAGTCACCCCTGAATTGCGCCAGACTTATAAGGTCATTTTTGTCTTATTTACCTACTTGTACCAATGTGTAAGTAATCGAATATTTTTATTATTGCATATGCGCAAACATTGGATTTTTTTCCCTGTTAGGAGTCAAAGATATTTTTTAACAGATTTTTAATTATCTCAATAGAGACGAAGTTGGAATATTTATTGTAGGAGAACCGGGAAATCAAGGCACCTACAGGGCTTACGACCTGTCATCGGCTGGTTTACGTGATCACCTTATGCGCTTGCGCAACGTTCACCAATTATGCCTTTTAATGAGATCCCTATCAATTCAATTTTGAAAGTTCTATATATTGTAATACTGAAATTCTTTTCGCTTGAAAATAAGGAATTTTTACTACAGCCATCTATGGGTGAAATTATGAACAACAATCTTATTATTTTTATTTATTTTGTTGGAACGCCATCTATTGAGAGAATTGTTTTTTTTTTTTTTGTAAATAATGAAAGCTACAATTCTTATATCTGAGGTGACAATGCATTTTTCGCATAGAAATATATGTTATTATATGTTATTATCTTATTATGTTATTATCTTATTAGAAATATATGTTAATATATGTTATTATCTTATTTTCAAGCGAAAAGAATTTCAGTATTACAATATATAGAACTTTCAAAATTGAATTGATAGGGATCTCATTAAAAGGCATAATTGGTGAACGTTGCGCAAGCGCATAAAGTGATCACGTAAACCAGCCGATGACAGGTCGTAAGCCCTGTAGGTGCCTTGATTTCCCGGTTCTCCTACAATAAATATTCCAACTTCGTCTCTATTGAGATAATTAAAAATCTGTTAAAAAATATCTTTGACTCCTAACAGGGAAAAAAATCCAATGTTTGCGCATATGCAATAATAAAAATATTCGATTATATGTCCTCAATTTTTATATTTTGATTTATCTACTTATGAACACTAGAATCTGTTTACTTTTACTAGCAAAAATGGAGGCATTTCAAATTGTATTTGAACCTTAACATATTCAAACAAGACAAATTTCTATTGAGAAATTTATAACTTTTTATTAATTTATTTTCTAAGTAGTTGTATGGCTTGCATATATTAAGGCGTAATCCCAGAAGTGTTTTACTCATCTATACCTTCATGATTTTAATGGACATTATAAAATACGTTTTTTAATGGTATGTATTATTCTAATTATTGCATCAAATGTGTATTATACCTTCATGCATCAAATTATTGCTAGGTTAAAATACAGAATTGGACATAAATTTATGTAAACAGAGACGCAGAAGCAATGTGTTCAGGGTAAAAAATATACCCAAAATAAATGACAAATTGATTATTATTGATCTTTCATTATAAAGTTATTTATTCCTTATTTTTTAAGAATGAATCTGTCCTTATCAGCCAACGCGCTAACCACTCCTGCCACCACCAATCTAAATTCAATTTGTATCCGGTACTTTTATAGAAACCACATCCCCATTTTTTATTAGAATGAGATTGGAATAGAAATCGAGTGTCAAGAATAAGGCCGTTGACGCCGATCGAACTAATATTTTTTTATTGAACTTTTTGTACATAATATAAACAAGTATATTACACACTGGGGGGCTTATTGCCAAAAGGCAGTTTCTTCCAACAAACCAGAAGTACATTATATAATAAGTACAACAGCAGAAAGAATGATTGCGAAAAAAATAATGAGAAGAAAACACATTACCTACACCAAGAAAAAAAAATCATAGAAGAAAAAGGATTGGAAAGGGACAAAAAGAGGAAATCGGAAATAGGTGTTCACCGATAAATATTCCTTCTTTGGTTTTTTCTTGAAAATACAAAGTGAATTAGACGACAAAATATCCGGACTTAACTTATGGCAGCTCACTCTTACGACAGAGGAGGGTATTCAGTTAAGTGGACGTGAGGCGTCCTACTTGGCTATTTGAACAGCGTCGGTCTAGGATCGAGGAAAGATTTTGAGCTCACTCGCCCCAAGGACGCGGTCTTTCCTCCTTAACCATCCATTTAAGCTCAACGGACCTCCCCAGTTGCAGACCGCCAAGAAGCTACTGTAAGTGATGTCCTCGATAAGGCCCTCGACCCAGTGACATGTAAAATAAAACTGGAAGAAACAGACATTATATTTTTATTCTTTTTCTATTGTATTTATGTATTTTTTATTAGTTATGCAGTCTGTTCTTTCTATGTTTTGTGATGTCCCAAAGCATTGGAGAAAACCATCAACATCAGGAGAACCTGTAGTGTGCAGCTGAGCAATGGCCTTTTTGCTGTCTATTATTATCCAGGTGTACCTATATAATTTTTTGTATAAGAATATTGAAATTTTACAACAATAGTTTCTTTAAATAAACGTGTTTTTATTATTAATAGTAGTACATACTTCTATATGTTTCATTGTTCCCATATATACCTAGAATTAGTTTAATGCAGAAAAAATAAATTCCATCACATTAAACACGTTTTATAGCGTACAATGTCCTTAAATAAACATTGCTAAATTGAAAAATAAGAAATGCCTGGTTTTCTACATACTTTATAAATTTCTAGTGTTGAAACAATAGTATTCTTGGTTATTTTTCAACATAAGAACGTCATAATTTGTCAGATCTTCAGTGTCATCTGTAGTCCAAAACCTAAAGCTTTTGACAGGTCGCTTAGGTCATGACAGCTATCTGTTTTTCTAATAAAAATGATTATAGATGTTAGTTTGTACTCTGACCGATAGATGGCCGCTTAACATACCTTTTTGCTCCATTTCACATTACAAGTCTCTTTTCTATTTCTATGAATACAAGTTTCAACAAGAGCTCACACAAGGAAAATTCGTTATAAGACATTTGAATTGGTAATAAATGTTACAATATTGTATTAAGTGATCACCAGAACTAGCCGATGACAGTTTATAAGCCATGTGAAAATGTCTATTGAGATCATGAAAGTATAATATGATTGAGATGCTTCAAAAATACCTATAGTACTGACGCGACCTCTCCTGTTCGCGTTCTATTTTGTTTGAATTCGGCGCCAAATCAGCACACCACAAACAAAGATTATTAAAAAAATGGATAATGTAAAGAAAAATAAGTGAGAAAAATACATATTTTGACAAGACAGATAACCTTAAAAATGTGACAATACAAGTGACAGTCGACAAGAGACGCGCGGCGCGTTAAGACAGGAAGTTGACCGAATGGCCGAGGGATGCGTAACCACATTCCTCGTGCCCGGAGACATATTGGTCGGACCAACTTCGCAACGACAGTCGTGGATATAGTACCGGGAGTGCTGAAATGGAACTTCACTACACCATTCGGCGAGAGAACCTTCTTGGACCCTGGCGGATGCTGAGTTTGGAAAGTGCTCCAAACGCAGTCGAGTCGCGCTGGACCCTGGAGCAACTGCCTGCATCTCCTTCAGATTAGCGCCGTCGTCGTTGCTCTGACGCAGCCATTCGACCGGCATCTGCCAGTGTCTGGGATGTTGCTTCGACAAAATAAGAGCAATTGCCTTTTTGTTGTAAAATTGTGGTTTAAATTTCGTCTAACGCATCAATGTTTTCATCAAATAAATTGTTATTTTTTATTACAAATACATAAAATTACATTATTATAACTAAGCAATTTTACCAACACACGGTTATTTATTTATCTTCCTCTGTGATATTATTATTGATTTAATTTTATTTATTTATTTATCATACCATTTAAATTATCGTCATTAAAAATAGATAACTGCTACCCAACTAGGTATACCTGTTCTAGGGCTAGCAGTGTAAATATTATCATATTTCACAGGAGACATATAAGTTATACCTATTTGCATTTTTAAAAGTATCTAAACAATATAAACTTAACTGTTGTCACTGTTGTACACAAATAAAAAAATGGAAATTGAGTCATCATGATGCATATACATACATATTGTGTATGTAGGTATCTTATGATTTTTATTTGTTAATTGTACAAATGATCTGAAATATTATCTCTTGGGAATACTGAACTGACAGAGCATAGATGTAACACCAGTATTTTCGAATGTCGAGAGTAATTCCGTCAATCGGCCAAAATCCCCATCAGAGACCACAAAAATCCACGTCAGAGATTGCAAAATATCTAAGGTCTCTCACACAACTAAAAAACTTTATTTATAGACGTTATATCACAAGTGGGCGGCCTTAGCCCACCCCGGTGCACTGCCCTTACACATGATGTCTCATTGGTCGCTGAGTTTACTCCCCACATTATATCATCGCCCCCTCCCACCCTACGCTCGATGCAACGAGTCTACATACAAGCAAGTACTTATACCTACAGATGACACGATGATGCACTTTACACAACATGAGCCCTATTGAATCAGTGCATACCCCTTTTGTGCATAACAGTGTGCACATTCAAGTTTCATTTCCATATTAGGAATTTACCGATCTCTCGCATACTTTTATAGTATTTTATAATTTTGATTATTTATTTATCTTATGGTCACAAAGTTAGTATATCACAACAATATATCGCACTGTAGTGCCCGTCAAAAGTGATTTTGATTATGATAAAAGTTAAATATTTTAATTTGTATAAGATGCATCTATTAAATTTTATATTTATTAAATGCAGTTTAGAATTGATTATTTATGCTACAATAATAATAACCTCAAATGGAATAAGAAGTTATTTGATTCAATTTAGATTATCGAACGAGATTTATCGATAGAGATCATTTTTAAGTAAGTAAAACATATTTGCGCTATAAATGTATTGAGATCGGTCTACAATCTCAATATATTTAGGTACCATATATTAAAAAAAATTAACGGTTTAAAATAGTAGGTACTTCCACTGATTTCTATTATTGTGTCCCGTGAGAGCCGATTAATCGAAAAATAACATCTCAGGTTCACCAATTCACCACCCATTCTGAATGTTAAGTATATATTTAGACGAGACGAGACTGACGTGTAAGATTACCAGCATGTGTCGCGCTACCTTTTATAAGGTACTATTGAACCCCCGGCAAACTTCGTATTGCCTTTATAATTAAAAATGGTCCTTCATTACCACCCGTCCCTTCAGACCCTTCAGTACATCCCGTCCCTACAGACCCTTCAGTACCACCCGTCCCTTCAGGACCTTCAGTACCTCCCTTCCCTTCATTACCTCCCGTCCCTTCAGTAGCTTAAGAAAAAGTTTAATTCCCGAAACAATACTGGGAAGACCTGCGAAGAGATGAAAGGACAGTTGGACTTTCTTTTTTCAGGATACTTCACCTTCATAGGTAAAATGACAAAATACACGATGAAGAAGAAGAAGAAGAAAAAAGTTTAAATCCAGAAACTGTCCAGGAAGACCTGCGAAGAGATGGCAGGACAGTTGGAGCTTCTTCTCCCAGAGCATTAGGTCATTTTACCTTCATAGGTAAAATGACCTAATACCCGATGAAGAAGAAGAAGAAAAAAATTTTAATCCAGAAACCATCCCGGTCATACGCTCGACATTTTACCAATGTTTCATTGCAATCGGATGAACGGTTCCCAGGATAGTCCACCTTCATATGTAAAATGACCTAAGAAGAAAAACATTTTAATCCAGAAACCATCCCGGGCATACTCTCGACAATTCACCAAAGTTTCATCGCAATCGGATGAACGGTTTAGGAGCGCATTCAACACATGCATACATAGATGCATACATAGATACAAACATTTGAAATTTATAATATAGATTGCACACCCGAACACTTGTCGCGCGCTTGTTACCTACCCCACATTATGGGATATGACGTGATGGTATGAATGAATTAATGAACAAAAGTGTTTTATTTTGAATGAGTTATTTGATACGACTGGTTTCAGAGCTGCCTCTTCTTCCTCGTGACCTATAACACAATCGTTTTGTGAGAATATGCTACCAAAAGTATATAATTCCACTTGTTTTATTTATAAATCAAAATAGAATCTCGTCAAATACTTACTTTTGAATGAGAACTATAAATGATACGTTACACGTGCGACTCTGATGTTATTAAAACAACATTATCTGCCTCTGTACGTATTTTATCAATTTCAGTTTCACATACCAACGAATAGGTATTATTTTTGTATTTTTTTCTCAATATCGTAGCGCATGAAAAAAGTTTCAAGGCCATACGTAAGGCTACCATAGTTCAAATTTATTAAAACATATAATCTTATCAGTGACTCAGATAGAGCAAACTATTAAAGTTTCTGCTTTGTGACATCTTCATATTATCTATTTGAATTAAAAATGATAAGATTAGACTTGTCCTGAATATAAGAACCCTCCGGGTTATTTGACAAGCTATTCACTAGATCACTAAATCGTTCCTAAATTAGTCAATCTAAATTATATTTAATTAATTCAATATTTTTTTCCTTATAATTATAAAACATACTTACACGTTGTTTAGCCTGTACACCTAAATCCTGAGTTCTTGGTTTTTCCAACACCGATGCACAGGGGGATCGTGAATTTGTGGGGCCCTGGTCTAATACTACTTAGGGGCCTACCTATTTTTTTTTTCGCTAGTGCACAAAACAAACACACTCCCACATCATACAACAAAACCTGTCCAATAGGTGCACATTGATCATAACAAATTAAACAAAATTGAAGTTTCTCTAATTTTACCTAAATAATTCATTTCTAACTACTCAACTAATTGCCATTTTATCAAAAAAACTGTTTTATATAGTGATGAGATATTTAGGAAGAAATAGGACAGTAAAATATTTTATTTATATACCTAATACGACTTTATATTAGATATTATATATTGATATAGTTGAGTATAGGAGATTGAATGTTGGCTTTTTAAATAGGTAATCATTGAAAACAAACTGTTTTGTTGAAGGCTGGTGGCCTTTTGTATCCACGGGGCCCTGGGCTGAAACCCAAAAAGCCCTTAAGTAGATCCGCCCCTGTCGATGCAATTTTCTCTTGTAGGCTGCTCTTCTGGATTCTCACATTTTTTACACGTCATAGAAGTAATCTGAATAAAATTCTGATGAAAATTCGAATGCAGATTCAATAATTGTAAATAAATGTGTTTATCTTATGAATTGTGGAAGATCAAGGGTCGGCCTATATCCAACAATGGAGTCGACAGACTGAAGAAGAATGTTCATTTATGGACTTAATATTGAGAATATTATGATGTGAAATATTTTTTTCTATTACAATAATAAATTAGTACCTACCAACTTTTATTTGTCATATTCCATTGATTAATTTTAAATGTTAAGAACTAAACATTGAAATATATATTTTTTGTTTTTCCAACAAAACAGTTTTTACTTTACTGCAGTGTCGGACGTGTCAGTATATTATCATATATTATTGAACTGTGAATGTAGATAAATAATAACTTCAACATCTAGTTATATGTGGTATTCGTTGTGATTATGGGTACTCAAACGAAAATTGGAGCAATATGTAATGAACTGTATATAGGAAAATTACCAACGGATGTTGATGTTTCTGCCGTACGACAACTGTTCCTTGAGCAGAGTCTATCCGTCTCTCATATTTCAATCAAAAGGGATGGTCACGCATTTGTTTATTTTACTGACCAAGCAGCAGCTGATAAAGCAATAGATAAATTAAGAGGTATTTATTGTTCAAATAATTTATCATAAGCTAGATAAAATGTTATAGATACATAATAATAATATGTTATTGCTTTGAAAATAATATGTTATTGCTTTTTTTTACATATTCTTTTGGAATTATTAAATGGTCAAAAACAGATTTAGATAGTTTAGAAAGAACAATTAGAACGCGTTTAACTAAATTTCGTTGTCATCATCCTAATTCCGCGATTGAACGAATCAATTTGCCTAGGAATTTAGGAAGTAGGGGTATAATAAAAATAACATCGTTACATAATAATCAAATCGAATCGCTAAAAACTTTCTTTCACAAAAAATCTGATAGTTCTTTAATGCATAAAGTAATCTGTGAGGCGGACAAAAATTTAACAACATTAAATTTAAATTACGAGAATGCCAATAACAATATTATAAATATAAATGACGACCTTCTAAATTCGTGGCTAAATAAAATAATTCATTCTATACATCCAAAATTTCTCAACCAACCTTATGTTGACAAAATTTGGTCAAACAAATGGTTGAGTATTGGTGATTTGGACGCGGATTTAGAAGGTTTTATAATAGCAATTCAGGATAGAGTAATAAAAACTAAAAATTATCAAAAATATATAATAAAAGACATAAATGTAGTTAATGATAGTTGTAGGAAATGTTTGGCTTTTCCGGAAACAATCGATCATATAATATCGGGCTGTTCTTTTCTCGCGCAATCAGAATATACATTTAGACATAACCAAGTAGCAAAAATAATACATCAAAATTTAGCTATTAAATATAAATTAATTGACGCGATAAACATAAAACCATATTATGAATATGATCCGATTTCATTTTTAGAAAATAATAATATTTCGCTTTATTACGATAAAACAATATTAACTGACCGGTCAATTCAACATAACAGACCCGATTTAATAATACATGGTAAAATTAAAAAAAACCCATATATTTGCGACGTGGCTATTCCAAATTCTAGTAATATTATAAAAACTTTTGATGAAAAAATTAGAAAATACACCGCTTTAGGTAATGAGATTAAAAGACTTTGGCATTCTCGTAAAATAATAATATTTCCGTTCATTATTTCAGCCACTGGCATTATTCCAAAATCGTTAATCCGTAATTTAGAAATTATAGATTTATCGAAAAATTTAATAATAAAAATGCAAAAAACGGTAATTATGAATACATGTAGAATCGTTAAAGATTTTTTAAACGTTAATATTCGGGAATCAGTAGGGTTGTTAGGTAGTATAGAGACCTCCTCAGAGCCTAATCCTTTGATATGTTAAGTATCTGGATGGGTGAACTATTCCCAATTGAAAGCTTGATGATGCGTTTGTTGCATTTTATTTTGCTCTTTTAAATAAATTACAATTTACGCATTGATCTGCTAATTCTTTTGAGGAAGTGTATAATGGTAATAATAATAATTGAGTGTTATTATTTGTAGTGCTTAATTGTTATTAATATCATTAGTAAATCGGCCAGCGCCGTAATTATAGTACATACCAAATCTACAAGAAATAATAAAAAGGGTAAATGTTATTTCAAAATATTCTTTATCATAAGCTAGATAAAATGTTATAGATACATAATAATACTATGTTATTGCATACATACGAAATCTACAAGAAATAACTAAAAGGCAAAATATTGTTTTGTACATTATTTTACATTCTTATTATTGAATCCATTTATGTATATAAAAATAATATATTTACAAAATTATTGATAATTTTAATATGTTCACGTGTTACCTTACAATTTACGGAGAAAAAATAATTACATATGATCAAGTTAATCCAAAATATTAATGTATGTACACCAAATAGTTCACTAATTAACCGAGGCAAAACATTACGCTAAATTTAACAAATTATATAATATTTCACTCGTTCAAAAGAATGGCACTAAATTTGAGTATGCACACGATGATTTTTCGGATCACAAAATAGGATGGTTGCCGTTTATAACATAGTTTAAACAAATTACATGAAAAATAAAATAATAACAGACTCAAATAATTATTGTAAAAAAGTTTCCATTTCATTACTACAATTATTATCTTTATCGCTTGTCAGCAACGGTACGCGTAATGAAATATTGTTTGGATTTAGTTATTATAAATTCAATAAGGCTACAATATTGTTGATATTATATTGGATCAGTTATTGCATACGAAATGAACAAAATATCCACGTAAAAAATACTTGGGATGTTTACTTTCCCGCTTTATACATTTCTATGTAGAGTTAAATTCCGAACGATTATCGAAATGGCTTCCTGGAGGGGCAAGTCTGGTCCAACCGGCGAAATCAAAACCATCGTGAATACAATTA
Source organism: Molanna angustata (assembly GCA_963576475.1). Lineage (NCBI taxonomy): Eukaryota > Metazoa > Arthropoda > Insecta > Trichoptera > Molannidae > Molanna > Molanna angustata. Next base: position 25,853,405 of record OY754966.1, read on the forward strand.
TCATTATATGGAGTTCTTTAATATCTAAAGATATTACAGAACTCCATATTGATCGAATAGATCCTTCAAGGCAGCACTGATAAACTGGATAAAATATCAGGTATAAGGCATTATGCGGAGGTGATTATCCGCCCGTGACTTCTGTCTGACCCGGCACATGTCATATTTATATTCACATTTTTTTTCTGTTAATACTATTTGTATTTGCTTTTTTCAATATTTTGTACAATTGATTTTTTTTTGTGTATTTGTGTCATTCATTTTACATTTTTTTTACTCTTGTTTATCTACTCTTCTTATATAACTTGAGAAAATATGAAAATTACAGCAGAATAAAGATACTCAACTGTGTAAAATAACAGTCCCAGAACAGGCTTTTGCCTAGTGGGGTGTTATTAGTTAGTTTGTATATGTTGTATTGTTTGTTTTGTGTAATAATAATAAATAAATAAACAAATAAAATATAATAATGGATATCACGATTATCCATGATATTGGTAATCGTGAGGGTCTTGATTTCGCCGGTTGGACCAGACTTGCCCCCCTGGAGATTTTCAAAATTTGTTTATTGGATCTATGAAAATTCAACTATCTACTCGTATACTACAGTTTGCAATATTTTTACAGGATTTAATTATTGCGGCATCCCTTTGACTGTGGAACCATCTGTAGAAAATGCCAGGAAGTAAGTTTTCTTTTATTATTTTATTATATTTGAATTAATCCAGTCATTCTCTGTAGTCGTAAGTCTTGAACTTTTTACATTAACAGCATAAAAAAGTATAAAAATTGCACCGTCCAATAAAATATATATACCTACCTACAAAAACAGCAAAATTTCTCTATTGAGAAATTTTTACATTTTTTTAATAAATATGTCCTTGTTAAACAAGTACATATACATCTTCCTACGTTCCCTAAAATAAGCATAAATGCTTGTGAACGAAATCGGTCGAGGCAGGATTCGAACTCGCGACCACTGCATACAATCTCAGAATGATACTAGTTGATAATCTGCAATAAAAAATAACATTTAAAATTGCGAATTCATAACTCCCCACTATATCACCTTGGGGTAGAGAGGAGTAAAATTATTAGGTAGGTACATTGGAATATTTTACCTCACCAGGTGAAGGCCAGCTAAAGAAAAGAAAAGATGACTTTTCTTTAGCTGGAAGAAGATGCCAGCTAAAGAAAAGAAAAGTATGAAAGCGACTGTTGCCTGTCACGTGACAACTGGCACTTCCTAACATATTTTATTTTCCATCGCTAAATTGACACGTTGACTAGGCACCTTGTTCTGAGGTTATACTAATAAGTAGAGACCTAGGGGGCAAGTCCCATCAAACGGAGAAATCAAATCCCTCATTATTACCCATATCATGAATATAATTATCATATGGAGTTCTATAATATCCTAACATATTATAGAACTCCATATGATAATTATATCAATGATATGTATGTATGTATGAATGTAAAAAATATTTAGATGTAAAAAATAAAAGCACTTTCTTACATCTAGTATAACCAATAAGCATATTTACAAGTTGAAAAAATAAAAAGTTTTCACAGTACGAAATATATAAAAACAAGAATATATTCAAATTTACATACATAAAAATACAAAGGAAGCACTTAATATCTTAAAATAAACTGTCTTTTTATGGTTAATCAAAACCCTCATGCTTTCCCATATCACATGCATATAATTATCTTATGTATAATAATCATAATAGTTGTATAATATCTTAATATATTATACAACTCCATACGATAATTATATTCATGATATGTATAACCATGAGGGTTTTGATTCTGTCGTTTGACGGTATTATTAGCCCCCGGAATTATTCCGATTATTCGCGAATGTGATAAACCCAATTTTATTCGCGAATTTTACGCTTTTTCGCAAATAACGCTATTTTTACATTTTTTCGCGAATAACGCGAATTACGCACTTTTTTCTCAAAGAACTAGAAAATAACACCGAAATTTTGCTCTTTTAGGACATTTTCGACAAAAAATACACAGTATTTATCTACCAAAAAGGCAGAATAAAAATATAGTAGGTAATTTTAACTCAAATTCCTGCGGGTGAAATCTACACAGTGAAATATATTCCAACTGTCGATTCGTTCATGAGAATTCTATTCTCTTAATGAATCGACATTATTAAGCCAAGATGCGTGTACGAAGGAAAATTTTGTATGACGTAGTGGACTTTTTGCATGCTAATAACACCAACTAGAGGCCTCGCAGCATATATGTTCCCATACATGGATTTACTCAGAATTCGGAGTAGAACATTTTATGTGAGTTTTGTGTGTGTGTGTGTCTGTGTGTGTGTGTATCTGTGTGTCCGTCCCCCTCTTATAACTTTTGATCCGCTCAATTTACAGAGCCCAAATTTTCAGAATATATAAACAGTTATAGGCCTACAAAACTTTTATACTCAGAATTGTGAATTTTTGTTTCAGTCAGGGGTTATCAACTTTTGAATTTTTACTTTATTTTTCCATATATCTCAGAAACCATAAAAGCTAGAACGCTGAAAATTGGTATAAACATAGACAAATACAAATCTTTTTTTTTAAATTCCAGGGTTTATCAAACGTTTTTTATTAAGAAAAATATTTTTTTATGATTAATTTATGAGTTTAACTGCCTATATTTCCATTTTTTTAAAAAATATCGAAAAAGCTGAAACACCCCAACTAGATAATTTAATTTTATATAAAAAATACAAACATTGTATTAGCACATCTCAAATTTTTTTTAACAATTTTTATAAAAAATTGAATGTAGTGACGACATTGCTTCATACAATTTGTATGGCAGTCGCCTATACACAATATGTAAGAAGACTTAATAGTTTGATAGGTACTTAATCTCCAAACATACATACAGAACCATCATGCTGTTTTCATATTCCGGGTAGGAAAAGAGGACTGGCCTCCATACTGTCCTATCTTGACATACATATGTACCAACATGTGTTAAAATTTTCAATATTTTGGATTTATGGGTTTATAGTTTGATAGTGACTAAGTATACATGACTAAATAATTTTGTTGACTTAATAGAGCTATGTATGTCATATGGATGCCTTACGCTAATGTCGATTCAAATAGGTTTCTACCCCCCTAATTATATTCTTTATTATGAAAATTTGATAAAATAAATTGTTGTTTTTTACATATAAATAAATGTGATTTGAATAGAAAATGTCGTTTAAATAACGTTTTTTATTTTATTTTTTAAGCATCTTATAAAGTTATTATAGTGAAAACAGAACTTACAAATCTAAATCATGTGTTGATTTCTCTCAATCAATATTTTATTTATAGAAAGCAATCTCGTTTTCGTAAAAATGTCACCCATTTACCGAAAAATAACAATGCTTTTCATAAAAAAATAACACTGATTTCATAAAAATAACACTACTTTTCGCTTTTCTACAAAAAACATTACCATTATCAAAAAAATAAAGCGAATATAAACACCGCTTTTCTACAAAAATATTACCTATTTTCCAAAAAAATAACGCAAATAATTCAGGTCTCAACTAATAAGTTTGCTACATCATTTGTGCGGATGAAACAAATTTCAAATAAACTTCATTCATTCATATTATCGCGGCATATCACACAATTAATGTCCTATTCTGATTCGTTTCAGAGTACGAAAACGTCTGTAACCAACGGGCGATCATGGATAAAGGATTTTGTTCGCGCGGTGTGACGTAATGAGTCCCGTATGAATGCAAGCACCTTTTTTACATTTCTCATGTACTTAAAATATATCCGTCTAAATTTTAGTATATGAGAAATGTCAAAAAGTTTACTGCATTTATACGGGACTCATTGAGTCACACCGCGCAGATATAATTCTTTTATCCACGGTCGCTCGTTGATTTAGACGTTTTCGTATGTACAACCATCGTCAGATGTGCGGGTGTGAATAACATTGTAAAAGGAAGCAAGACACATGCGTGAATATCCACACAAAAAGACAACATTCAGAATGGGTGGTGAAGCTCATTGCTGAACAATGTGAGATGTTATTTTGCCTCTTGTATTTTCGATTACTGGACACTCGAAAATTACAATAGAATAAAAAAAAGATTGGAAGCACTATTCTAAGACGGCACCTCTCTCAATTATATTTTGTCATTATTATTATTTATTTATTAAGTACAAAATATTTTTTTCATATTTAGTAATTCTATTTTATAATTCAATTTATATCATAAAAATACTAATATGGAATTTATAAAAGAAAAACCATAACATGGTGCACTGGTGTATTGAAGTGTAATATTCAATACACCATTGCACCATGTTATGATGTTCACGTTATTCTCTTTAATATGCAAAATTCTTGTATATCTTAATGCATAATATTACATTCACACTGGTGGTCAAACTTTAAACCACTATGGTCGACTCTGTTTTTGAATTGAGTAAATGTAGCCATATTTGGAACCAAAAGATAAGTTTATACCAATATTCTGTGTTTTATTTTTGTATTGCTTCTCGGGCAACAAACAGGAACTATGTCAAATATTAATTTAACACGCACCCAATAACATGTTGCCTCATTCTAGAGACCTGTCGCCTCACCTTTGGACCTTTGGCTCAGATATCTAACCACTGAACCACGAAGGCCTTATTTGCTATCATGAGAGGCATGACATCCCTAGATCTGGAAATGCAACGTAGTGGTTCTATTTTCAATCTTATTCGAGAAGTTCTTCTGTAATTGAAGATGTTCTTTTATCCCTCCAGAGGGCCGAGTGTCACGCAGTGTTCTTGAGATAACTGTAAATGCAACGTAGTGGTTCTATTTTCAATCTTATGCGGGACGTTCTTTTGTAATTGAAGATGTTCTTCTATCCCTCCAGAGGGCCGAGTGTCACGCAGTGCATGTTCTTGAGAGAACTGTGAATGAAAATTCACAGATCCGTTGGACGGCCTGCTCAGTGGAAAGAATAACCTATTTATTTTTTCCTAACGTGATGAATCGACTTAAATATTCTTGGGTTGCTTCCAAAAGTACTTTCCATTTTATAACAGGACCCGGAAACTTTAAGATTTGTCTTCAATGATTTAACTTTGCCTCCTCTGCCTCATATCAGTTCTGTCAATACTCGGAACAACTTCCAATTTCGAAACATATAATGTGGGATTGTTGCCAACCAGTGGTCTCCTCTCATAGATCGGAACTTCTCGTTGCTGTCCGTGAGACTCTTCAAGATCATGCAGATTTTGTGATCTTGGAGAACAAAGAGTGCTTTATTAGTTACTCTTCGTACTATGTTTTTTTGTCACTCACTTAGCGCTATGTGAAGGGACTGTTTGCAGTCCCCAAGTGCAGAGCGGTTAGTGGTACAAATAGCAAAAACTTCAAACAAACAAATAATAGTGCAAGAGCCCGAAACCACCAGACACCGTCGTAGTATAAAGGCCGAGGCCATAATGTCGTCGTATTTGTCGTATGGCCTTGACAAAGGCTGATTCATACACTGTTTAAGGATACCATAGCTGGTAACAACGATTGGATACTATGAACACTGAGTGGTGGTGGCTTTTGCATTTCCAATCGTCCTGTGAAATCAAAATTTTGATTTTACAAAATCAAATATTTTTTTACAGTTATTTAATAATCCAATAACATGCGAGGAAAGTCCACCATACAAAGAGATCAAATGACCTAATGCGCGATAAAGAAGAAAAATAATACATGTACCTACAATATTATTACTGACAGAAAACACGCGCTAGATTTAATATATTTATTATCATCATATAAAATACTAAAACGGGTTTTTTGACCCCCCTGAGTTATTCTTCAACATTTATTTTAACGTATCACTTACTCAATTAGGTAGGTATCGTATTATTATTACTATTTGCATGTAACACATGAGATACAACTTACTGTCGATAGCGTAATAAAAAAATGATACATCACATGAACAGAGATATTTATAAACAAAATTACTTTAAATGAATAAATAAATAACTTTGTATTTTTCCTCAATATTTGCGCTTGGCAATAACGAACAGCGTTTTCAATTTGACTCAGGGCCATAGTATACCTACCTATCTTAATTATAAGAAACTTTCTTGTATTCCCAACTATTTTTTTACTGTTTCTTTTTTTTATTATTTATTTATTTAATATGGATTATCGGTCAACTAACAGATACTATGTGAAATAAGTGTTGAATACATAAAGGAAAAGTTTGTGTGCTTCATTTGTATTTTTATGTAAATTTGAATATTTTCTTGTATTTATATATTTCATACTGTGAAAACTTTTTATTTTTTCAACTTGTAAATATGTTTATTGGTTATACTAGATCTATGAAAGTGCATTTATTTTTTACATCTAAATACAATATACATACATACAAACATATTAATTTAACATGCACCCAATAACAAATTGCCACATTCTGGAGACTTTCGATATTAATCGTCTCACAGATCCAGACTGAAAACACAATTAAAAAACTGTGTCTCCTCCGGGAATCGAACCCGGGACCTTTGGATCAGCTGTCAGATACCCAACCCACTGAGCTATGAAGGCAGACAATAATTTACATTATATTATATTCTTGTCACATATCTCTGTTGTCCGCCAGCCCCTTCATCTCTTCAGCTACTACATTGCACGTCACTGATCACCTGGGGGGTAAGTCTGGTGCAAAACCCTCGTGATTAACCATATCATGGATATAATTATTACATGGAGTTCTATAATATATTTAGATGTCATAGAACTCCATACGATAATTTATTATATCCACGATATGGGTAATCGTGAGGGTTTTGATTTCGCCGGTTGAACCAGACTTGCCCCCCAGATCTGTAAATCGAGATTGTGAGTTGAAATATCTACCAGATTTCTTCATCCCCTCCTTATCCTTTTGTTTTCCTATCATTGCTACAAACTGTTATTGTATTCAATATTTTTCAAAAAATATATATAATAAAGATTACAGAAGAAAAGTACAACAGAAAAAAGTCTTTATTTTTCTGTTGTACTTTTCTTCTGTAATCTTTATTACTTATATATATATTTTTTTTATTTTTGTCATGTCATAACCTTGTTGCCATATAGTACACATTGTATTGCATATTTTCGTCAACTTTGGTTGGTTGGAAGAAATTGCCGTTTGGCAATAAACCCGCCAGTGTACGAAATTATGTCTACAAGAAGATACAAATAAATATTTAAAACATTCAATTATTTTCTCGGCCATTATCTCCTACTTTCAGTAGGTACTCTGATAGTTTCTTGCAATACTCTGAAAGAATACACGAAGAACACAAAAGAAAAAATAAATAAATAAAATTGTGGCAAGTATAGCGAGGTGAAAAAAAGTTTGGGAATCGGTGATTTAAAGGAACATATTATTTTCATGTAGCGACGCAATGCTATTCACTTCAAAATAATATAAGTACAAATATCATATTATCATTTTCCTTTATCCAATGGTTCATTAGTCGCTCTGGGTGTATGGGAGCATAGATAATTTTCTGATTTGTATGCAGTATATTATTTTCCATACGCATCAAACCCTTGATAACATCGTATTTACAATCTATGTACAACATCATATCGAGAAACTATATATATATATATATATATATATATATATATATATATATATATATATATATATATATATATATATATATATATATATATATATATATATATATATATATATATATATATATATATATATATATATATATATATATATATATATATATATATATATATATATATATATATATATATATATATATATATATATATATATATATATATATATATATATATATATATATATATATATATATATATATATATATATATATATATATATATATATATATATATATATATATAATGAAATACCTACCTAATTGTGTATGTACATATGTAGATTTGAACGTATGAGGGCATGGTTGACCCCCACTGTGATGGCTACATGGCGTGCAGCGTGATGTGGAGGCTGTTGATATAAAAGAATGGAGGCGTGCATGTCAGGATAGAGGGAGATGGCGAGGAATGCCGGGGGAGATCAAGACACGCGACGGGCTGTGGAGGCATTGACGATGATGATGATGAATGTAAGATTGGATTAAAATGAAAATAGATAATTGCTAAAAAAGTATACTTTTAGAAATAACGAGAGATGTTTTTTCGATGATTATATTCCATGTAATCATGGCTCCTAATGTAGGAATAATTTAATTCACTTGAACACAATATATGTATTATGGAATGCATATGTAAACAAGGGTCTTACAGGGGTTCGAACCCATGTAAGAATATTTTCCATGCGTCCCATGATGTGAAGACGACTCTGTTTAAATTATGTCGTAATCAAAATGATCCATTCATTATTTATATATGGTCTAGATATTTTTAATGATATTTCAATAGACTGAAAATTATATTCTTATTGACAACTAGCTTTAATGTCCCGCCGTTGGCCAAGAATGTAAATTAGTGAAGGAATAAGTAATCGTTTTTATAATGTTGCTACACAAAATTTTTGCTAAATCGCACTTTGAAAAGTGGTTTGAAATTTAATTGAGTTTAAGCGTTGTGAAATGTTCAAGTGATGGCCATAACCCATTTGTTTTTATATGTAAGTACATACAATTTCTGCACGCATGGACTATGGGAAATGGTTTTAAATATGACTGATTGTAAAGAGATAACGTTGTAAAGAGTTTGGTTTTGCCCACAACCCCCATTTTTATATATTGTCATCGAAAGCAAATGTGTTTTGAAAATTAAGTAATTTTGAATGATGGGAAATGGTTTAAGATTTGATTAAACAAAAGTACTGAAAATATTCTTGTGTTGGTCACATCCCATTCGTTTTTATATATTTTCGTCAAGTGTGCATAATATAGTTTATTATATTTTTGCACAATTAGACTGATAGACTTAAAACTGACACAAAATTCTACATTATAAAAGAAGAAGAAGACTAAGACTACGTTAAATAGTTTTTAATTTGAATATAAACGTCATGAAGAGTCCAGCAATGGCCACAACTCAGTTTTTTTATATATTTAGTCATCGAAATCAAATTGTAGGCATTGAAAATTAAGCAATATGGGATGATACACAGAGTGAGCTTGTCTTCAGATCTGGAGATTGAAATGTATGTAGTCCTGGTATCTGCAGGACGTCTTCTGTATGTGCCGTAGACCTTTTGTGCTGGGCTGTAACCAGTGTCGTGATTGAGGGCAGAGCGTAACCCTAACAAGATGATGGGTAGTTCTTAAGCCCAGTGAGAGCCCAGTTCACCTTGGGATTGTATGCTGTTGTTCTCATTCTCTCAATGCCGAACGTCTTGGCGAGTTGCTGAAAAAGATCTGAGTCCAATTTTTGCCCTTGATCTGTCGTGATGTATGCTGAGCAGCCGAATCTAGAGATCCAATGTCTCACGAGAGCATTTGCGACGGTTTCTGCTCTAATTTCCCTAACTGGTACAGTCTCAGGCCATGAGGTTTCTCGATCTACCATTGTGACGCAGTACCGATTGTCTGAAGATGGGGGTAAAGGGCCGATGTGCAGATACTCGAACTGGCTGACCTCAGAAAAGTTTCCTAGTGGAGATACGGTGTGTCTGTTTATTTATTTATTTAATATTGCTTCTCGGGCAACTAACGTTTACTAGGTACGTCAAATATTAATTTAACACGCACCCAATAACAAGTTGCCACATTCTGCAGACTTACGATATTAATCGTCTCACAGATCCAGACTGAAAACAGAATTAAATATTGTGTCTCCACCGGGAATCGAACCCGGGACCTTTGGATCAGCAGTCAGATACCCAACCAACTGAGCCACGAAGGCTGACTTGCTTCTTTGGCATTTTAAACAGCATTTGGTCCACTCTGTGATATCCTTATTCATGGATGGCCAGAAATATCTTTGTATTATCAGACATCTGGTAGCATCGGTTCCAGGGTGACTCATGTTATACAAAGAGTCAAAAGCAAGTTTCCTAAACTTGAGTGGTAGGTACATTCTAGCCACATCTGTTGACGTTTCAAATATTATCTTGATATTTGAGTCGGGCATAGGTATTGCTTTGAACTGGAGATTGTTTTGATTCTCGAGTGTCAGTAATTCTTCGTCGCATTTCTGTGAATCAGCGATCTCTTTGTTATTGAAAAGTGTGGGCGAGTTTATCTGTTCTACACTTGATAAGGCGTCTGCTACAGGATTGTCTTCGTCTTAAATATTATACCTTATCTCAGAGCAAAGCTGGGCAATGAAATCTAAGGTTCTCAACCTTCGTGGCGTGTCAGAAAACGATTTTTTTGTAAGAGCAAAAATGAGTGGTTTATGGTCTGTGTAGACAATGAGGTCTCTTCCCTCTAACATTGGTCTGAAATGTTTTATTGACATATACCTATATAGGTATATGGCAAGTAGCTCTCTGTCATAAGTGATATATCGCTGTTGGGTTTCGCTTATTTTTTTTTAAAGAAACCGAGGGGTTGCCAGCGATCATTTAAATACTGCCAACGCAAGAGTTTGAGGCATCTGTCATGAGTGCCAGTTGGGCTTTCTCTTCAGGGTGAGACAAGATAGTTGCATTTTTGAGACTTTCTTTGTATTTTTCAAATGCTTGTATGGCGGTTTGCGTCCATGGAAGTGGTGTCTTGTCTTTCTTTTTGCTGTTGTGCGGAAAAGCGTTTAACTCTTTGTAGAACGAACTATCGGAAGTTTTCAACTATCCCTCTAATTTGTCGACAATATAATGAATTAAGTTTTAGTGATATTGACATATTTTTCTTTTCTTATAATCATTATAATCAATTCCGGGAGAGGGTTAGGTGCGAGTGCGGACGGATATCATAATGACGAAAGGTGTTGTGACATACCATCAGTTGCTCTACCTCTCACATTCCTCCACTTTTCTATTCTATTTCTATTCCCACAGTTCCTCCCCCATCTCCGTCATTATCCTTGTTGCTTTAGTCTTATATTTTTTTTAGCTCATATTTTTTTAGTTTTTAGTATATAATATTAATCATTTTTCAGAATCAACTGTAAATACGTACTTTGTGGACAGTTTATTTGACCTTGATTGTTTACTCATTGTTTTATGTTCATAGGCCCGAGATATCAGTTGGCCCTTAAATCGTTTGATTTAGTAATCCAAGTTAAAAGTTTAGGGAAGATTAAATTTCATTCGTGTATTTCAGTGCAAAATGAAACGTCAGTTACGTAATCTTCAACTATAGATATATTTTGCGTTTTCTATGGTTATTGTCTATAACGCATCTGTCAAATTGTCAATAACCTTAAATGATACGTGACGCGAAACTGTGACTAAATATTATTTTATTATTATAACAACACATTATTTTTATTTGTTTCATTACACAGCATGTTACTTTTTCAATTTTTTATACCGATCGATGTTTTTTTTAAATTAAAATCAATCATTGTAGTGACAAAATGTCATTGAATATGTACTACGTACATAATAATTCAATGCAAAATGTATGTATGTTCCAGTTCCATTATCACTTAGTTCCATAAGGTTATAAATACTTTTTTTTGTTTGAAAGACATATAAAAAAAATTGAGGGAGAGAGAGGGAGAGAGAGCTCACAACGTCTGTCGGGTCCGCTAGTATCAAATAAAATTTTTAGAAATTAAAACTCTTATGTTGTAAAACTTAATTTTCGTGTCCATTGAAATACACATAAAACATGTGAAAATGATGAACTAAGTGATAATGGTAAAATAATGTCTTATGTAGAAAATTTAAGAAACACATAATATATATAGAAACAGGATGGATCAATTTAAAAAGTGGGATGAAAAACATCGCAAAAATAAAGTTTTAACGTGCTTGACGTTTCATTATGGCTGACAGTTTATTTCGTTTGTTGTCAGGCAAATCTATAATATAATTACTGTACGCCATTTTTCGGATCGCCAGTAAAATAATTTTTCCCTAAACAATTTTCACGTTCGAAATTTTTATTTAAAATAAAAAATACAAAATGTATATATATACTTTGTATAATACATTTACATAATATTGTGTTTAATTCATGCATAATTAATTTTGGATATGCTGGTATAATCTTAATGTTTTTTTTTTATTTTACATTTTGTTTAGTCATTTAATAGCACACATCCTCCTTCTACACAAGCTAATAAGCTTTAAGAGGTAGGTGATATTGAAAACTATTAACTGTATAAATTGTGTATGTTCGTATATTTTGTTATGATATGAATAAAGGAAATAAATAAAAAAAAATAAATATATATATATATATATATATATATATATATATATATATATATATATATATATATATATATATATATATATATATATATATATATATATATATATATATATATATATATATATATATATATATATATATATATATATATATATATATATATATATATATATATATATATATATATATATATATATATATATATATATATATATATATATATATATATATATATATATATATATATATATATATATATATATATATATATATATATATATATATATATATATATATATATATATATATATATATATATATATATATATATATATATATATATATATATATATATATATATATATATATATATATATATATATATATATATATATATATATTTTATATATATATATATATATATATATATATATATATATATATATATATATATATATATATATATATATATATATATATATATATATATATATATATATATATGTTATAATATTTTTATCTCGGTTTTCCGTGTCAGTAGGTATATATATATATATATATATATATATATATATATATATATATATATATATATATATATATATATATATATATATATATATATATATATATATATATATATATATATATATATATATATATATATATATATATATATATATATATATATATATATATATATATATATATATATATATATATATATATATATATATAAAATCAAAGAATTACAAGGAGTTTAAAAACAGACGTCTTCTTAAATGTAGCAAAGATGAACGGGTGCGTCTTTGGAATGGATCCCTGCAAATTGCCGAACTTCTATCCTGGGATGCCTCGATAAACCCACCTCAAAGTGACAAGCCCTATGTAAAACGAAAAACGATTTTATCCAGGTAGAAGAAACCATAAGCTGAGCTCATCCGCGAGACGAAGAGGACAAGTTATAAACAAGTGAAAAGACACGAGTACCTATACCTGAACTTAATAAACGTGTAGTACCTACATAGAATAAGTGAAATAGTGAGTAAGAAATAGTTAGTGTTATAGTTAATAGTAAGTAAGAAATAGTACCTATATGTATGTGTTTAATAAATAAGTAAATATGTATAATCTTAGGCCATGTATGTGGAGGTAGTGTGAAAGGGTGATGAATGTAAGAAAGTGAAGTAAGAAAAACCTCCTGGACTCCTGCGGGAGAGCATCGATGCAGCCCGCCACTCATCATGTTACGGTCCAGGGCTGTCCAGGGGGTAGGCTGAAAGAGGAGAACCGAATGTAGAGTGGGAGTCTGGAATATCAAATGAACGAATTGTGCGACATAATGAAAGGTAAAGAAATTGATGTTTTGTGTGTAAGTGAGACAAAAAAGAAAGGTAAAGGGATGAACGTTAGGAATGATGGTCTGATAGAACTGTAGTCGGGTGTGAAGAGTGAAGAGTTTGCGTGAATAGGCGTCGGCGTGAAACATGAAAATGTTCTGGAAAATCGTAGCGAAAAGGAAAAATGGAACTATGAAAGCGTCGCAAGGAATTATTGATAAAGATGGAAAAATAATTATGGATGAAGAGGGAGTGAAAGAACGATGGAAAGAATATTTCAAGGAGCTGTATGGTAGCAGTATGAGCGGGGGTGCGAATCGGAGAGCATGGCAGGTAAGCGAAGATGGAAATGATGAAATTAAGCAAGACGAAGTGCTCGTAGTGCAGTGAAACACGCAAAAGTGGGAAAAGCTGCCGGGTATGATAGTGTATCAGCTGTATGATAGTGTAAGGCGGCGAGCAGACGTTGGATTGGTGTCTCTCTTTTCAACATGTGTTGGGAAACAGGACGCACTCCTTCGAATTGGAGAAATGCAGTCGTGGTACCTTTGTATAAAGGTAAAGGCTCAAAGCTCGACTGAAAAAACTATAGAGCCATAAGTTTATTAAGCTTAGTTGGTAAGATGTATGCAAGGATTCTAGATCAAAGAGTGCGAAAGATTACAGAAAGCAAGATATGGGATGTCCAAGGTGCGTTTGTGGGCGGCAGAGGATGTATAGACCATTTTTTTCTCTGCGTACGGTCACAGAAAAGGTTCTGGAAAAAAACCAGAAAATTTTTTGTGCCTTTATTTTTTGTGACATGGCGTGATGGTATGTATGTATGTATGTAATTCACTCATACGAAATAGAAGTATTTTTTCTGTTTTTAAATATAGTTTCCGCACGGTAAGTTGTCCATTCGGTCAATTGTTCATACGATAAATTGTCCTCAAGGTCAATTTTCCGTACGGTCAACTGTCCCCACGGTCAATTGTCCTCACGGCCAACTGTCCGTACGCTAAATTGTCCTCACGGTCAACTGTCCATACGGTAAATTGTCCTCACAGTCAATTGTCCATTCGGTAAAAAGGGCGTACTGTCAATTGTCCACGGTCAATCGGCTACGGTCAATTGTCCGAGAATCAATTATCATATGGAGTCTTATAATATATTGAGATATTATACAACTTTTCACCGCTTTCATCGCTTTACCAGGGGGGCAAGTCTGGTCAACCGGCGGAATAAAAACCATCCATGTGTATCCATATCATGGATATAATTATCTCATGGAGTTTAGTAATAAATTTTAAGATGTAATAGAACTCCATAAGATAATTGTATCCATAATATGAGTAAACATGGATGCTTTTGATCCCGCCTGTTGACCAGACTTGCCCCCCCTGTCTTCCTTCTGGTTTGTGATTACGTAAAATGTAAAAAAATCACCAATTTTTGGGTTTCCGATAATTTAAATCACGTATAAACCCCTTTTTAACGCATGCGATAGTTACACTTACTAACACGTAAATTAAAAGTGTATTAAACGGTTTTAATATGCTATGTTTTCAGTCACTAATTATAATGCACTCTTAAAAAATATTGAAAATGATAATACGGCATTTACATGATTGTCCAGCCATCACAAATTCAAACGTATAAATAGGGCGTTTGGATAGGCTAGCCGGCACTTGTGGCCAATCCGATCGAGTGTCAGTTAAATCAAAGGTGATTTGCGGCAAACGTTCGCGATGCGTTTACACGTTTGTGCTGACATTATTATCGTTTGTGCACTGGCAGTGGAAAGATATCTCGGAATTTTGACAGCTGACATCCAAAATTATAATATCAACGGACATGTAGAGATAATTGCAAAAAAATCCTATATCAGTAAAAATACGTAAGGCCAAAAGTTATGGCGGACATGACCTCAACAACTGTCATACTGACGCATTCGCAACAGTGTGACCGTTTTCCAAACTGCCGAAAATACCGCACTTGTGGCGAAAATATACCAAAATATACTAAACCCAATGTTAAAAATACCAAAAAAAATACTATTTTTTTAACGATATTTGGGGAAAACACGCATATATTTATAGTATAATTGTTATGTATATAACAAGGAAGATCGTGGAAAACGAGCAAATAACCGGATAAACAAAATAATATGGCTGGGGAGAAAGAATGTGTCGCGAGTAAGAAATGAAATCATATGACATTCGATTATATGTACAGAAAAATAATGGTCATCTTTGCATAAAAGTCAAATTAAACACATTAGCTCTTGCTGAAAAGAATTAAAAAATAATCGGCTGTCATGTACCTGATAATCCAAATTCAAGGCAAAAATAATATATAATTGAAAAGATCTTACGAATCTGAGCCTGTCCCGTACTGGAGCTGTTAATTAAATACACTGTCACTTAACTACTTTCGAAGAAAAAAAAATTTTTATCACCCAGTAGATATGAAAAAAAAAACTAAATTTTTCCTACAAAGAGTATGATTAACAAAAGATTGAGATTACTTAAAGATTTAATATGGAGCATCTGAAAGAAAATTTATTATGAAATTCATTTCTGTTCCTATTCAGTACAATATTTTTATTCGTATTTTCGCTTCATAATAATTATTAACTCCACCAAAACACAAAATGTCAATAAACTTTTTTCAATGTGGACGATACATGTAATTTTACAGAATTTATTTAATGTTCGATACTTTTTAGTATTTTTTAGAATAATGTGATTTCGGAAATTCATCAAATATTGCTAATTAAAAAGTCACCAGTTAAAAAATTTAATTCGAAAGATCCCGCCACCATCATGTCCATCGATGAGTAAATAATACAAGTAAAGAGCGGTAAAATTATCTTAGACAAAAAAGTGAATGCAGACAGAATATTAAAAAATACCAAAAAAATGGTATTTAATTTTCCAAAAATCACATAATATACCAAAAATACCAAAAATATCAAAAATACTAAAAAGATACTATACGTGTTCCAAAGTGGCGAAAAAATACCAATTTAGTACTAAAAATACTAAAGACGGTCACACTGATTCGCAAACGCGTAAACAGCACTAGAGTCTACAATCCGCATTTACCATTCCGCATTCTGTTTCCGATTGGCTCTCTGATTGGTTGATATCTCATAGTACCTATTAAGTCAAATGAGCTGTGAAATTTTATATTAAATGCGAAAAATTAAAAGAATATATAAATTTAATTTATAATAATTTATAATTCAATTTATAAAGCAACTCGCCGACGCGAGTCGCTACTATTATTATAAACAAACTTAAACCTAACCTAAGAATGCAGAAAATAAGAGCTGGTACTAGACGCTACTGTAAACAGCGACCTAACTAGCGACTTTTGATCCGATTACACGTTTGCCGAATGGTTTGCCTAGCCTATACCAACATGTAAACCCGGCATATAACTTAATCTGATAAAGAAATAAGCAGCGGCGAATTACCCCACAAGCGTGGGGTAATCCCGTTTTGAGGGATGTTTTGTTATTTTTCACACTTTTTTCTTTTATTGTGATTTGATTTATCAAAAATATAATAGTTATCTAAATATAGGTACGTGTTCGGACAATTGACCGTAGCCGTTTGACCGAGGACAATTGACCGTACGCCCTTTTCACCAAACGGACAATTGACCGTGAGGACAATTATTGATCATGGGGACAATTTAGCGTATGGACAGTTGATTGTGGGGATAAATCACCGCGCGGACAATTGACCGTGGGGACAGTTAACAATAATAGTAACTTTTATTTAGACGTAAAAAAATATAAAAATTAATACATCTAGTATTAACAAAAAAACAAAAAGTATACATTTTTTTTGATAAATTAATAAAAGTTGACCGAATGGACAATTCACTATGCGGAAACTATTTAAGAAATCATTTCTTCTTTTTCTTTTTTCATATAAATTGTGAAATAACGCATTCATGCTTTTTAAAAAAAGTCATTTTCAACAACGAACCGATTCTTTTTTATTTAAAAATACTACGAGAAATTGAATATGGATTCTCGAAAGTGATTAAAACGTGATTTTCAAAATAAGTGTTGATTTATTGTGGAAATATCAAGTTCAAATTTGCCACATTTAGAGATTTTTGAAGACGTTTATTTTTTTAACTTCTTATTTTGTTATTTTTTAGCTTCTTATTTGTAATTTTCTTATTTTGACATTACCAGATGGATTTAGATTTATACTAATTAGAAGACGTAGACTTCAAAATAATTGAAACTTCTATATTTTTTTTTGAAAATATGGAAACCAATATGGCGGCCATGATTTAAAGGTGATTTTTCAAAATGAGCGATTATGTTGGGTTTTGTCTGGTTCTAATTTGCTATATTTATTTATTTAGGCAACTAACAGGTTCTATGTCAAATATTTATTAAACACGCACCCAATAACAAATTGCCAATATTTTGTGATTATAAAAGATGTCTGTTTTATATAAAAATTTTCATCTGCTTCATTTCACAGTCTGTTCTGAAGCAATTAGCTGTAATAGTTGATTCATTTTATAATTCAAAAATACAATATATTACTCATGCACATTATTATACCTACTAAAAATCACAAAAGCAATTACCAAAATAAGATAATAACTAAAAATCCAACACAAAATATAGATCCAACTGTCGTTGGTGTATGTATTTTGGTACTTGTAGGTACCCAACTTGAAAAGGAAAAAAATTGTAATCTTGAAAATGCATTGAAATTTTAATACAAGTCCTCTAATTAATATAAAACAATACCCTGTTTGACAAGTCAAAGAAAGAACAAGTACAATTTAAAAAACTTGACGTCTTTATAACCTCAAAATATAGAAAATTGGAACTCGATAAACCCAACATAATCTCACATGTAGGAAAATCACTTTTAAATCACATTGGTTTTTCAGATTTTCAAAAAAAAGAGCTTCCATAATTTTGAAATCTGAAATAAAAAAGAATCAGTTGTCGTCATATTGGAACAAATTTTACAAAAACGACTTTTTAGAATAATCAATTTCTAATTATTATAAAAAAGAAAAGAAAAAAGCTATTTCTGTTATTTAAAATAGTTTCAGCACGGTCAATTGTCCACTAGGTCAATTATCCATACGGTAAATTATCCCCACGTCCAATTGTCCATACGGTCAATTGTCCCCATGGTCAACTCTCCATACGGTAAATTGTCCCCACGGTCTATTGTCCATTCGGTGAAAAGAGCATACGGTCAATTGTCCGCGGTCAATGGGTTACGGTCAATTGTTCGGGAATCCTAAATATATCATTTTTCAAAAATAAGTCAAACCTATTTTGAAATTAATATTATTATTCTGAAAATAGAGCACCAAAAATATAGTACGCCTTGGGTTCTCATAGTACTTAATCAGCTACTGAAATTATAATTATGCTTTTAAAAATTAAGTAATGGGAATGTTTAGGTGCTAAGCAGTAGAAAATGCTAATGTAAGATCTTTGGTATCAGCTAATACATAAATTATTATTTTATTACTTTAATTGATTTCTAGATGGCTGATTTCACAGTCCAGTGTTCATTTCACGACAAATAAATTTTCAGTATTTTTGAGAGAAAGTGTTTGCTACTTAAAAATCCGCGAGTGAGTAATCTATTTCACTATGTGGAGCCACTCTCGCTAAATCTTGGTCATAGTAGGCCAGTTTGTTCTTCTACCTCTTTGAGGGTTTTTAATCTTTATAAACTAACATTGAATACAATGTGTAGGAATCTATAAATTCTTTTAGTTGACTAAAGATGTGTATAGGACATTTCCGTACTTACTTTTAAATTTCCTTGTTTTTTATGGATTCATATTATTGTTTGTCAAGTGCCGGTAAGATGTTTTCATATAAAAAATAACGAATTAGTAAAATTCAGTCATCAATTTTATTTATTTATTCTATAAAAATGACGATAAATCGATGAGTATATGATCCTTCCCAAATACACCTAATTAATAGGGTAGTAACGGAAATCGTTTTACTAATAAATAACAAAATATTCCAAAGCTGGTAACGAAACGATGACGTCACTAAAACCTTGGAAGGTATTTGTTATCAAGATGGCGCTGGTGAATGCGTGAATTTGGAGTAGTGTTTATGTGTGTGTGTACGTATGTGTATGTATTGGTTGCCAGAGCGGGGCCTCTAGCTAGGAGACAGAAGGCGTGCCATGGTGGGCCGCGCTGCCATACTCTTGTAGCGACTGTACCGGCGCGCTCCCCTCTTGCACCCGCATTTCAAAGCACCCCTTCCTCACTTCTCTTATTCCACCGGCACCAGTAGACCAGTAGGGCCACGCTGTCCCGACAGCTAATACGTTCGTTGACAAGCTATAGCACCGACCCGCAGAACTCTATTATTTCCTAAATCTACAACTCTATTTCAATACCCTTTTTTGTATTTTCCATACAGTATAGTATTGTCAGTGTCACCCGAATCTGGCAGTTCTGTGGTGTTACTTGTCATTATAAGACCACGTGCAAAATAGCTAAACTAGTTACCGCGGTTAGATTGACGGTTTGGCGGTAAATATTCGAGGTTATATTAAGGTGTACGAAGTGATCATTGTGTGATATTTTACGTTAAGATTTTTATATTTATAAATATATATTAACAGAAAAGTTTTAGTGCGTGAGAAAGTGTATTAAATAACCGATATGGCCAATAACATGGATCAACAGTTCAACGAGCTTGGTATATCCCAGGAAGCACACGATCAAATATTCGAACCAGAAGATCAAGATCAAAGGTACGTGATGATTCAAGCAGACGACACTTAAATATCTGGATGTGTCCTTGTTATTTATTTCAATTATATGGTGCATACATCACTGTTTTCATTTGAATATATGTAAATACATAATATTTTCTGTTATTTTCAAATAATAATGTGTTTTATTTGCCTCCCGGAATGTATTATTTATTATAATATTTTAATTTCTGGGCCACAATTCTAAGATTGGTTTGCAAATAGCAAAATGAAAATGGTGTCCGCATGTACTAGTCTGCCTATTTCTGTATAGGTACGTTCTGTCATTAAATAGTTTAATTTGTCAATGTGACATGATGTTATTTGTGCTTATCAATATTTAATCGTTTCTGGCTTTCGGGTTTGATTCCCGGTGGAATCGCAGTTCACCTATGTTACTGTGTGTTGTGTATTCATGATCTATTTGTGATTTATTACCAACGTGATAAGCCTCTTATAAATATATTGTGGCAATTTGTAATTGGGTGTGTTTTTATTTGACATAATTACCTGTTAGTTGCATGACGAACAAAAATAATATTAAGAAATCAATATTTTGTGTCGACTCATGTTTTTCTTTATTTTGTGTTGTTTGTATGCATACTGTTTTTATATTATATTTGGTTGGTTTAAAATGTATTGATAGTGCAGTGTGCAATAGTTAATTTGAATCCGCTACCCTATGATTGGATGTTGGTTCAGGGAACAGGCACACCCCTTTTAGTTTGCTGCTTATGATTGGCTTTGGAGGGTTGTATTTAAATCGATAGCTAGAGCTGCGTGGGTTTTTAGGAATTTACTCTACCTAAACAAATTTTCGGGTGTCACCTATTTTTATAAAGATTTAAAACAATGTTATGATATAGAAATGATTTTATGCACTACGTAGTTCTGATAGTATATGTGTGTGTTTAAATTTCGAGCCAGGAAGGTGTTAAATGTGAATAAGTATTGTTTGTGCCGACTAGAGTTTATTGATCATTTAGTTGATTACCCAGGTTTTGAGTTGATGATTAAACCACGTGGCCGTAGCGGCAACGTCGGCCGGTTATACGTAATGTGGTCATGACAACCATAGGCTCGCGAAGTGTTGCCATTGATTGTATCATAATATCAGTAAAATATTTTTATTTCCTTAATACCCTCGTCTCCTCGTGATTTACTCCCACCCACCTGCTTTTTTTATTTATTTTTACTTATAATATTTTTTTTAAATGAAATTATTTTTCCATTATTTACACATATACAATAACAAAAAAAAAATAACTAGGTATATTTTAAAAATACTTATAAACATAGTATGTACAATTGTTCCTTTTTGGAAATTTACTGCCTCACTAGACTATTATACTATTTTTATAGAATAATAATAGTACAGAATACTCATTAGCCCGCAGTAAACGCGACTGCTTTATGTTGACTAATTTGGTCAACATTTTCCTACGAGCATTCAGTCAGTAATCATTTGGCCGTCTGCGTAATACGTTCTCCAAATAGGGAATTTTTTAACTGCTTGCAAAATTATTTACGCAGTCATAGTACGAGTAGTAGGTAATATACGAACGATGTCTACCAGCAGAGTCATACATACATATATTGACACGAGCCGGCCAATAAAACGGCTTCACTTTTTCAGCGACGTATTGTATGGGAATGAGTATTCTATAGTTTTATTATTATTCTATGACTATTTTATAAGATTCTCGAAATAAGTTTGTAGTGTTATTAGAGCTGGATTAAGAAATGTGGTATTCTACTTTGTTGCCATGATAGGTGGCGGGATAAGGTTTAAAACGAGGAAGTACAGTAATATGACAATCTAGCAGTATACACAATTATGTCAATCGAATAGTATACAAAATTAACGTGACAGAATTTTCAAATATTTAATATACCGGCATAGAAACGTCTAAAATAACTAATAAACCGTTAATGTTAGGAAAATAACTTTGTGGCGACATTATAAATTATTTATAATATAAATTTAACGTAGTTTACACCACTTAACTATGAGTACTAACATCTACCGGTTTCAAAAACTTTAAATGTTTTCTTCTTCAGTACGTAAGTATTCCTGAAGAAAAAAACATTTAAAGTTTTTGAAACCGGTAGAAGTTAGTACTCATAGTTAAGTGGTGTAAACTACGTTAAGTTTATATTATAAATAACTAATAAACTATTAAAATCTTCGTTTCGCAATGGTTTCTTACTGCTTCTCGATGGAATGAATAATGCAAACCACTTTTGTTACAGATGCACGAGTATTTCAATGTAGTGTATTTTAGATAGTTTATGGATGGCGTATTCAACATGTTTCACGGTCTATTAAAAATTTGTTATAATATGTAACTTAATGTCGATAGGTACATATAATAATCGTCACAACCAACTAAATGGTTATTGTATGTTTTCATGGATAACATCGTTGATATTTTATTGAAAATCTTTACTAAGTATGTTATTGATAAATCTACTATTCAAAAACACTCACACAGGTGTGAAGGGGTGACTATTTTCACACCTGTACTCTTTTGTAGATTATATATACGTATTTATTATGACGCAAGTGTATGTCAGTTTAGTATACATATGTATGTGAAACATGGACGCTTACAGCCAGAACTGCTTCGCAAAATCCTAAAACAGTGTTTGATGATGACACCGGGAGGATTATTATGATGAGTCGTATGATGTCTACAAGACTCTTAGGCTATCTGTGCATGTTAGAATGAGATGGGCCGTACATGTATAGAGAGTGTCATAATAGCGAACGCCAAAATATTATGATGAGTTGTATGATGTCTACAAGACTTATAGGCAATCTGTGTATGTTAGAATGAGATGGGCCGTACATGTATGGAGAATGTTATAACAGCGAATGCCAAAATATTATGATGAGTTGTATGATGTTGGAACACGCGGCTGCTAAGGAAAGATGAAGTTATAAAAGTAGCATTCCAACTTTTGCAAGTTTCCAGCAGTCGGAGAGTTTCTGCTGAAGATAGAAGTTGAAGGCGGAGACTGCCGGAGGCCAAAGCTCGATATAGTCAGATAGTCTGTAGCGCTATTAGAAATTAGAAGACGTAGGCCAGCTTCAAATGCACACTGATGTTGGTATTTGTCGAAGTGTTTAAATCCTATTGGCTTAGTCCACCGTCAAATGGCATTATATGAGCTTATCAAACTTGTTTCCTTAAATCATATAATATGTGAACAATTTCCAAAAAAAATATTTATTATGCCTAGTAGATGTTTTATTTATATGGGTCAGTTCCGTATTGATTTTTCAAAGATCGATTATATTCCCGCTGCATTAGCAAACATTTCCAAAAAACGTATACATTTTTATTTATTTACATTTATTATTTTCTTCAAAACACAACAATGAAGCACAATATCTCTTAGATTATGATTGACACTCTACGAATAATGCCAGGATAGTTTTAACAAATAGTTCGAACATTAGAAAGTAATATAAATTTATACGGAATACGACGAGGATAATAAGATCGGAAGTAAAAAGCTAATTAGGAGCTATCTACTACGTATCTTATTACAACAATGGCGATTTCGAGTACAAACGTAAAATTATGAAAGTACTTTCACCCAATGAAAAAGTCCAGATTATTTATTGTTTGTTGTGCAAAAGGTCCGTTGCCCGACAGGTAAAATAATGGCGTCATTCATCCCCATAACAGGTACATTAATCTTATTTATTAATATCTACCTTGCTTCGAGCATTTCTCGCCCTTTTTATGACTACGACGACATTATAATATAGCTTTTATAATGTCGTTAAAATCAACTTTTACTGAGCAAATAAATACGTACTACCCCAGTAATGATTTTTTTAAGCATTTTATTTTATATTGATTAAAAGGTTACGACCATTTTCAAGACCACAACGTGTTCCTCTAGGGTATAAAAAATGTACTATAGTTGTAGCCAAACATCTTGAACTTTTAGCCGAGAAGGGGCCGATTTGCACGAAAACCAACGAAGCAAAAATACATTTATTTGCGCTATGCGCAACCCAAGCTCTGAAACCGTAAGAGCGCCAATTTGTCTTTGCTTCGTTAGTTTACGTGCAAATTGCCCCCTTCTCGACTAAAAGTTCAAGATATTTGGCTACGACTGTACGAAACGAGATCATCTAAAGAGTACTCTTAATTTATTGTCAACCCTACGAAATATGGTAACCTAATTTGTACTTATTAAAATAATCAATACATAGGCCATGTGTCAGAGGGTAATTTATCTTAATCTAAAGCCTCAGTTCGTTGATTATACCATTCGTATATTAGCGCTTTCTCTCATGTTTGGACAAAGCTCGGCGATTACCTTCAGATGTCTTGATTTAAAAGATACCCAGGGTTAATGGATTTTGACATTAGAACTCCAAATATTATAATAGAAGTATTTTTAACCAGACGTTACTGTCGTGGTACAAATTCCCAAACAAACTCTTGATTTTTCTTGATTTTCTTGATTAATCATATTATGTCACATATGCAAAAATGTTGGTATGGGTGACTTGTTATGAAAACTTCGACTGAATTCGTATACTTACTTTATTTTGATTACAATATTCGCAATGGATATTTGTTTTTCTGTATAGATAAATATTTTACTGTCTTAAAGCTTCATGCATTTTTTTTAGTTCGTATGCATCTTGCACGAAGGTGCTCCAATTGTATTATTGTTTTACAGTATTTTAACACACATTTTTTTGTTGTATACCATTTGCACGAAGGTGCTCCAACTGTATTATTGTTTTACAGTATTTAAACACGCATTTTCTTTTCGTTTAAAATCTCTTGCACGATGTTCCAAATGTATTATTGTTATACAATCTTTTAATACACATTTTCTTTTTGTTGTATACCTCTTGCTCGAAGGTGCTCCAACTGTATTGTTTTACAGTATTTTAACACACATTTACTTTTCCAAATAAGTAAATTTTAGTCAACCGAAAATATGCTTTTTATTTGTTCGCTTTATCTAATACCATTTCTTGATTTATTCAGATTAATTATACATTTATTCATTTAGACATATTTAATTAAGACTTTTATATGTAACACAAAATATTTGACATAAGTTTTGTTTATTGAATTATTTTTCATAAGAGATAGAAACAAAAGAAAGTAAGATTCGAATACACAAAATCATACATTACATAATAAGTAGGTACTAGCTATGTAAGGTACCTATGTACAAACTACTTAGTTTTTAAATATCAAGGTAGGTACTTCAAAACTCTCCCATATTTAATAACTAGGACACACCCATATTGTTGCATAATTGTTTTAGCCTATCAGCAAATAGTGGTTTTATTAATAAATCTGCAAGTTGTTTTTCAGTGTCTACTCTTAAATAGTAATTTCATTAGCTGCTACCAATTCTCGAACAAAGAAATGTCTCAATCGAATATGCTTTGTTCTTCGATGAAATTCTGGATTTTGTGCAAGACGAATTGCTGCTTCATTATCAACTTTTAGATTAGGCTTAGTTACTTTTAATTGATCAAGTTCTACTAAAAGGCTCTTGATCCAGATTATTTCACGTGCTGCTTCACTGGCTGCTACGATTTCAGCTTCTGTAGTAGATATTGCGACCGATTTTTGTTGTTGACTTAACCACGTAATAGGTGCTCCGGAATAAATATAAAGTACACCAGAGGTTGAACGTCCTGTATCAAGGTCGCCTCCTCCATGATCAGCATCGATATATAACAGTCTAAGACACTCTTATCATTATTTTTGTATATAATTGCATAGTCAGTAGTGCCTTTTAAATAACGAAAAATTCTCTTGACTCTGATCACATCACAATATGTGGGTTTTTCAAGACTTCGTGATACTACTCCAACAGCATACGCAATATCAAGTCTTGTCCCACACATGAGATACATCAAAGCTCCAACCGCTTGCCTATAAGGAAAGTTGGTGTTGAGGGAACTCTTCTCTGTACTATTGTCCTTAATTATTGGGGTAACAACAGCTCTGCAGTTGTCCATACAAAATCGTTCTAGAATATTCTTGGTGTAGTGAGACTGACATACTCGAATAGAACCATCTTCTTCTCTTTCTATTTCTAATCCCAAGAAATAAGATGCTGGCTTTGAGGTGATTTTGAACTCCTTTTTCAGGTCTTTAATCAATTCCTGAAGTTCATATTCACTGTCAGCAGATATCAATCCATCGTCTACATAAAGGACAAAGAAAATTCTACTAGAACCTTTTTGTCTCACGAAGAGACATGGATCGGCTTCACTCTTTTTGAATCCCAGTTTGATTAAAAAATTGCTGAATTTTTCATTCCAGCAACGAGGAGCCTATTTAAGTCTATACAGGCTTTTTTGAAGTCGACATACTTTGCCAGAACCAACATCATATCCATCAGGCTGTTTCATAAATATGGTTTCTTTTAAATCACCATAAAGAAAAGCTGTTGATACATCAATTTGAACTAACTTCATATTCTCTTTAGCTGCGACACTTAGTAATGTACGAATAGTAGAAGTTCTAGCTACAGGACTAAAGGTTTGGTCATAATCAATACCCTTCTTTTGAAAAAAAGCTTTAATCACTAGCCTGTCTTTAAATTTGTCAATTGATTCATCTACGTTCTTTTTCACTTTATATACCCATTTACAAGGAATTGCCTTTTTCCCAGGAGGTATAGATTCTCTAAAGCCCAAGTTTTATTTTCTTCATGTGCTGCCATTTCTTGATCCATTGCTACTTTCCAGTTCTTCATTTGATCAGAATTAATGGCCTCGTAATAAGATTCTGGTTCTTCAAATGTGTTAGATAACATTGCATAATCCAGATATCTTTTAGGCTGTATGAGTGCTGAACGATCACGAAGCTGTCGGACAGTTATACCATCAGTGGGTATTCTGATGAGTTCTGTTTCATTTTCAATTTCTTCCTGTGACTCTTCAATTTCTTCTTGTGACTCTTCAATTTCTTCTTGTCATTCTTCATCAAAACCATAAAAATCTTTTTCACTCTGAATATTCATTTCAGACTTGTCCTCGGTTTCGATTCTTGAATCTTCGAGTTCTTTAGAAGAAAGATCAACATTTAAATGAGTTAATGTCATTTTATATTGATGTAATTTTTATTCTTCAAAAATAAAATCTCTTGACCTTATTAGCTTATCGTTCTCTTTACACCAACACGATAACCTTCATCAAAATCGTACCAATTAGAATTCCTTTCACTGCTTTCCGGTCCAATTTCTTCCTTCTTTGCTTTGGAACATGAACATAGCAGGTGGACCCTATGACACGAAGATGCTTTATACCAGGTTTCTTCTTATACCACAGTTCATTGGGAGATATCCCAGAAACACTGGATATCCTGTTCGGTTTAAAATATACGATGCTGAATTTATCATTTCAGCCCATAGTTTTTGAGGAATGTTTCCATGTGCATGCATCATAGCCCTAGCTGTCTCAACAATGGTGCGGTTCTCTCTTTCACTTACCCCATTTTGCTGTGGAGTGTAAGGCATAGTGAATCGATGAATTACATAATAACGGTAGCCAGACACTGAGCTCTGAAATGGACCACATACGTCCGTATGAATAAGCTCTTCCGGATTTGTGGCTCTATTCCTAGTACCAAAGCGACGTCTGTGAGCTTTGCCATAAATACAACCTTCACAGTTTTCAGAATCCATTTCCACATCGATATTCAAATTTTTCAAATTCATCGTTTTTACATGTCGTTTGTTCTGGTGTCCAAATCTCTCATGATACAGTTGAAGTAAATTTTGTTTATTTATTTCAGTTATATTTACTTCAGCAGGCGAACTAGATTTCACACTTCTCATGACTAATTTAAATAAACCTCCAAAACGATCTCGTACACCTACTAACTTGACATCTCGTCCAATTTCAAAAGTGCACAATTGTGTTTTTGACATAAATATACTTTTTGGGTTTTTATCCTGAGCTTTAAGGACTGAAAATAAATTCTTTTGGATTTTTGGCACATACCACACATCTGAAAAAGAGATTTTGTGCCATTTTCCATTGACGGATGCTTTGAAGTCTATTACACCTTTGCCAAGAGCCTCTATAGTTTCACCATTGGCTGTAGTTACTGTATGCGTCGTTGTAAATGGTTCAAATGTCCTAACGAATTTGTCATTATTTGTGATATGATTTGTTGCTCCATTATCCACAAACCAACTGTAATTATCACTCTCGGGGACATCACAATAGAAAGAAGAGACATAATGGTTGAATTTTTATTCGATGAACCATCTAATGTATCAATTTTTCTTGGTTTCTGTGGTGTTCCATCTTCTATCCATTTACGACATTTCTTAATTATATGGTTAGGTTTTTTGCAATAGTTGCATATTATAATTTTCTTCTTCTGTTGATGGTTATTTTGCCTCGTTGAATCTAATATAAGTGCCTTTTGAGTTGCTCCTTTAACTAGATACTACATTTATTTGGGAATAAAAATTTTCAATTGCCTCCCAAATGAATAAAAGAATTTAAAAAAATTTAAACAAAAATTAAAATTGCACTTAACATTCTAAAATAGTAGTTTTCGATTTTGTTGTTTTGATTTGTTTCAATTTCCAGTATTTTCTTTTTTTAATTTTTGAATATGTGTTTTGGTATATTTGAATCGTCTATATTACTCATTTTTCAATTATTTTCATGTTTTTCCTTTTTTTTGGTTTGAATATGTATTCTGATATGTTTTCTCATTTGTATATTCCTCTTTTTCATTTATTTTCAAACTTTTTTAATGTTTGTTTGATTTTTTTTGTTCATGTATGATTTGATTTTAATTAAGTACTTTTATGTTGACTGCTTTGTATTGATATTTTTTATTTTTTTATAAGTGATTCCCTCATCAAGCACAATATTGTATATCTTTTTGATGAGGCACTGCAAGGAAAAATATGTAAAAATGTTATTACTAGTGAATTTATATATTGATTTGTATTATAAAATTATTATGTTAAATAAATAAATAAATGTCATCACTAGGACTTTTCTTAAATCCAAAAAAAATGCATAGATCATACACTTTATCTTCAGAAACACCATCAAATAATTTGTGTATTTCAATCCAAACATCTCTTGAATTCGTAAAACGCATTATTTTTTGTAAAGTTTCTTCAGTCATATTTGTTGTTAAAACAATTAAGGCATTACTGTCAGCCTTAAGAAATGCGTTCAATGCGTTTCTATATTCCTCATGTTCTTTAGTTGTGCAGTCTTTCGCAGGCTCTATAGGTTGCATCAACCTACCTTCCACAACATCCAGGAATACCACGTAAACAAATATTTGGTTCGTACTTCCACGTACTCCAATTGAATTTTCCTTCTAAAAACCCAATGTAGAATCCATTTTTTTGTTCAAAACTTTAATGGATGAAAAACTCAATACACAGTCTAAATTGGTCTAAAAGCTACAGTCCTATATGACTGGGCCCATGACCTCTTGATTTATTCAGATTAATTATACATTTATTCATTTAGACATATTTAATTAAGACTTTTGTATGTAACACAAAATATTTGACATAAGTTTTGTTTCTTGAATTATTTTTCATAAGAGATAGAAAACAAAGTAAGATTCACTCTGATTTTGAATAGAAAGTAAGATTCACTCTGATTTTGAATACACAAAATCAGACATTACATAATAAGTAGGTACTTGCTATGTAAGGTACCTATGTACATACTACTTAGTTTTTAAATATCAAGGTAGATACTTCAACACCATTTACCTTTTAAATTCTTCTTGTTTGATGTCACGTTTTTAATGTATTGTTGTATGTGGTGGCGTAAGAAATAAATGTAATTTTTTTTTGTATGTTCACGCTTTTTTCCTTCCTTTTGTTTGTCATAATAGACCAAGAGCCAGCGGAAGCCAAATTTACGTCATAGTATGAATACGTCATATTTTTTTCTGTAAAAGGATACCACATCAGGTAACAACTATTATATAATATTATGAACCCTGATTAGTGGTGACTTTAG
This sequence comes from Molanna angustata, assembly GCA_963576475.1. Taxonomy (NCBI): domain Eukaryota; kingdom Metazoa; phylum Arthropoda; class Insecta; order Trichoptera; family Molannidae; genus Molanna; species Molanna angustata. The sequence goes on from OY754966.1 coordinate 25,883,868, forward strand.
GAGACAACAGCCTTCCCAGAAGTGTTTAAAATTGCTATTTTAACACGTCATTTATAATATGAATCGTAATAGTAAAAAGCATGTTTTTTATATTTACTACGGAAGACTAATAACTATATAGACCAGATAATCGGTGACGTGCGCTGTAGCAGCTACAAAGAGATGAAGAGACTGGCGGACGATAGAGTTAAGTAGAAAGATCGAGTGTTTGGTGCAGACCAATCTTCGGATTGTGACCCAGAAGAGAAGAGACTTAGAAATCACGCCTTCCATTAAAATACACATTGGTTGGTGGAAACTTACCGATAGACACCTTTAAAGTATAATAAATTGTTATGTCTATGGCCCGAGATATCAGTTGGCCCTTAAATCGTTGGATTCGGTAATCCAAGTTAAAAGTTTAGGGAAGATTAAATTTCATTCGCGTATTTCAGTGCAAAATGAAACGTTAGTTACGTAATCTTCAACTATAGATATATTTTACGTTTTTCTATGGTTATTGTCTATAACGCATCTGTCAAAATTGTAATAACCTTAAATGATACGTGACGCGAAGCTGTGACTAAATATTATTTTATTATTATAACAACACATTATTTTATTTGTTTCATTACACAGCATGTTACTTTTTAAATTTTTTATACCGATCGATGTTTTTTTTAATTAAAATCAAACATTGTAGTGAAAAAATGTCATTGAATATGTACTACGTACGTACGTAGTTGTAGTACTTCAATGCAAAATGTATGTACATTTTACAGATGGATATGGAACTAAGTGATAATGGTAAAATAGTGTCTTATGTAGAAAATTTAAGAATACACATTATATATATAGAAACAGGATGGATCAATTTAAAAAGTGGGATGAAAAAACATCGCAAAAATAAAGTTGCGTGCCTGACGTTTCATTATGGCTGACAGTTTATTTCGTTTGTTGTCAGGCAATACATTTATAATTATGTAAAAAAGAAAATAAATATTAAATACATGAACCACTTCTATATCAAGTCTTTTATTTTAACAACAAAAATAAATCATGATTATAATTATTATGCATAGTTATTTGTAGTATAAAATGAAATAAAACATTAAAGCGTGCGGCGATTAGTACGCCACCTGGCGAAAAAGACTAGAAACAATACTTAACTCAAGATTAAGACACGCGATCCGCCAGAAACGTTGAGTTAAATATTTGTCGTTTAGTGACGTATTTAAGGGAAGATTAGGTAGGTACTGAAATACGCAATATTTTTGTTAAACTTGAGTTAAACTCCTAAGGGCCGACTGAAATACTGGGCTTATGGTGATTATTTTGTTACGTTTTTCCTACATACTTTTAAAGCAAGTATTTTCTATTTAAATGTTGCTATTTTTGCCAAAAATGTTCTTCGTCGATTTTCTTTTTGGCTTTTTTTTATATTACGCATGTTGTGGGAACTATTTTGGCAAATTACTGATATTTGTTAATGTTTTTATGTATGGATTATAAATTGCTGTATGTTACCTCCTGAATTAAATAAATTAATAGTTACGATCAAATCCTTATTCTTATTTTAGTGTGTAGTGTAATATGTATGTAAGTATGGATATGTATTTTTTCTTTCTTTCCAACACTTTCAATTACATTTAAAACCATTTTCCATAGTCCAATCTTTCTGATTTTTATACACTATTAAAAAAGCTTGTGGCCAACATTACGCTCTTTACTATGCTTATATTCAATATAATTTCAATCTCAAACATTATTTTAGACTGAAAGGATGGAAGGGGAATGTTTTTTTTAATACTTGTGTAGGTATGTAAATTTTTATTTATTATATTAGATATTTTTTACTTATTCTGAATGTACATACATTATAATAAATAAACAGTTCAAATATTACAAAAAAATATTTCCTGGTGAGTTAGCTTATTACTTCACATTTATCTACCCGAGCAACGCCAGGTAAAAAAACTCATGTGTTACTTGCAACTAGTAAATTAGTCGTATTGTAAGCAAACACTTGAAATGTGCGGTTTCTTATTGACTAATCATTTCAATATAAGATCCGGATAGACCGGATTTTTCCGATTGCAACTGTAATAAATGTAGTGACCTGTTTTACATCCTGTCATATATATTTTTTTATTTCAACACGTAAGACATTGACAATTAGTATTTGGTTATTGGCGATCGTTGACAAATCGACCTTCGTGGCTGACACATTTAAGAAATAGGTATCGGGTTCGATTCATATCGTTTTTCTTTCCAAACATTCGGATGAACTCTTGGCTAACTTATTCATAGATTGGAATTATATAACAACTACGTAATATTCCCGAGTATTGATGCTTGTACCAATGACATTTTATGTATAGACACGAAATATGACAACAATAAAACGCTCTTCAATAATGATAACGAATTCATAATTATAATATCACCAAGAAAGAGCACACACGACAGAAAACATTAAGTGAGAAAGAAATAGTACAATAGTATATTTTCTCGTTTACTCCAGTGCAATAACATTGTAATTATCTCTCACACCAAAAAATGACTGAAAGAGACGAACTTATATTGAGTTTTAGCTGATTGAAAAAGCGAATATAACAACAGAAACCCTCTGGATATCTACAAGCCAACACGATTTGAATACTCTCTCGTTTACTCAAAATAAAAATAACTATCGAAAAATGCATATAAATATATTAGTTAACGAATAAATATGCAAAATGAAATTAGTGATATATTTGGTGGGTCCTTCACAGTTTTAATGTAATTTTTACATGTTTTCATCACACAAGATGGCATTTTGACTACATACATACATACATACCATCACGCCATGTCCCTTGCGGGGTAGGCAGAGAGAACCGAACGCCACATTTTGCTATCCTGGCACGCATCACTCGCCTCGTCCACATTCATGCATCGTCTCATACATGTTCGTCTATTGCTCACACTTCTAACATTTCCGTCTCAAAATATCGTTCACATGGTCGTGCCACCCCTTTTTTGGGCATCCCCGACCTCTCATTCCATTTCTTTCCGCTCTGTATATTTTCTTCGTCAGGCGCTCCTCATCCATTCTCCCCATGTGACCAAACCATCTCAATGTGTTCACTTTCATTCTAGTAATGACATCTTTCTTCATCTTACATTCTTTCCTTATGTCTTCATTTCTTACCTGGTCATACATCGTTCTATTACAAATTCTTCTTAACGATCTCATTTCAACTGCATTTATTCTGCTTTCATGCGTCTTCTGGCATGTCCAGGTTTCACTTGCATACGTCAAGGTTGGCACTACAATGACTACTACAAGAGAATTTTGACTACGACAAGAGCATTTTGACTACGACAAGAGAATTAATATTTGATATACTTAGTATCTGTTGGTTGCCCGAGAAGCAATATAAATAAAAAGTCTGTTCAGCGAGTATTTTTTTTATTGCAATAAGCACAGACCTGTCCACAATCAACCATAAATTGATTTTTCCGTTATAGAAAAATATATGAATTTTGTAGGGTAAAGAATAATTTAAGTTTCCTCATAGATTTTTCTGTAGTATTATGTCATTACGTATAATATTATAACTGTTGATCGTATTATGATATTGATAGCGCCGATTATTTCTACGTATAGTTATCGCCAAATATCTTGAGCTGTTTCGCCGAGAAGGGGGGATATGCATGTACCTATAGCAACAAAACAAAAAGACAAATTTGCGCTCTGCGCACCCGAAAGCCAGCTTCAAGATATTTGGCGAAAAACATACAAGGTAACTATAATATCTATGATCAATGTACATACATACTGAGACTGCATAAACGTGAAATACATACTAAACGTAATCCAAATTTAATATATAAAAAAAATGTTTTATCAATTCTTAACAATGTCGGGATTGGATAGCGTGGAGTTCAGTCCTCTTTTCCTACCCCGAACAGACAAATAACTTGATGGTATGTTTGTATGTACGAAACTTAAGTATGTATCGAAATACAAGATTCCCCGCTGATATTGTGTATTTTTCCATACAAATTGTGTGAGTCGATGTAGTCATTAAATTTAATCGTTAAACATAGTTTGAGGTGTACTAATACCCCCTATTAAGTAACTATTGTAACTAAAATAGGAAAGTTCTAAAATTGTAGATATTAGATTTACGGTCTTATTTCAGCGTTATAAAATATAAACTTAGACTAAATGGAATAGGAACGTACCCAACGTTCCCTCTAATTTTTCTAATGTGTGTGCGGATCTTCGATGCATCTGTGCAGTGGCGGTGCGATAAATTTACACCCTCCCCTACAATTTTTCATTAAAATGTATATTTTTAGGGTATTTATTAATCACAGTGATTTTATATAATAACAACACTAGCAAAGATATTTTTTTAAATAAATAAAAAATATAACTAAAATCTTGCAATGGAAACTTTCTTATATAATATTGACTGTGCGGAGGGTACAACATGTGTGCGGAAACATTTTAGTAGGTGTGCGCGCGCACACCTTACAGGGAACATTGAACGTACCTATATTGGCCGGAATGTTCTTATAATGTTCCTGAATTAGACGTATTTTGAATAATTATGAAAATTATTAAAATTTCATAATTTTCATAATTATTCAAAATACGTCTAATTAAGTAACTTTTTAATAACGTTCCTATCAATATAGGTACGTTCCTATTCTATTTAGTCCAATTTGATATTTTATAACGCTGAAACGGCTGAAATAAGACCGTAAATCTAAAATCTACAATTGTAGTGTGTTCCTATTTTAGTTACAATAGTTACTGAATAGGGGGTATTATAATGTATATATTATTTTATATGAAATTAAAAAGGGAATCGTTAAAAATATTAACATAAGTTAATGAACGACCACCTAAGAGATTGAAGAACATTAGGACCTCATCATCTCAGGAACCATAGATTCTGTATCAAAGACCAATAGGTATATCAAAAGAAAAGAAGAAGATAATTTTATGTTAGTGGGGTCTACAGATATTATTATCTCCATATTGTCCCCCACAAGTCGAAAAAGAGATCTAGTGCGAATGAGAGACCCTAAAACCAACATGAACTAAATCAAGTGTTTGTCGACAATGATAAGACAATTATATTAAGATGTGATGTATGGCAATTATTGACCATCGTGTGAGGGATACGGCATATGAATTTTATTTTGTATCTTACGCACAATTTTACTTTATGTTGCAAAATATCTGTTTTTTATATACCTACTGGCCCAGGGCCGAATCTATAGTTTTCTACACATGGCACACGATCTTCAAGAGATCGATCTTCGCTTCCATTGAACAGCTTAATTCTTTGGTGTCCCGGATTATTTTGTGCGTGAAGCAACTGCACCATTAGAACGAATAGTCGATCCGGCCCCGTATACTGTCAGCTCGATCATTTCAAAGGGTTTCTGGTGGGCCAGTCATTCAAGGTCGCCCACTTTGTATTCACCTTTTTTTGTTGGCAAATTACTCTCCCTTGTGAATTATAAAAACCAACGGAAAAGAGACACACACAATAGAACTTCGTTTCCTTGCCATCTCGAAGTGGAACCTCATAAGGTAGATGCAACACATAACGCGCGTTGCTTGTATCAACAGTAAAATGAGCCGAGGGACATATTTAACTGTATTGCGAGAAGTAAATTCAGGGTATTATCCAACTTTTTATTATAAATGTATAAATACTAAGAAACTCCTGGCCGTTGTCACGCCTAGAAATCCTATACAAAAAACAACCAGGCGTTTCTCATGACAGAAATGTTAAGTTTCACTACTTCAGTACTTCGCGCGAAATTTGGCACGTGTGTGTATAGTCATCGTAAAACAACTTGAATCCGTCACGTATGTGCACAGATCGCAAATTTGTGTAAATTTTCTTTGATGGTACCTATGTATATGTGCGAATCGCCCCCCTCCACAGCGAAAAGGCTCAACTTATTTGGTGGCATATAAATAAATAACCTTGCACCCTGCGCAAGTGGCGAGTTTATTGCCGTATGGTAATTTCTTCCAACTAACCAGTGTTTCCAGCTAGGAGAAGCAATATTTGCGTGAGAAATAAATAATAAATTTCTCCTCTGCTGGGAATCGAACCCAGGACGCCCGCACATAAACCGAACGGCTTACCAACTGTGCCACGGCTGTCGGCTACAATATACAACAGAACAGATATACGACAGAAATAAACTTTCTACGGAAGTCTTTAAATTTAAGTTAGTTCCGTTTTTTTTCGTTTGCGACCTTGTATGTTGTCCATGATTTTTCACAATTGGTTCATCGCGTGCTGATCCAACTGTCGATTTGTTCAAGAGAATTTTCTCTTAACAAATCTACAAAGTATCAAGCCAAGATAAGCGAGATTTGTATGCAGGGTCTATAGATTTCGGTTTTTCCAACTTTGAAGTCAAGAACAACATAGAGACTTCGCAGCATATATGTTCCATATATATGGATTTACTCAGAATTCGGGGTTGAACATTTAGTGTGTCTGTCTGTGTCCCCCCCCCTTATAACTTTTGATCCGCTCAATCAACAGAGCCCAAAATTTCAGAATATACAGATAGTTACAGACCTACAAAACTTTTATACTCAGAATTTTGAATTTTTGTTTGTCAGAGGTTATCAACTTTTGAATTTTTACTTTATTTTTCCATATATCTCAAAAACAATATAAGCTAGAACCCTGAAAATTGGTATAAATATAGATAAATACAATATCTCGAATTTTTCAAACATTATTTATTAAGAAATACATTTTTTATGATAAATTTATGTGTTTTACTGCCTTTAATTCCAAAGTATTAAAAAATATCGAAAAAATCCGAAAAACCCTAACTAGAAAATTTCATTTTCAATAAAAAATATAAACACTTTTTTTAACAATTTTTATAAAAATTGAATTTAGTGACGACATCTTCTTATATTACATCGTAGATCTGTTTTTTCGAGAAAGCTATTCCTGTGAAGCTGAGATCCAGCTATCCTTCCACCTCTTCGGCGATCTTCCGGGGAGGCGATGCCCTGGTGGGATTTCTGTTGCCGCTATAGATGGGATTCGAGATGCTTCCATCCTGTTGACATTGGTCCCTCCAGAATCTTCTCCGAGCTCTACTCCATCGTATGATGTCCTCGGCCTCACAGGTCCGCCTAATGTCGTCATTGCGAATTCTGTCCCTAAGCGTCTTCCCTGTGATAGCCTTCAAAACCTCCATTTTCGATATTCGTAGAAAGTTTTTGGTTCTGGTCGTGTCGGCTCTTGTCTCCACCGCGTATGTCATGATTTGCCTAAAACATGTCTTATAAATTCTGACCTTACTATCCGTTCTTATAAATTTGTTGTGCCAGATGATATTTTTGAGACATCTTGAACTAGCGGCTGCTTTATTGGACTGTTCTCTAACTTCTGAGTAAAGGTCACTATGGTTCGAGATTTCCACACCCAGATATATGAATGTCATAACTTGCCGACATCGTTCGGACATCGTTTCATACAATTTGTAAGGCAGTATACACTACACAATATCTCACTCAATAGTTTGATACCTACTTAATCTACAAATATACATCATAAGATAGAAGAGCATAAAGTGATCACGTAAACCAGATCGTAAGCCCTGTAGGTGCCTTGATTTCCCGGTTCTCCTACAGTAAATATTCCAACTTCGTCTCTATTGAGATAATTAAAAAAATATCTTTGACTGCCGACAGGAAAAAAATCCAATGTTTGCGCATATGCAATAATAAAAATATTCGATGATACATCATGTTTTTTACATATTCTGGGTAGGAAAAACAGACTGACCTCCGTACTATCCTATCCTGACATACATACATCCATGTATTATATATAAAACAAAATATCTTAAAATATTTATTAATTTGTGTTTTACGTGTTTATAGTTTGGTACGTATTCTTCAATTATGCATAGCCATCGACAGTTGGATCTCATGTGTTACATGCAACTAGTATATGAAGATATTTGTAGATAAACTCCTGGATGTTATATATGTATACATTGGATTTTTATCCCTGCTTGGAGTCTATAATCCAACTTTATCTCTATTGATATATAATTTTGTCAAAATATCATTGACTCCCAGCACGGCTAAAATTCCAATGTATTCGTATATCAGTTGTCATGAATACGAATGTTGGGGATTACGTTGCTTTTATGTTGGGATTTTACCCCTGATACGCCCTTTAATCTATACAGAAACGATCATTTGGGCAGAAACATTTATGTTTGCCATCAGCCTCGGCGGCATGGTACGTTGCACGAGATCATAGTAAATCCGCGTTTTTCTTCCCGTCGATTTGTAAATTACAAAATTCCTTTAAAAACGAAGTATGTGATTCAAGTACCTAGAGACTCAGTAATATAGATAACTGGAATATGGACCATACCGTAAATAAGGTAATATATATTAATCTTTCTCGTTTATCATCCAGAGTAAGACCGAAGTACACCTGGATAAACAAATCCTAGAAAGAAAGGGATACCAAGAACCGCAGAGTTAACATCTTGTGGATGAGAATAGCTGACCTCAATAGTCAATATAGGCAGTAATTTGGACGGTGCCAGGAAGAAGAAGCTAAAATAACTGGAATATTCGCCTGTTATTAAGGAATTCATTCTACTCCTACGTACCTACATGAAATTTAGATAACATGAAATCCTATAAATGTATTAAAAAATTAAATAAATCCTCAACTAGGCATTGAATACCAAAGCAATTTGTATATCGTGTTCAGTTGTTATTCGTTACCCAAAATTGTAACGTATTGGTATAAAAATTAATGCGATGATAGGTAGTAGAACTCTAATACATTTTTGATAAATGACTAAAACAAACGATTCCCGAATGATAAGCTTTCAACATTTTGCTATCTCGTTCCATTCCAAGCAATCAACTTAATTTTATACTGTACCGAATACTCTTTTATCACATTATTTCGTCACTTGTTTAGTTGAAACATGACGTGCAAATAAAGAGTAACCTTTATTATTATGTCAAGACAAGATGGATATATATTTTTTTGTTGAAAATTAAAACAAGCGGAACAATGATGTTGAATTTTCCTTGAGAATGCTGGAAAGGTTTGTTGATAATAATTATTACCGCCATCGGGTATTGTATATTTTAATTACATCGCCTAAAATATTTTTATGGTTTCCTTTTATTACAGTACGGTTGTTGTGAAAAGGGTATTTTATAATGATTTTTTGTAAAGAAAAGTGTTTAAGGGGGCGCCTGCTACCAATGTACCTATTTTTTCAATTTGATTTTGCATCATTACTACAAAACGAATCAACTTAAATAAATTACTTATGTAGATTGTTTGGATAGTAACAAAGAAAAATATTCCTAAATTTTTAATTATGTTCTGTATATATTCTTGGAGAAAAATAAAAAGCATGTCCAATTTTCGACATTTATCTTTTATTTCTAAAAAAACTATAAGGCGTAGAGCAAAATTTAAAACAGAGAAGACAAAAATATCAGAAAAAATGTGCCGTGACATTTGCATTATTGCTTCAGGTTTAGTGAAGGAACCAAAAACATTTTATTTCGCAATGGCGCTGAATGGAAAATACATGTATTTTAGGTTTCTTTTTTAAAGCTGAAGTATTAATGTAAATGTCACGATATATTTTTCCAGATATTTTTGTCTTTGATTTAAAAAAAATGGGAAAATCGAGTATTTTTCTACAAGAATTTATACAGAACATTATTAAAAAGTTAAGGAATATTTTTCTTTATTAATACCCAAACCAAGATTTTCCAAAACAATTTGATTAGTATTAATGATGGTATATCGAATTGAAAAACGGGTACGCTGGCAGCGGGCGCCCTCTTAACATAAAACCTTGAAAAGCATTCATTATAAAGTACATAATATTTTTAATATTGTAAAAGAATTCTCCGAATATGTCGTGAACTGATACATTATTCTTATTTTTTTATTTACTAGTTGCATGTAACACATGAGATCCAACTGTCGATGGCGATAGTATGTATGATTAAAGAATACGCACCAAACTATCAACACTTAAACACAAATGAATAAATATTTCAAGATATTTTCTTTTTTTGTTTTCTATATAAATTGTATTTTTGAGAAACATTAAACGTGAATGTTCACAATGATTGTACAATCGCGTAAGACGCAGGGCAATGTAGGCGGGTCAAGGCAGGACTATGGCTTCCTTAAACCGTGACTCTGTTGTTTTTATTGAGGTAACCAGAGAGAACAAAGCTACGTTCGCTTCTTTCAGAATATTGTTCACACTGGCAAACCATTCATTTTTACATAATATTCTGAAGAAGTGTATGAATCATGATAATAAAATATACATATCTACTAATAATATTTCATTGTCATGATTCATACACTTCTTCAAATTTTGAGTAGAATGAAGATAAATGCTTTGCGATGGTTCGGACATGTAGAGAGAATGAACGATGAACGACTGACAAAGAAAGTATACAAGGCTGAAAAGAGTGGAATGAGATGTAAGGGTCGACCGAGAAAGAGCTGGCATGATCATATAAATGAGATTTTGAAAGAGGGGAACATACGAAGTCAGAACAATAGGATAGCATGTATGACGCGATGTATGAATGTAAATGAGGCAAAACAGGTATGTCAAGATAGAAGAGTCTGGCGTTCGGTTCTCTCTGCCTACCCCAAATAGGGAAACGGCGTGATGGTATGTATGTATGTATGTATATTTATTAACTTGAATGTTTGTGTAATAGTTCATTGTGATGAAAATAAGTATCTTTAAACGATTGGAGATTCAGAAGCCTTTGAAAAGTTCCAATTTATTTCTTCAATATCTCCAGTACTCCCAACAAGTTGTATCTTTTAAATGTGCCAATAAATTCTTATTAAAATATATAAAAATATGTCTCGTTTTGTCTCATTTAAGTACGATAAACAACATAAACATTAACACAATATGGCGGAATTATTACTTACAGTCTTCCACTTTTAAATACAGTTGGTCGATAAAATGACAGAAATTAAAATAGTTCCTATATTATTTGTAGGTATTATATAGGTACATTGCAGTATTTTGTTGTTGTCATTTCGTATGTAAATAATTATTGATAAAAGCAACGTTGCATTATATAAAAATAATATGATGTATGACCATTTTTATGTTATGTAGATACAGTTTGTTTTCCAAGGTTGTGTAATACAAGTTAGTAACAAATTCGTATATTGGTCAACTTCGTGGAAAAAAAAAACAATTGAAATCAAGTCAGGTGTTATGTCATACTGTAAAATGAACCTTTATTACTGGGTTTTTGTCGAATGTTTTTGTTTGTTTGATGTTTTATACCTTTACTTACGCTTGTGAACACAAATTATATACAAAATAACCATTACCATAACCATAGAAATCGTCACAAAAATATTGTTGCTTTGAAATTCCCGTTCATATTTTTTTAGTTTACAGCTGGTTAAATAATATTCTCAAGCTAGCTTTTGTTTTATTAAGTTTTAAAGTATTGTCGACTTATTTTGTTAATGTAAGTTTATTTGTATTACGAGTGAGATATTGAATGGCCGTATACTGCGACCCTTTAACAAAAAATATTATTTTACTTCAGTGTTGAACTTCCAACTCAACTGCAGATGATACATATAATCGTAATCGATATTCTTGTTATTTTCAGTTATCTTTGTTGTACATTTTATACAATTTTAATTCTTATTATTTACACTATAAATAGCTAATTTGTAATTCGTGGTTTAAACGATGCTATTTATAGGAAATGAAAAAAAAATCCATCCACTTTGATGTCATTGTATTATGTGAAGGTACTACTTAAAAAAACAATTTTAATAAACCAAACGATCTCAAAGTAAAAAAAAAATATTCCATCAGTTTGAAAGAAAATATTAGTTAATCCACTTACCTAGACATTCTTACAAATGTATTGATTAGGTGGGTATTTATTACCCAACCAATCTGTTATGATTCGTCAACATTATTGTGTATACTATACTATAGACGAAACAGCAGATGTTCATTCTGTTATGTTCGGGTATTATGGATGAATTACCAAACAGAACAACGAATTGTTCTTTCAGGTAGAATTCTTTTGGGCCTTTCGTGAATTTAGAAATTGAGTTCAAAATCTCTTTCAATTGTGTGTATGAACATAGAACATAATTTGATTGGTGTGTGTTATTTTAGTGAAGGGGTATCACTTTCCAAATGGTTTGAATTTAATATGAAATAAAAAAGAATTCATTTTATTTAAAAGCAATATCTTCAAACCTCTATGAAGTCTCAATTTAAATTATGACAATGAGGAAAGAATAGTACGAATTGAATAGGGTTACCATATCTCAGGATTTGTCCTGAGATTTCAGGATTTTTCGACTTTTCTCAGGATTGCGCCCGGATTTTGCAAATCTCATGATATCTCAGAATTTTCAATAAACACAGCTTACATTTTAAAGATATTTTTTTAATTAAAAGTTAAACTAAAAATAATATTTCTTTGGTAATAATCCAAGGAGGTAGGTACTTAATCAGTTTTATCGTACTTAATCAGTTTTATCGTACCTGCTTAATATGTGAAGATACCTTTTGAAGTAAGGTTTTTACTTTAATTATTGATTTATAAAATGCCCCACATGTTAAACTCTTAAAATTATATTGAACTAAAAGTATAGCTCGAACTGAAGGCACCTTTAGTCGGTTTCTTTCTTTCGACCATTGAGCCCCCAAAATCTTAGGACTTTTCCATGGAAATCAGGCCTTTTCTCCGGACTTTTGATTTTTTCATCTGGTAAACCTAGAATTGAAGGACTTAAGTAATATCGACCAAGGATCATTTGATAAATACACAATATTAGTGATGCTCCGACTACCTTCGTAGTCGGCGACTATTCGGCAAAGAGCGCCGAGTATCCGACTTCTTATTCTAATAATAATAATAAGTAATTTGTATAGCGCCGTTTAATGATTTAAAATCATTCCAAGGGCGCTATTCTGTGTGTATTTCTCTATAAAATGTATATAGGAGGAATTACATTTTATAGAAATCTTGATTGTATATTAATATTTTTATTTTAGAATCAGTAAAAACATCTTCTTTCACCTTTTTTACATTTCTTCGTTTTTTATTTGTTGTTGGTACAAAAAAGTAAATTGTGCAAATTTGTATATCTAATACTCGCTTAGACTCCGGTATATTTTGAAGAATATCTAATCAGTGCTTATCAATTATTCAACTGTCAAATATTTCAGTGACCCCAAGCTCGGGAAACAAGTTTGATATTTTTATTTTCAAATTGCCTACACTTTCATAAAATGGCATTGAACAATTATCAAGTTTTCATAACAAAATAGGCTGACCCAATTATTTCAAGGCCAGCAAAACTCGCTGTGCATAACGCTATTGTCGTTCCAACCATAATGTATGCAAGTGAGACATGGACATGGCAGAAGACGCATGGAAGTAAAATTAACGCTGTGGAAATGAGGTCCCTAAGACGAATGTGTGGTAGAACGATCTATGATAGGATAAGGAATGTGGACATCAGACGAGAATGCAAGATTGAAAGAGATATTGTGAGTAGAATGAAAGTAAATAAACTACGATGGTTCGGACATGTGGAGAGAATGAACGATGAGCGCCTGACAAAGAAAGTATACAAAGCTGAAAAGAGTGGAATGAGAGGTCGTGGCCGCCCGAGAAAGAGTTGGCATGATCATATAAATGAGATTTTGAAAGATGGTAATATACGAAGTCAGAATAATAGGAGAGCATGTTGACGCGATGCATGGATGTAAATGAGGCAAAAAATGTATGTCAAGATAGAGGTGTCTGGCGTTCGGTCCTCTCTGCCTACCCCAAGTAGGGATACGGCGTGATGGTATGTTTGTATGTATGTTATTTGTTGTTCTACTATAATCCTTTTTTGTCACGCCATATCAATTCCTGTCTGTTACTGTAGCCATATAATTGGAATAACATAATAATATATTACATATGTACATAATATGATACCCGGAGAAAACTATTAGATTTTAATCATGTCGGAAGACACATGTCATGGTGTTGCTACAAAGTAAATAATGTGTACATTGTACAGACATACGTTTTTAAATGATTGTTAATTTTGATATTCAAGCTATTATTAAATTGGTGTTAGCACACTGTATACTTATAAGTAATATAATATCGTAACTCATGACTTACGATATTATATTATTTATAAGTATGTTGTATTCCGGAAATGCCGTGCTTTTTGAAGTTTAAAATATGTATCAGTACGTTGCTACCCTCATTGTGAATAAAGAAGGTATAACCGTGTGTATAGAAACAAGTTTGTGTAGTACCTACCCCAGTGGGTCATGCAACATGCTTAGAAAATAAATATGAAAAGTGTTCTCCCTTCGACTGAAACAGGACTGATATTTCATACATATCGCTTAGGGATACCATTTTTTTAAAACACTGATCTGGGACATTTTGATTTATAATATAGGTAGGTCCTTGTAATCTAACGGGAACATAAACATCATCATATCCTAATGATTTATATATAAAAATCTGAATTTATTATTGTCATTATTTTCTTTATTGTAAAAGGCTATTAGCCGTATAGTGAAAGAAAAAAAAGAATGACTCAAACCCGTGCCCACTGGATTACTAATCATGGCTAACGAAATATGCCATATTTTCCCGATTTTATTTTTCATCTAAACTATTTTGTTTTTAAAGCATTTTGTGAATGTTTAAAAATCGAATACAGATATGGATACGAGACTAGATATATTTTTCCGAAACATAATTATAGTTTTGTATCAAGATTTCTTACGAGATTGCAATGTGTGCTTTTACTCTCTGCGAAGTATTAAAAATCGTATATTCGGAAATAGACTTCGGATGTGTTACGAATAATGCTGCAGATGTAGGTATATATTATTAATTTATGACTGCATTTCAATGTCAACAATAAATTCAAATTCGTACTAGTGTGATTGTTTGGTCGTTCAAATACAAGCTACTGCAGAGTGAGTGGAATTTGAAATTATTATCGTCTTTCCCAGACACTATACGTGTTTGTATATAATATGTAATTATCGGAACAATTCATAACAATAAACGAATTGTACAGATGACAATAGTGCCGTGTGTACAATTGTCTTGGTCCTAGAATCTACAATGGTTACTAACCTCCCCATAATTCTACCTGCACCGATTCTATCGCTGTCCCGATGCCAAAGAAATATACATTTGTCTAGCCATACAATCTTATCTTGAACAATAAATTAAGTGTATCTGCTGTCAAACTATTTTTCTTTCTTACGTTTTTCGTTAATTTATGGTTTATGATGGAACACAATACCTACCTAGGTATATATTTTTTTTGATATTTAAAACAATTTACCCCCAGACAGCCAGACATAGTCTCATATAAACCGGGACGAATGTTGTTCCAACATATTTACTATGGACAATGTGTGTTCTATCGTTTCATAATTTTCAAGGTTGGCGCGGTTCACCGTATTTATAACAAAAAATAACTACCTTCCCTAAATCTCCCCTTCAGAACACAATTTTTTTATCCCTTTTCAATGGTGGATTACTTGTATTGTTGATGAGAATGTATGACCCATACAAAAATGCTCTTCTTTATTGCTTGGCGCTTTGTATTGCCCACCAGACATAAACAAAAAATGCTTGCTGACATAATACGTGCATGCCATATTTCCGCATTGAGTTTTGCTGGCACCGGATGATATTTTACTATTACATATTATACGTACTTTAATTATTTTTAGTAGCCAAATAATAAATCTTTAATTGTATAGGTACTTATATTAAACAAATACTTCATCTTTTTTCCATGCCAATGTTTATTCTTTTCTTTTTTCCCTTTTGGTTTTCCGTCATCACTTTGCTCTCTATACACAAAAATCAACAAACAACATGGACCTAGAACTTCGGAAAAAAATATTTAAAACATGACATGGCATGTGTGGAATGTTTTGCTATATGACTGAGACATGATGAAAGAGACCGTAAAAGATGTTATAACCCCTGAGACGTGGACCCACCAACAAATACAGGGTATATCTTGGAGTATCACATTACGAATGACGAGGTTCTCTGTAAAATCTAAGAAAACCAGACAATATTGTTTAACACCATATCGGAGAGAGGCGTGCAAATTGAATAAGCCATGTGCTGCGACATCATTTTGGAGGGAATGTTTGAGAAATCGACTCGCAGAGGGCATGCTCGCCGGGAGTATTGTCTTCAACAGGTGTGTCTCGTTATGGATTGCACTCCATAAACAGTTAAAAAGGATAGCTGAAAACCGAGCGAAATAGAGTTAAGTGCATTTTACACGGACACTATTTCCAACGCTTAAAACATCATCCAAAATAGAGGTTACTCCGAGCATAGCTTTACAGTACTTTACACAATTATATGTGCAAATATTTAATATAATATAAATAAATGTATATCGAAAAATTATATAATAAATATTTAATATAATAAAAGTTTTGACACTTTCCAAATAAACAAAATAAATCGCGAGCGAATGTCACACGTAAAAGTCAACGCAAACGGCAGCCATGTTGACTCGTCGGTAACGACGACAGCGAATAATTTTACAGATTTCTGTTTTTACCAAAAAGGATGAAAATAGTAGCGTCTAGTCCCAGCTCTTCTTTTCTGCATTCTTAGGTTAGGTTTGTTTATAATAATAATAACGACTCGCGTGAGCGAGTTGCTTTATAAATTGAATTATAAATTATTATTAGTTAAATTTACATTTTTTATTTAATTTTTCGTATTTAATATAAAATTTCACAGCTCATTTGACTCCATACTACGAGATCTTAACCAATCAGAGACCCAACCGGAAACAGAATGCGGAATGGTAAATGCGGATTGTAGACGCTAATGATGAAAATCGCGTTGAAAATAAAACACGTTCTATTTTTTTTGCCTATTTGTTTGGTATGTTTGTATTTTTTTGCCCATCGCGTTGAAAATCTCGTCGAAAACCTGAAACGCGTTGAAAACAGCGTCCGTGTAAAGTAGACTTTAGAGATGCACCGTCGGCGTCGTCATCAAACTCTGTTTAATATTTAAATACAGGCATTTTTAAATTTCTCTTTTTTAATTATTAGTATTAACTATATACCGATTGTAGTGAAACTTCACGTACATATATTGCTTATTGCCATTCACAACAAAGTTATGTATAGAAGTTGTATGAATTCAAAATTATACAATTGTTTTGAGATGTAAATATTTGTATTATTTCTCTCCCGTTGGGAATTATTATACAGTATTACTAGAAGAAATAGTAATAGTATAAATAATATTAAATATTCTGGTCTGCATAATAAAGAGAGATACATATATACACTATTAAACATTCTGGTCTGGATAACACACAGCGATATACATACTATAACTGAGTAGGTACCGAATTTCCCAGTTGAATTACCAGACGGACGAACGTTGTCAACGGAATGATAGTAAGTAGGTTTATAAATAAATATTATTAAAGTGTATAAATATAACTAACGACTAGGAAGTTGTGCGGCATAAATATGTTAAAGGATACAAGTGTTATTAATTTAGTTTTACCGCGCGGGAAATACTATTATATAATTATAAAATACAGATCCAACTCTCAGATCCAACATTATTGATATACCTACCTATTTTACATCACCATTTATTGAAAGTTCAAGATGCGATTACTTATTTAGTCGACCGATAGATTAATAATTATTGAATTCCATAATATTACAAAAAATTAAAAAGAAGATGTAATTCTTGTTTTGGAGCAAATCTTAAATATTATTTACCTGAGTTTTATTACAAAACGAGCGGGTTGTGGCCAACGCTATACTAGTACATATATTCAGCATTTTAATGAAATGAGTTATTAGTTAGATTATTTATAATTTAAATATTTTATTATACATATATACATACCATCACGCCGTTTCCCTATTTGGGGTAGGCGGAGAGAACCGAACGTCAGACTCTTCTATCTTGACATACCTGTTTTGCCTCATTTACATTTATACATCGCGTCATACATGCTCTCCTATTGTTCTGACTTCGTATGTTCCCCTCTTTCAAAATCTCATTTATATGATCATGCCAGCTCTTTCTCGGTCGACCCTTACATCTCATTCCACTCTTTTCAGCCTTGTATACTTTCTTTGTCAGTCGTTCATAGTTCATTCTCGCTACATGTCCGAACCATCGCAAAGCATTTATCTTCATTCTACTCAAAATATCCCTTTCAATCTTACATTCTCTTCTGATATCTTGATTCCTTATCCTATCATAAATTGTTTTACAACACATTCGTCTTAGGGACCTCATTTCCACAGCGTTAATTTTACTTCCATGCGTCTTCTGCCATGCCCATGTCTCACTTGCATACATTATGGTTGGAACGACAATAGCGTTATGCACAGCGAGTTTTGCTGGCCATGAAATAATTGGGTCAGCCTATTTTGTTATGAAAACTTGATAATTGTTCAATGCCATTTTATGAAAGTGTAGGCAATTTGAAAATAAAAATATCAAACTTGTTTCCCGAGCTTGGGGTCACTGAAATATTTGACAGTTGAATAATTGATAAGCACTGATTAGATATTCTTCAAAATATACCGGAGTCTAAGCGAGTATTAGATATACAAATTTGCACAATTTACTTTTTTCTGTATTCTATGAAGTATGTACAATAAACACGTCATACATAGTACACAACTCACACACACATATATACATTGTGTTGAAACTTTCAGAATACAATCTCAGCATACAAGTTGATAAACTTCAATAAAAAAATATCCTGAAAAATTGCGATATTGTAACTCTCCACTATTTCCATTGAGGTAGTGAGGAGTAAAGAATTATTGATGGTTTAGATCAAAATTTATTGTTCAATCTTGTCCTTAATGAAACAATATCTGAAGGGCTCAGCCCCCCTAGAAAAGAAACAAGAAAAGATAACAACTCAATGTATGGAAGTAACAGTTGCCGTGACATACATACCAAACATACAATTTGTAATGCAGTATACACTCCACAATATATACGGGGACTCAATAGTTTGATACTTAATCTCCAACATAAATACATACCATTATGCTGTTTTCATATTCTGTGTTGGAAAAGTGGACTGACCTTCATACTATCCTATTCTGACATGCATACCTACAAGTTTTATATAGACAACAAAATATCTTAAAATATTTATTAATTTGTGTTTTAAGTGTTGATATTTTGGTGCTATTCTTCAATTATACATACTATCGCCATCGACTGTTGGATCTCATGTGTTACATGCTACTAGTTAAATATAAATTGTTTTTAAACTTATTGTATTTGTATTTCTGCAGCATCAAAAGCTTGCAGAATATAATGTTCTTAGTATGTTTTTTTCTGCCTT
The DNA here is from genome assembly GCA_963576475.1 of Molanna angustata. NCBI lineage: Eukaryota > Metazoa > Arthropoda > Insecta > Trichoptera > Molannidae > Molanna > Molanna angustata. The sequence goes on from OY754966.1 coordinate 25,903,361, forward strand.
GTGTTACATTCAAGTTCTTATTAATCCTGATAGGTGCATTATCAATCATTTCGTGCTTCCTGTGTTTTTTTCCAGCCATTCCCTTTGTGTCATTACCTCCATAAATACTTAAAGCAATATTCTTAATGTGTTTACCCATACTGTATCGAACGTGCCGATCATCATTATGGACATGACATACTGACACAGCAATCAATAATAACGCGATAGAAATTTATGCAATTAGATTCTTGATATTTTTAAAGCCAAGACTATAGTATTATTTAGACTCGTGTCAGTTTGACTCTGACAATTTCCACGATATCGAAAAATTTCGTAAAATCCCAGATTTTGTTGAATATTCATCGTCAACAAGTTGCATCTCATTATCATCATCATTATCATGGGCACTAAAGCCCTGTGTGGGCCCTGGCTTCCTCCAGAATCCTTCTCCAGCCGTCCCAGTCCTCCATCGCTCTTCTTCAGTTTGCTATTCTGATCGCCCTTATGTCGTCTTCTGTGTCATCCTGCAATCTTAGCTTGGGCCTGCCTCTACTTCTTCTGCCCTCTGGATTGGTATTGAGAACCTTTTTGGGGATACGATCATCATTCATCCGGCTGACATGTCCAAACCACTGCAGTCTACGTACTTTTATGACTTGTACAATTGGGCTCGTCATATAATGCCTGTAGTTCGTTATTATATCGCATCTTGTAAAGTCCATTATCATTTACTGGGCCAAAAGTGTTTCAGGATTTTCCTTTCAAATATCAAGAGGCTCTTTTCGTCCCTTTTTGTTGTGACCCAGCATTCAGCTCCATAGAGTATGACAGGTACGAGAAGAGTTTTACAAATAAAAAGGATTTTTGTTTTCCTTGTTAGCATTTTGGAGCTTATGTGCTTTATTAGACCATAATAACACCTATTGCCAGCGGCCAGTCTAGCCTTAATTTCAGTGCTGCAGTTATTTTCATGAGTCACGATAGCGCCTAGATAGAAAAAAAGAGTTTCCACATCAATAGGACGCAGGTTATCATTATGTGGTGTTTTTTTTTTACTATCATACATTTAGTTTTTGTTACAGTTAATTTTAAGGCCCATAGTTTTCAAGCTTGCGAAAGTCATCCTTCATCCTCGGAAGATTTCTTGAGATTAGGTATAAATCGTCTGCATTTCCCCATATTTGACTAGACTTTCTGAATATAATCCCAGATGTCTCTATCACAATAAGTTGTACCTAGGCTCCTTTAATTCTATCTAATGAATGATAGCGTAACTCGAGAATCTCAATATGTTTGTAATTGACATCTCTGCTGGAACTTCCGTTTTTTCATATTCTCCATAACAAAGAATAAATCACTTGTATTATTTTCAAACACACTAATTTATTAAAGACACCAGCCAACCATCACCGAAATGCTTCTTTCTCACCAAATATTTCTTGTTCGTTTTGTTTCGGCTATAGCATACAAATTTATTGGCTTCGTCGCTTGCGCAAGAGTGTAGGTATAATATTTTGTCATGAAATTAAATTTGATGAAATGGATATCCAGCCAACCTGTTGTGATCAGCAAAAACATTCCGGATCGATTTCGAATATTATTTTATTCTATTGAAGTTGGTTATCTCTTTGAAACGATACATTACGTATTTTTTTCCAGTTCCAATTCCTTACCCCTTACCTTACCATTCATCGTCCTCAACGTTGAGAGTCGTGGCCATATGTACCCTGCTGCATCATGTACCCATTGCTCTCCAGGTTGTCCTATCAGCTGCCAGATGGACGGCTCTATGGAGTGACGTAGCTGGAAATAGTATGCCTTATTTGGTAGGACCAACGCATCGGTGATCTGCCTCTCCGTCTTATACCTGCTGCCTTCCCCTCTACAGAAATATCAGTTGGCCCTTAAATCGTTGGATTTAGTAATCCAAGTTAAAAGTTTAGGGAAGATTAAATTTCATTCGCGTATTTCAGTGCAAAATGAAACGTCAGTTACGTAATCTTCAACTATATATATATTTTACGTTTTCTATGGTTATTGTCTATAACGCATCTGTCAAATTGTCAATAACCTTAACAACAAAAATAAATCATGATTATGATTATTATGCATATTTGTAGTATAAAATAAAATATAACATTAAAGCGTGCGGCGATTAGTACGCCACCTGGCGAAAAAATACTAGAAACAATACTTAACTCAAGATTAATACACGCGATCCGCCAGAAATGTTGAATTAAATATTTGTCGTTTAGTGACGCATTTAAGGGAAGATTAGGTACTGAAATAAGCAATATTTTTGTTAAACTTGAGTTAAACTCCTAAGGGCCGACTGAAATACCGGCCCTATGTGTCCAAACAACTTGAGTATCCGTTCAAGGCAGAGAGACGATAATCTCACTGTGATACGAAGTTCTCGAAGAATAGATATGGTTGTTCTTTTTGCTGTCCAGGGAATTTTCAGCATTCTTCTCCAGCACCACATTTCTATTCTTTATCTCTAGCTCGTAGAGTCCACGATTCCACTGAATAGAAGAAAATGGTGAACACGAGTGTGCGCGCAATATAAAACTAACGAATTTGGAATATCATAAACTGATAAGATAAGACAAAGTTCAAATTAAAAGTGTGATTGTTGGCATTAACCAATTTTTTTTTACTCGGCGGCGGCGCGGCGCTTCATTTTGTTAACTACTATAAGCTGCTATCGTCATACAATCATGCAATCTTTCGACCGGTCTCCAAGGCGACGGCGTAATGTTGCGTTTGTATTTTCGCCAAGTGGAATAATAGTATTTTGGAGTTCATTCACTACTAGCAGCGTAGTGTGGAGTAAAGCAAAGAGCGGTACGATGCGGTGCTGTGTATGTAATTGTGATGCGTTGTGAACCTGTGAAGCGGAAGTATGTATGTAGTGGGTGAACGTTTGAGGTGGAATATCTACGGGGCAAGGCAAGTCAAGGCGTGTGTTGTACACGAGGCGGCACGGCGCGGCGCAGCGTAGGCCGATTTTCTGTGTCGGCGTTATCTTCAGCTCCGGGCCCCGTTACTGGGCAATATCGATCCACATAGCCCTGGATACCGCCTCTGTCGTGATGGCAACGCCGCATTCTGTGGGAGTAAACTTAAAGGTCAATTCAGAATCAATCGGTAGACTCGCTTCTTTCTACTCGAAAAGTTATTTTACTCACTCGACTGTTTCTGTATCAATTCATTTTTCGTCTTATTCTCCCTCTGCTTTCTCTAAGGCCGTGTCCTATCAACTATCTCGTCATCTTTTGTGCGGTATTTTCGGGAGTCGGGTGCCCGATGGCAACTTGTTGGCCTCTACGTTCATTTTATACCCCATTTTCATCATTTTCCTTCTGTTTCAATTGCCGACTCCTCTGATGAGGTTAGTGATCATCTGGGGTATCTGCACCTCGTTCACTGAGCCAGCTTTTACAATCAGTAGATTGTTTAATTAGAAAATATTGCTTGTATTAACAATCAATTGCATCATTTGTTACGTTTGACAACAGTAATAACAACAGGCTTTACATTTAACTGGACTACTTATCGCTAAGACGGCCTCTTAATTTCTATATTTTCTATCCAATTGTTCGGCTTTTACATTATTGTTGTCTTTGTCATTTATGCCTACATATGCTGATTCAGGTACCTTTAATTTTATTTGATCCCAACAATATTAATTGATTTATATTCGAAATACATAACAAAATAGGTCACAACACAAATTATTAGCTTTTTCCACTAATTCAGTAGATGCTCTTTGAGCGAAACGCGTCAGTGGTCAATATTTTTAAATTGACCACTTGTCAACTGTCAATTCGTTCATGAGAATTCAATTCTCTGAATGAATCGACATTATTAAGCCAAGAAGCGTGTACGAAGGAAATTTTTGTATGGCTTAGTGGACTTTTTGCATGCTAATAACACCAACTAGAGGCCTCGCAGCATATATGTTCCCATACATGGATTTACTCAGAATCCGGAGTAGAACATTTTTTGTGAGTATTGTGTGTCTGTGTGTCTGTCTGTCTCCCCTTATAACTTTTGTTCCGCTCAATTTACAGAGCCCAAAATTTCAGAATATATAAACAGTTATAGGCCTACAAAACTTTTATACTCAGAATTGTAAATTTTTGTTTAAGTCAGGGGTTATCAACTTTTGAAATTTTGGTTTATTTTTCCATGTATCTCAGAAACCATAAAAGCTAGAACGCTGAAATTTGGTATAAACATATAAAAATACAAAATCTCAAATAAGTTTATTCAAAATATTTCCAGGGTTTCTCAAACATTTTTTATTTAGAAAAATATTTTTTTTTATGATAAATTTATGAGTTTAACTGCCTATATTTCCAAATATTTTGAAAATATCGAAAAAAGCCGAAACACCCCAACTAGATAATTTAATTTTCTATAAAAAATATTCATATTGTAGAAGTTAATCCCAATTTTTTTTTAACAATTTTTATATAAATTGAATTTAGTGACGACATCACTTACTTCATATAATCTGTATGGGTAGTCGCCTATTTACACTATTATGTAAGAAGACTTAATAATTTGATACTTAAATCTCCAAAGATACCTACATACCATCATGCTGTTTTCATATTCTGTAGGAAAAACAGAATGACCTCCATACTATCCTATCCTGACAAACATACCTACATGGTTTATGTAGAAAATAAAATATCTTCAAATATTTATTAATTTGTGTTGTTTATAGTTTAGTATGTATTCTTTGATTATGCATACTATCGCCATCGACAGTTGGATCTTATGTGCTACATGCAACTAGTTTAATGTAATTCTATATAATGGAATGGAATTGATAATGGAATTCCATCACGTATTAGCAGTCGAAAAATTAGAAATGATTTATATTTGATTAATTATTCATACATACATACAGTATACATTATCATGCATTGTTCCTCGCGGGGTAGGTATAGATAATCGAGCCTCACATTTTTCTATCTTGACCCCCATTTACCGCCTCGTCAACATTAATGCACTGTCTCATACTATATTTTATTTTATTTTCATTTATAATTACTTCTCAGGCAACTAACAAGTAATATGTCAAATATTTATTTAACACGCACCCAATAACATGTTGCTATATACATATTAATCGTCTCACTGATCCATGCTGAAAACACAATTAAAAACAGTGTATCCACCGGGAATCGAACCCGGGAACTTTGTATCAGCAGTAAGATATCTAAACCAACTGAGCCACGAAGGCCGACAAACATTTCATGTTGTTCACGCTTCTTACATTTACGTCTTTCAGAATATTGTTCACTGGTCGGGTGTCAGGTGTTCTTCATTCATTTTTCCCTAAGAAATTTTCAGAATGCGGCGATCGAGCCACATTTCAAAGGCCTTCACACGGTTAAGCAAGCATATTATTGACTTTTATGGGTCCAGGTTTCAACTCCATATAGAATTATGGACTATATATAGCACTTCACCAGGCGCTGCCATATTTTAAGGTTTAAGCTATCGTCGCAAAACTTCATTCTGAGAAACATCGCGCGAACTGTCTCCATGCGGCACCTTAGTTCTTTGCCAGGATATAAATCACAAGTAATAAGTCTCAGCAGTTTTCAATCTGTCGATTGATGCGGCTTCCAAACTGTAGAATTCCATAATAATTATTATGATAAATATGAATACATAATATATTCTACAAACAATTTGTTTGTAGAATATAATATGTCATATTTATCATAATAAGTATGGATATGGCCTTATATCAACATATTATGGCCTTATATCAACATATTTGTCGGCCTTCGTGGCTTAGGTATCTGACAATGCTGGTCCAAGGGTCCCGGGTTCGATTCCCGGTGGAGATACAGTTTTTAATTGTGTTTTCAGTCTGGATCTCCAGAATGTCGTACGTAGTTAAATACCGTAAGTCTCCAGAATGTGGTAACTTGTTATTGGGTGCGTGTTAAATAATAATTTGACATAGCACCTGTTAGTTGCCCGAGAAGCTACATAAAAATAAAATAAATATTATGGCCTTATAATTTACAACACATGGCATATATTTTTTTCTAATTATAACCTTACCTATTTGATGTTTTTTTAGTGTTTGTCCTGTCTATTTTATTTTAATAATATATTTTGTATCCCGACAAAAGAAAAATACAACAAATTAGGAGAAAAATAAATTGCTATAATATCGTCAATATTATAAATGTTCCGCCATCACTCTCTCTTAATTGGATAATTCGGAAAATGAAACAATTTTTTGCTGTTTATTTCCGCTATCTAATTGGATCTCATTGGATCTCATTGATTGTTAATTATATCTATTGGCGGCTAATGATACGATTCTAAAAAATGGCTCCGTTGCTTAATATAATATATAAACGAGTGAGTGTAGCCAACACTAAACTCTCCACACCATAGTAAGCGTTTATTTTTTCTTCTTGAGAGATTGACAATCTGTTAATGTATTTCTATGAAGTACATTTCTATTAGATTCTTAAACAAATACATATAACATTCCCAGAGGATAAAAGTTTTCACAATACACCATACACACAAAAACATTGTAACGAAACTCATAGTATGCATATTCTACATGATGAGAAATTTTAAGTAAAATAGCATTACTAGCAAGATAAGCATGTATGAGACAGTGTATCAATGTTGATGAGGCGATGTATGTGTCAAGATAGAAGAATGCGGTGTTCGGTTCTCACTGCCTACCCTTTGAGGAAGATAGAAGTGGAGAGTAAAAAATACACTTGTCTATAGAGACACATACAATATCAATATGAAGTTGATCACTCAAATTTTCCCATACAGAAGCTATTTTACTGCTGTTATATACGAAGGTAATGGTCTTTGAAAAGAGTGAAAGCAGAACAGTGTGTCGAATAAAAGTAGAGAGTGAATGACTTGAACAAGTCAACGAGTATGTCTATCTGGGTAGAATGTTCCAACGGTATGGACGGCCTGATAAGGATATAGAAAGAAGAGTTATGGCAGGAAACAGAGTGAATGGAGCACTTAGACCAGTTATGAATGATCGCAACATATCAAAAGATGCTAAATTGCCATTCATAACGAAATCGTAGTGCCAACCCTGACGTATGCAAGTGAGATCTGGACATGGCAGAAGTCGCACGAAAGCAGAATAAATGCAGTTGAAATGAGATCGCTAGAAGAATTTGTAACAGAACGATGTATGACAGAGTTCGAAATGAAGACACAAGGAAAGAATGTAAGATGAAGAAAGATGCAATTAACAGATTGAAAGTTAACACATTGAGATGGTTTGGCCAATTGGAGAGAATGAATGAAGAACGCCTGACGAAGAAAATATACAAAGCTGACAGGAATGGAATAAGAGGTCAGCTGTGCCCAAGAAAAGGATGGCACGACCACGAAAACGATATTCTGAAAGATGGAAATGTAAGAAGCGTGAACAACAGACGAACGTGTATAAGACGATGTATGAATGTTGATGAGGCGATGAATGTTGATGAGGCGTTCGGTTCTCTTTGCCTACCCCGTGAGGGACATGGCGTGATGGTATGTATGTGTATATACTATATACATTTTTCATACAAATATGAAATTTTTTCACATTGATATGGCAGACCATATATTTTTTCTTTAAATTTGACAATCTTTGAATGCATTTTTGATGAGTGTATTCTTGTTGTGTAAACATTTCAAACAGTATAAAAATACCTCGATTTTCCAGGCCGTGAGAGCATTTTGAAAATTTGTACAGATGAAAATCATAGAGAAGAAATTAACGGATATTTATGGAAAACTAATCATCTCTAAGATATATGATATCAATATGAGTCAATCGAACTTATAGTTTGGGCTGCAGAGAGGACACAAAAAAAGCAACGTAAATGATGAATTCATAGAGAAGAAATTAAAAGTTGTTTATGGAAAACTAATCAGCTCTAGGTCTATGCACTTTACACATATGATATTAATATGAAGTTGATCGGACTTATATTTTGGGCTGTAGAGAGGACACAAAAAGGATAATCCGTGCACTCTCTACATGATACCCGTTGAGAAGTTGACGTAAAAAATACGCTTAAAAATTGTGATATCATGACACCACTATTCCATAGTGTGGAGAGTAAAAATATATTTAAAAACAATAAACGCTTCAGGGAGCCGAGTTGAACCGTTTTCTTCATACGCATAATGCCACTTGTTGAATTGGATGGTTTTGTAAGTGAATCATTTCACTCACAAGTTTAAATAATGTTAATGGACTATTATTGAAATTACGTCACAAAAAGCGCCGCATGCTACCAAAAATATAAGTATCAATCCAATCTTCGATAAAATATGACGTTTTTGTATGGGATTTGATCGTGTTGCGCTATATTTGTTGATTAAACTAAATGATTTGTTTCGTTTTCAATCAATTATTGCCTTGGTACGTTTACGAAATTTTATTTGCTACTTATTGTATATATATTTTTTTCTTATTTTGCATATGTATTGTCTGAAATATAAAATAAAACAAAAGTGACTGTGATAGTATTTATTTTCGTGGCGTAATATTTATAAAAAATCGAATATCATTCTTTCTCACCAATTATAAGATGGAATGTATAATATCTAAGATATAGAAGACAAGTTTTTATAAAACTCTTTTTGTGGCTATACTTTCAGCTAAACTCGCTAATCCGATGAAGAACATAACCTTAAAGGCGGGGACTGCTGCCAACGTACCTATTTTTTCAATTTGTATTTGCGTCATTACTACAAAACGAATCATTTTGAAAAAAAATAACCTAGTTAGTTTAGATATTAATAAATAAAAATATACCTTAATTTTTTAATTATGTTCTGTATATATTCTTGTAGGAAAATAATAAGCATACCCCAATTTTTGACATTTATCTTAAATTTCTAAAAAACTATAAGGTATAGAGCATCATATTTTTTTTATAAATTAAAGAAGATCAAAATATCTGGAAAAATACGATGTAACGATGCATTAATGCATCAGGTTAAGTTAATAAACCAAAAAAACTTATATTTCGCAATAACGCTGAATGGAAAATAAATGTTTTTTAGGCTTATTTTCTAAACCTGAAGCATTAATGCAACGTCACATCGTATTTTTCTAGATATTTTTGTCTTCTTTAATTTAAAAAAAAATATGTTGAACTACGCCTTATATTTTATTAAAAATATAAGATAAACGTTGAAAATCGGGGTATGGCATTATTTTTCCACAAGAATTTATACAGAACATTATTAAAAAGTAAAGATACATTTTTCTTTACGAATACCCAAACTATCTAAATTATTTTTTTCAAAACGATTTGATAAGAAATAATGATGGTATATCAAATTGAAAAATAGGTACGTTGGCAGCAGTCCCCCCTTAAATGCGAAAGGTGTTTGAAGTTTTGAACGTTCTTGGAACGATCGAAAAATTCGTGAATATTTTTACTTATGTAATTAAGTACATAAATAAAATATTATTTTGAATAAAAAGAAAATGAAATGTTTTTAATTTTACGACCCTGGTATTAATAATTTTAATTAAAATTTCTTTGGCATAAAATATATTTTAAAAATTGTTTATTAATATGAAACCGTCAAGACGAAATGTCATCCAGACGGGATATATTTTAGCATTTGTATTCTACATTTATAATTTTTGCATTATTCACAAAATTGGGATTGATTATTGCATAAGATAAAATAATTTTGTACTTCGTCATGTATTTATTCTTAATTGCATGAAAAATGTTTTGTATACAGACATATTAAACAAAACAAATATTACTCCTCCAATATTAAGGTTAATTTTGTATTTGCATCTAAAATTTGGTATCGTGTCGAGGGAATAAATATTTCTTAAATTACATCCTTCATCATCTATAAGCACAATGCATTTTGTTCACCTAGTTTAACTATTAGATTCGGTTCAGGCTGTATCTCCCCCGGCACTATCCAGAATCTTCTAATTATCTTCTGTTCACATTCGTTGATTGTCTTTTTTTGCACTATGATGCTGAGAGTGCTAATATAGAGGGTTTGCATTTTTCTCGCTCATTGGGCGTTCTGTGAAGAAAAAGCCCCATATGTAGAACAAATGGATCTTGGTTTTCAATAAATTTAAATGTACTTAAAATTATTACATATTCATATATTTCACACATCTGCCTGTGACGGGAAAGGAAGGGAGAAGGACCTAATTTGTTACTGTTGTGAAAAATAATAGAATCTCCTAGATAAAAACAAAAATCAAAATACACAAATTAATTTTTTTAACAATGTACAATTTTACGCCACTATGCATCTATAAAGAATTCATGTAGTAATCATGACTAGCAGTGAATACATCAGAATGTGAGATACTGCCCGAGAGATTGACATTATAGAAATGACATACCCTTTTGATAAATTCGTTTTGATTTGAATTGGTGTTGCTTCGAGGAACGTAGTACAAGTCGGTCGATCTGCCATATCGCAACGGCGCGATGGAAATTAATTTTATTTAATATATCTGGACAGTCAACTTTATAATTTTGAAAAGAAACATCTGATCCGCGACCGCTCTCCTGTATCATCACCAGAATCCGTCTCCATTCCTCCCTGCACTCTGCAGCTCTCTTCCAGTTGGTAAGGCCCAGCGATCGTATATCAGCCTCCACATCGTCCAGCCCTCTCATTTTTGGTCTGCCTCTGCTTCTTCCGTCTGGTGTAGTGTTTAAAACCTTGTTGGGAGTACGATCATCACTCATCCTGTGGACATGGCCCAACTATTGCAGTCTTCTTATTTTAATGAACTGTACAGTGTTAGGTTCGCCATACAGTGTCTCTAATTCGTGATTGAATCGTCTCCTCCACACTTCATTTTCGTTGACAGGACCAAATATCTTTCTGAGCTCTCCTGTATACGATTTTGGTTATTCGGAAGTGTTTCTCAATTTCATCATATGAACTATGTGCTCAGTAAAATAAACCATTATATAAAATTGGTTAATTTTACTGAGCATCAAATGCCTTTGAGAGGAATATTATTTTAGCATTTTGTGTTAAATATAATGTCATTAAATGATGGCTTATCAATCACTATCCACGGAGTACGTCCTTCACAGAACATATTGCGTTTGTTCAGTCGTAAGTGTGAATATGCATCTACATATGTATGCAGACGTTATCTTATTTGTTGATTCACATTGTTAACATGTTGTTGTTAGGCGACAACGATATCAGTAAAATAAATACCCATGGCTCGGTTGGTATTAATATATCTTTCATGCTAGGTTGAACGATTCTACTTTTCGAACTTTACCATCGTCATATTAATAAAATTAAGTGTCTTTCTGTTTGAGCATCTGATACAGTCGATTTTGAAATTAGAGTTAAAACAAAATCGAATGATTTGAAATTGCGGGTCCGCTTGTCAATTGATTTGTATGTATGTTTGGTTCGTAATTAAATAGGACGAAAAATTACAAAATACAAAAATACACTCCTTGCCCCTGAGTCAAATCGAAAACGCTTAACGATATCGCCCAACGCTATTTTTTTTTTGTATGGGATTTGACTGTGGATTTGACGTTTGTTGTTTGTTATTGTAGAAATAAATTCTACAACAAACGTCAAATTCCATACAGAAAAAAATTGCGTTTGGCGATATCGTTAAACGTTTTTAACTTGGTTCAGGCTCCTTATACGATAAATAAAGTTACAAGGTAATAATACGTACGATGTTATAAAATTGGGATACTATACCGAAATAATTGGATTATACACATTGAATTAAATTTTAAGAAAAAAATCGAAACAAAATATATGTATAACAATTTTTTTTTCCCAACTATGCACAATATCCATGCGGGAGATAGATACCTGTTATTGGAGCACTGGAGATTCTATGTTTTTGTTTCATGATTTCTATGTTTGTGTTGTTCAGTGTTCTGTTGGTGTCTCTGTATATTAAATAAATAAAAATAAATACTACCTATACATATACGTACCATCACGTGATGTCCCTCTCGGGCTAGGCAGAAAGAACCTAACGCCACATTTTGACACACATCCCAGCTTCGTTACATTCATGAATCGTCTCATACGTGTTCGTCTCTTCATGTTTCATATATTTCCATATTTCAAAATATCGTTCACATGTTCGAGCCATCATTGAGCGTTAAATACTACCTGTTTTACTTGTGGGGTTAAATACTACCTATTATAGAATAAAAGTAAAGATGTAGGTACCATAAGATTAGAGGATTGTCACCATTAGTTTTTTTTTATTCTTATACTCTGTTATTCGTTATGGGACTAGTTGAAAATCAAAATTTGCATTAATTTTGATTGAACCTATTATTCCGTACCAGGCTTTACGTTGTCGGGTCACGCGTGCGCACACTGACATGTCAGGATGTGGAGCGGAGTGCAGAGGACGGGGGCTAGGCGTGACCATTTATGTAGATTTTATACTTATATGTTGTATATTGATATCATAATACAATATATATGTAGAACAGAATTAAATACCTAAGGGCGTAAACTATTTCATGTTGTTAGGGGAGTTTGGGGGGGGGGTATGGATGGATGAAATGCAATATTCCACGTGACAGTATGTCATTTGTTCAATTTTTACAACACGACTTTTGCGACTACAAACATACTATCGCGCGATAACAAGAGAAAACCGAACGCCATATTATTATTTAATTATTTTTATTTATTTAATATTGCTTCTCAGGCAACTAAACAGGTAGGGTCAAATATTAATTTAACACGCACCCAATAACAAGTTGCCACATTTTGGCGACTTACGATATTAATCGTCTCACAGATCCAGACTGAAAACACAATTAAAAACTGTGTCTCCACCGGGAATCGAACCCGGAACCTTTGGATCAGCAGTCAGATATCAAACCAACTGAGCCACGGTAGCCGACATATTATATCCTAACATGGCATTCCTTGTTTCACATGTTTTTAATTTCATTTCAATTAATTAATTTCATCTGGATTATGTAACAAGATTAATTTGTGATTTCTAGGTATCTTTTAAGTTTTATATTTCACCATTTTCAATGTGTTAGCTATAGGACTAATTTTAACTTAATTTTAACTTATTGAATTTTTTAAAGTTTAATGTTTCACCATTTTCAATGTGTTAGCTATAGGACTAATTTTAAATTATTAATTTTAAATTATTTTTTTGCAAACTGAAAGCGCCCTTGAGGTGACCACGGTTGTCACTAAACGGCGCTTTATAAATTGTCCTTATTATTATTATTATTTTTGTCTGTATATTTACATTACAAATTGTGGACACAATCATGCAGTTTACGGTAAATAGCCTGACAATTTCCGTCGTGAAAATATACATATAATTTTTCGTACATATATCAACCAAGAAAAAAAAAACAAAATAGCACTCTGGCCAGCCTACGTGCTTGTCGCACAGTAATTTAATTTTTTTAATTTTACATATAGGCACCAAGTAGTAAAACAAACAAAACACGGGTTAATTGGAAGAAATTGCCATACGGCAATAAACTCGCGACTTGCGCAAGGTGCAAGAAAGTGTTCATTTTTTTTATATTATTTATTTATTTATTTATTTTTTTAGCAAAACTAGTCATACATAAAGATTAACATATAGGCACAAGCAATGGCGGATTGCCTACTTGCAATATCATCCAACCAACTATAATCATCTGTTTAGGTTGTACGTCTTCTTACACACTGAAAAAAAATTATTACAAAATTTCATGTTAAAATAAACCGAACTATAGTAACTACAACACATTTGGTTTTGTGCATCTAAATGTTTTGTGCACACAGCCAAACAGTACAGTCATAAATAGGTAAACCTTTATTACTGAGAACTATGGTTTGGGTAAAATGCAGGTAGCCAGTTCGGTAGTCATAATATTTATTTAACACTCTTGTCGAGTCCGCTCTGCCCACGTGTTATCTCCATTAGCGTCTTCTGTTTCTTCCCCATCGCACGACCTTGCAAACCCTCCGATTTTCATACTCTTATTCAATTACATACTCTGCCTCTGGTTGTTACTCCCGCGATGGGCCAGAGAGTTTTCATTTCAGTGATTCTTGAGGGACTCTTTGTTCTTGGCATATGAGACGTTCTTCGTTGGTATGTTGTAACATATTAATATAGGAAAAGAAAATACTATAAAATTGGATAAGAACATAGAATCAAGTTTTTTTTTAATGAATATGCCCTTGTAACTAGTACATATACATCATCATATTATATATTCTCTAAACCAAGCATATGCTTGTGCTTTAAATGAACGAAATCGGTCGTAGCAGGATTCGAACTCGCGACCACTATATTACGAATCCTGCATGCAAACCGTTCCGCCACCACACATCTGTCGGTTTGCTTAAACGGTGAAAGATATTGTGTGAAAAGAAGTATTTTGCTTAAACAGTGAAAGATGTTGTGTGAAAAGAAGTATTTTGCTTAAACGGTAAAAGATGTTGTGTGAAAAGAAGTATTTTGCTTAAACGGTGAATGATGTGTGGAAAAAAGTATTTTGCAATGGGATGCTGAGCGTCCTTGGAAAATAATAATGTCAATGTATACGACAGTTGTTGTCACTTGACTTGACAACAGCTGTCACTTCCAATACATTGAGTCATCTTTTCATTTCCATCGCTAAATGACACGTTGACCTTTCTTTGTCTAGCGTACAGATTGTAAATAAGAGTGATTTGCGAATTAATTGTTTCGTTTTTCATCCAGATTTTATTTAGCAGACGCGTGTAAATCTTCCGTCTCGTTTTAACGCATGAATAATCAGTGCCAGACTAGGTTCTCTTTTACGCCGGTCATCGTCCGATTATTATACTATAAATATTTTGACGGATCGTTTCGAGATAATATATTATGATGTTTGTTTTACTCATTATTTTCTTATGTCTCAATGTCGAAATAAACATAAAAAGAGTTGAATGATAATTTTTTAATTAATTTATTTTCAATTGTACCATTTTATTTACCAAACATTTCCGAAAAATCGAAAAATTAATTAGTAGAAGTTAAAGAAAAAAAGTAACTATTACGAAAATTTTATTAGTAATGAAGGAACAGTGTATTGTTTCATATTACTCGCGAATGTTGTTTTAAAAAAAAACATTCAGTTTTGATACGAGTTTACAATTGAGTAAAAATTTTGGATGAAAAATACTTGGTCCAGCAAATAAGATAAACAAAAATTGGAATTATTTTAATCTTAGATTAATCAAAGACATTTTACAAATAATAAATTATTCATTTATCTCATGTTATACATTTCGCATTATTGTCAAATCTATACCTATGTATTGTTATATCCAATTATAGAATATCCATTATCCTTACAATGCTTTGTTGAGATAAATTATGATATACAAATGGTTTTTATTATTAAATTTATTATTAGTTTGATCATATAATAATAGGTTTTGTAGATTTTATAGTGCTATGGTATGTATGTATGATTTTAGTATTGCTAGAGAATGGGGGAAGGGAAAAAAATATATAATAATAATATAAGGTATGTACACTGTATTGGATGGACTGGAATTAATATGTATTGGGGTTTCCATACAGCTTCGGAACAAAGATTGTCCTCAGCGGGCTGCCACTGCACGCATCCTATGATGACATTCAGCCGCTATTGTCCAGATACGGCATCGTGGAGAGTTGCAACAAGGTGACCTCAAAGGAGTCCTCATTACAAACAGTGCACATCACCTTCCAGACACAAGAAGAAGCACAGCAGTGAGTACTTTGTAGCTATGGAATATGGAACCCCTCACACCCCTCCCCCCATTCTCTTCTTAGCAATCAGTCTAATTGTTAATTGGAAGTGTGATATGTCACGATGATAGTATCTACATACATTATGAATATTAATTAGCAGTTAACCTGTAACTGTGTCCGTAACATTATCTAGTGTGTATTGTATGTATAACTACAGCGTTCAAAGCAATTAAGTATTTTTGTATCAAATTACTTAAATAACTCACAAGTCTGATGCAAGCCTATTTATTATTTGTAGCGGACGTACTGTAACGATAATTTTAAATGACATACACACTAGTAAGCTATACTCGGGGCATCTTGTGACGGCCATTTTGACGCTTGTGATGTTTCGTAATTATTGACACATAAGCGTGAGGAAAGAAATGCGGGACAGCCCCCCTAGACAACGTGTCATTTAGCTGAAGAAAAGAAACAAGAAAAGATAACTCAATGTATGGAATTGACAGTTGCCAGTCACGTGACAACTGTCTCATCCATACACTGAGTTATCTTTTCTTGTTTCTTTTCTTCAGCTAAATGACACGTTGTCTAGGGGGGCAGCATTGTGACGCTTACTCAATTAAGTATAGTTATCGTAAAACAACTTCAGCCCGTCACGTGGGTGCGCAGATTGCAAATTTGTGTCTTTTTGCTTGGATGGTATATACCTCCACGGCGAAAAGGCACAAGAAATTTGGTGAAATCTACCGCATATATTCGCTCACGCTTGTAATTACGAAATACGCCCACTGTAAATAATTACGAAACTTCGTGAGGGTCCAAACTTCATGATACGTTGCCCCAAGTATAGGTTACCGTAACAGTTACATTTCCCGGTCTATATAGGTATTAATATGTGACGATGTTACAGGGCGGTGAATGGTCTAAATGGCATGGAAATGGACGGGGGCCGCTTGAAGGCCGAGGCTTTGGAGCGACGCAGCGGCGGCGGGGGTCGCGCTCGCGGGGCAGCTCGAACGGGTGCTCCGCCCCGTCCCACGGACTTCCCCCTGAGGCTGCTCGTTCAGTCCGACATGGTGGGCGCCATCATCGGCCGCCAGGGCAGCACTATCCGCCTGATCACCCAGCAGAGTAGGGCACGTGTCGACGTACACCGCAAAGACAATATCGGATCGCTCGAGAAGGCCATAACTATCTACGGCAACCCGGATAACTGCACGGGGGCGTGCAAGCGTATCCTCGAAGTCATGCAACAAGAGGCCAACAATACTAATAGAGGGTATGTGTGTATATTTATATTTACACTTTTATATTGTTTGAGATTTATGTACATTCCTACTTATACGAGAATATTTCACTTTAGTGGTATCAATATAAGCTATAAGCTGACGATTGTGGTAGTAAAACAAATCCGCATTAGGGATGAAACAACAGGAAATGTAGCTCGCGTGATTTTTATTTATTTAAGGGACAAACAGTCTCATACAAACAAAAAAATAACATACACTATGAAATAAACAAAAAAAAAACTGACCAATTACGTGTCTCCACAGATAATGATCTTTAAACAATCATATTAATACAAAAAATATACAAAAATACTTATAGTTATTTTCCGACGTGTTTGCCGATTAACTTTATCCATTTATTTTAGTCTCTGTACCTTTTTCTATTAGATGGATTATTCCAACGAAAAGGTCTTATCCCTTCAATTGTTTACACAATATTATGTATTTATTTTTCAAATTTCATTTTTGTGCTATACACATTTCATAAAATCAGGAGTATTGCTCTTTAGTCACTTCCATATTGGCCAAACCGAAATAATGTTTTAATGCCCAACATATTGCTAACATTAGTCGATTATTTTTGTCTAAAATTAATTTATAAAATAATTATTTATCAATAAATTAAATTGTGTGTGATTTGATGCATGCAGATGGTAAATTTTGACTGCAGTAGGTGATGAAAAGTTAGTGTTTTGTGTATGATGTATACATTCAGAATGAGCTGAAGATGAAATCAAAGGCTGTTTTTAAAAGTTTTGTAAGTAATATTTAAATAGAGGATGAATAAAACTGATAAATGAATATTGAGGTAATGGCACTAATGGTTGACACATTAAGAAAAATTCAAAGGTATTTTTCAAATAACTCGAAATTTATTTGAAAATATTCAACAATTGGTATCTTATGTTTGTGCAAAAGCATTATGAATTGAATAAAGAAATTAAAAATGTATGGTAAATATGAAGAAAAAAAATGTCAATTTTAACACTTTTTCAGATAGCACCTAATATTGTCATAGAAAAAAATTAAAAATACCTTATGATTGACACCATTGAGACCCAATAGTTGACATACCGAAATAATCATTAATGAATTATCAATATATAATAAACATTTTTTCAGTCCAGAGAAGATATCTGTGTAAGAAATTAATTTAAATTAATTTGCTGGGAATCTATCCCTGGTCTCCAACATCAAAGCCAGATGTCTTAACCAATATGCCACGGAGGTTGGCAATTTAACTTAATTATTTGTTGTAACCTAAAGTCCATTTTTTATGTTTACTCTGAAACACAAAATTAATGTTAGTGTGATTGTCACAGTTTGGATGCATAGCGTATTCTACTTCTTCTTCTTCGCCTCAGCCCAATCCCGTCCACTCCTGGACGAAGGCCTCCTCCATCTCCTTCCATGCCACTCTATCCTGTGCTCTGAGCAACCATTTGGCACCAGCATGACGGCTGATGTCATCTCTCCATCTCATTGGCGGTCTTCCAACACCTCTGACTGTAGTTCTCAGTCTCCAAGCCAACACTATCCTTGGCCATCGGTCTTCGGGGTATCTAGCCATGTGGCCTGCCTATCTTCACTTCAGTCCAACAGCTTTGGATGCCTCATTTATTTCATTTAGCATTTCAGTTAGTTCTTTAGGGTCGTTACTTATAATGACTATGTCATCAGCGAATCGCAAGTGGCTTAGATATCTGCCATCTATACATATGCCCTTGGACTCCCAATTTAGATTTTTCAAAGCGTATTCTAATGCAAGTGCAAAGAGTTTTGGTGATATTGTATCTCCCTGTCGGATTCCTCTTTTGATCTGTATTCTATCTGTTGTCCAATCTTCATTTAATTTCACTTGGATAGTAGCATTCTTGTAGAGAGTTTAAATTAAGGTGGTATATCTAGAATCTATGTGTGCTTGATCCATCGCTGCTATTATGGCCCATGTTTCAATGGAGTCAAATGCTTTTTGGTAGTTATAGCTGTTAGGCACCGGTTTAGAATAGTGCTTCCAATCTTTTCTATTATTGTTTTCGAGTGTCCCGTAAGAGCCGGGTAATCGAAAATACAACAGGCGACAATAAGATCTGACATAGTTCAGCAATGAGGTTCACCACCCATTCTGAATGTAGTGCCTTTAATGTGAGACGAGACTGGTATGTGGGTATACACAGATGTGTTGTGCTCCCTTTTACAAGGCAATGCACACCCGCACACCTTTCGCTGGTTACCCCACATTGTGGGATATGCCGTGATGGTATGTATGTATGTATGACGAATCCCATGCATAGTGGAATGTTGTACTCTGTGCTTTTTTCAGTCAGTGAACGTACATAATGTATATGATGCACACAACAAGCTAGAAATATGTATTTTTAATTTTACACTGGTTCGATATCTGCTTATACTGTGGCTTAGAATATTTCTTCCAGTCCTATTATAATCGTTTTCGGGTATCCCATAACTGAAAATACCACTGGCAAAAAAAATTTACATATAGCAATGAGGTTCACCACCCATTCTGAATGTTGTGCCATTTTACATTGGTTAGACGAGAATAAAAAATAAATGTATAAAATGTTAAAATAAGAGTCTAAAAAAATTATTGTACTCTTTACGCAAAAACACGCAATTAAAAAATAAATGTATTGTAATCTTTACCCAAAAACACACGCAATTAAAACATAAATGTATTGTAATCTTTAACCAAAAAACTCAAAAGATTCTAAAAATAAATGTATCGTAATCTTTAGTTCATTACTTACATATCCTTATTTAATTTGTGTAGAACTTGTATAAAACTGAACACTCACTACCACGCGTCACAAATAAAAACCAACCAGTTGACCTTTGTTTTTGATATGTTATACAGAAGCATGTGTCAGATCAAGTCAATTATAATAAAAAATTACTATTAATGCACTGTCAATCATTATTGCTTTTAAATTAGTCCCTAAATAAACTTGGATCATAATTTTCACTATATGGAAGACCTTTGAAAGAGTTTTGATTTGGAAAAAGAGTGAAGAGAGAAAATTCGTAATGTCTGATCTTAAGAGTTCAAAGGAAACTAAAATTTTCGTGCTGATATTCAGTCTATTACATTTGCAAGTAATGTCTGGACATGGAATGCCATGCACCTGGAAATTGAATGAATCCTGTAAAAATTGTATAGTTCTTCTTCTTCTTCCTGGCCTCTTCCCAACTTATCGTAGATGAAGACTGTTGGGGTCAGCTCTCCTCGTCCTCAAGTTGTACACTCTTCGGTTCTGGGCCGCCTCCGATGTCAATTTTTGTTTCATCAGTTGTGAACTCCTTTGCGCCATCCATGTATTTTTTGGTCTTCCCCTATTCGTTGATCGGGGGATATCTACGGCCATAGCCTGGTTCACAATGTGATCCTCGGGTCTTCTTAATATGTGACAGTAAAAATTGTATAGTTAAAAGAAATATTATATCATATTATAGTTTATAAATAATTTATTAAATATTTACTTGGATTCCTTATTTTAATATCTTAGGCCAGCTATATTAATCTGGATATCCAATATCTTTATAAATTGAAACTTGTGTCTGTTTTAAGTTTATCTTATGATTACTCTTCCATAGATTACAGTAGATTTTAAATCACTGATTCTGTGTTGAAATTCACTTGTTTTATAATTGTTATATTTTTTTGTAGTTATGTAAAACATCTTTTTTAATATTTTTGTATGTTTTTTTTAACAGAGAAATTTCACTGAAGATATTAGCACACAACAATCTGATTGGACGCATAATAGGAAAAGGCGGTAATACTATCAAACGCATAATGCAAGATACTGATACGAAGATTACTGTTTCGTCAATCAATGACATAAACAGTTTTAATCTTGAGAGAATTATTACCGTCAAGGGTGGAATTGACAATATGGCGCGAGCTGAAGCTCAAATATCAGCTAAACTTAGGCAAAGTTATGAAAATGACTTACAGGTAAAATATTTTACATTATAATCACATACTATTTACTTAATTAATTCCTAAGAAATAACTAATATATACGTATATTTTATTAAAGAATGAATATGTCCTTGTAACAAGTACATATACATTCCATAAATTAAGCAGAAATGCTTGTCATATAGGTGAATGAAATCAGTCGTGGCAGGACCGCTCTGCCACCACCTACCTATCATTACCCGTATATAACTGGAATATTTTTGTAATTTCTCTACAAAATTGATCATGCTGATAGTGAATTTTTTTACTGTTTAAAGCACACAATATTGACCCTTCCAACGAACACTGTTAAAAAACTATATCTTCTTTCCTCATGCGTCTATATTCCATTTAAATAATTAGATATTTCAAATATATCCTGTCAAATGTGATCTTCCATGTAGGGGCAAGTAGTGTACCTTCGAACGCGTGTACCTTCAAACAATCTCTATAACTCGTAAATTGCAAATTAATTAATTAGGGGAACACTGTATCTACAAAGTTTTTTCTAATATAGCAACACTGTTTTTACGTCAAGTGCTTCGTTTACAGCGTGGGTTTATTAACTATCTTTGAAGAATTTTGATGCAAAAAGTAAGTTTTTCATCAATATTTTGTACTTGTTTTACACAATTTAATGTACATAATTTATGAATTCTATTTATAAACCTGGGGCTTTAGTTAATACCCTACATTATGTAGCATTTTGTTTTGAAATGCATAACCTCAAAATATTTAAAATGACGATTCATTGTATTTATGGTCTGCGTGTACCTTTGAACAGAGTTGTGCGTGTACCTTTGAACAGTTCGAAGGTACACACGATACTCCCTTCTAAGGTATACACAACGTTGAATGTGTAGTTACATAATATGTAATAATGTGTTATTTGTTTATTTTATTTTCTTTCTTCTCTTTTTTTTACATATTTTTAGCCACATAGTGCAAATCTTTTTGAAATTTTAAAATATAAGCACAAGAAATAAATTATTATTATTATGTAGGTGTTATACAGTATTTTTTTCAGTGCCGAGGAGCAAAACTGGTGTAAAAAGAAATCCAATTTCTAATGAACACTTGGAAAAAGCTGTTGAAGAATGCCGAAAAGGAACATTTATTCCAAAAAAATATAACAAATGGTTTCCGAGCTACTGGAATATGTCCCTTTTCTGACACCATTTTTACCGATGAGGACTTTTTGTCCTCATCTGTTACTGACAGACCAGAAGTTGTCAATAACAAAGATAAAACACCCAAACAAGAAGAACCAGCCTTATCCCAACATCACAATCAGGAAGAGGCGAAGAGAAACGAAAATATAATTGATTTTCAAATTACTCCTGAAGTGGTTCGTCCTTTTCCTAAGGATCCACCTAGAAAATTAAACCAGGTTCGAGGTGTTAGAAAGCAAGGACAAACCAGAATATTAACTGACACTCCTGAGAAATTAGAGATTCTTAAAAAAACTCTGGAAATACAACAACGAAAACTACCAAAACTTAAAATAGCAGCAAAGACCACGAAGAAGCAAGAAAATTTGCCGACAACCAGTAAAAACATAAAAATACTCCAGGACATCACTTTGATTACTTGCAGCGAATGCAAAAAACTTTGTGACAAAAGCAAAGCAATCATATGTGATGCATGTAAGTGTTATTTTCATGAATCATGTATTCCAAAACTTCATAGGCATAACATTCCCATCAAAGAAGATAATGATGGTTTTCTGTGTCATAGACGTTTTAAAATTTCACACGATTCTACAGACTCGGACTCTCCTGTAGATATTGAAACGCTTGCTCGAATTGCAAACAATAGTTTGATATAATAAATTCACGTAAAATATTTTAAATTTATTGTTTTTATAATAGCTACATATTTGCATGACTTTTTATATTTATTTTTAAAAAAATGTTTAGAGTTATTTTATTTTAAAAATAAATTTCTAATATACATCTGCGTGCGTTTTGTTTGAGTTTCCTGAATCTCTGTTTATGTTCGAAGGTACACATCATGGTGTTCGAAGGTAAACACATGAGTGTACCTGTGAACAAAATATTAATGTTTCACTTAAATTATTATATCAAATGGGTTTTTGAGATTTTCTGAAACTAAAAATATATATTTGATAAATAACATTATTGCGAATCCAATGATATATATATTATTCTAGTATGTTAAATGGTTATTAAGATATAAAAATACAAAGTCACTTTATAGCGATTTGTTCAAAGGTACA
Organism: Molanna angustata; assembly: GCA_963576475.1. Taxonomy (NCBI): domain Eukaryota; kingdom Metazoa; phylum Arthropoda; class Insecta; order Trichoptera; family Molannidae; genus Molanna; species Molanna angustata. The sequence goes on from OY754966.1 coordinate 25,926,634, forward strand.
CTACTTGCCCCTACATACTAGTGGTCAAAATTGTTAATATGTATAAGCCATGATTTAGAATATAAACATTCAAAATATAAAATATGTTTTTTACTGTAGTTTAAGTGTGCGTTTTTGTTTAAATCAAAATACTTTATATTATCAAATTATGATAGCTGTTTAAAAAATATGTTTATATAGATTTAGTGGGCAATATTTTGCATCTACCATAGTAAGTTTGTCAAATTAAATCCCTTATGATTTGAACCAATATACAGCTACAGGAGCTGTAACTTTTAATTCCAAGAAACAGTAAAGAACTGTACCATGGCGCATTGCCAAAGTTACTCCAACATTAAATATTATTGCATACACGCAATAGACTGTTTGATTCTGGTACACAAAATTATTAGTTGCGACGCTCTAGCCGTTCAGTCATGACCACATGTTACATGAGTGATAAAAATATACAACTTACGATTGTGGGCAGTGGCGGATTACCCCATAAGCCCATGATGCATGAGCTTGGGGGCCTGGAATCATGGGGGGTCTCTAAAATAACTTTCTATAAATTATACACACATAAATCGATTGTGTTCTCCATCTTGCTGGTTGTTTTCTTCGATTCAAAGTTTTTTTTATTCAATGAAAATGGAAAATAAGAATTTCAAAATATCTTGCTGTGTGGCATTCTTTGCTTTTTTTAAATCTCATGTGCGTGTAAAAGTGTGACGTCACATACAAAATACTGTATGGAATACGGTCCAACTGTCAAATCTGTCAAGGTTAATTCTAACCTCAATGTACTTTATATTTTTTTTTTAGTTGATTATACTCAATTTAGAACTCTAGGTGAATTCTAAAACTCATTGTATTAGGTTATTTTAGTTGTTCAACATGCACTTTGTGTTGCTGTCAAAATTTTAATTGGACCACGCCGCTACAGAGTGTTAGTTTTGCTTTACAAGATTATTATCATTTCAAAAAGAGAGCACCAAAAACATAGTGCACGTGGGGCCTCTTAAATTCTTTTTCGCCTAGGCACTTCATAATGCATCTGCCGCCGATTGGGAGTGTGTTGTGTGGCAATGTATTTATAATAATATGACAGGTATCATGTGTTAATAACAAAAAATAACTGTACCAAAATATATTTGAGATTTCATGTTGCTTGGGTTGGTTGGAAGAGATTGTCTTATGCCAATAAACCCGTGTTTGTGCGCTTGCTGTACATCAGTGATTCCCAGTGGTTCAGGGAACCACAGGGGTCCACTTGAGACGGGGTCTACGTTAGCGTGAAAAAAAAATGGGGGTTCACGAAAATTTATTTGGTTTCGATAGTAAAGAACAAAAATGTTGGCTTTACCTATCAATGTAGGCAGATTAATATACCTACTAGTCAAAAAAATTAAGGGCGCAAAAAAAAATTCCATGAAAAATGGTCGTATTGAGACTGAAAAAAGATTCTTATTTTCAAATTTTTTCAATTTTCAGGCAATTTTTTTAAGATCTACAGTTCTCATGCAATCCAGCACATAGTGCGAAAAAAAAATATATAGCAAATTTTTTGCCATTGTTAAATCTAATCTTTACATTTTTTGTAGAGTTTTTAGAATATGGAAAAAATGTAGCAGCAGAGGGTCCACCGAAACCAGTAAAATTTTTAATGTGCTCTATGAGAAAAAAGTTTGGGAACCTCTGCTGTACATAAAACATAAATAAATATTATTTTGTTATTCAGGCATTGGCGCCCCAGAGCATTATGTTCCCTGGACTACATCCAATGGCAATGATGGCCACCAGTGGACGTGGTCCCTACTGCGGAGCACCACCACCGTTTGCCCCATCTCTCTATTCACCGGCGCCAGGACCCCAGACAGGTGCCGGGGATGCCCAGGAGACAACCTTCTTGTATATACCTAACAACGCAGTGGGCGCCATTATCGGCACCAAGGGTCTGCACATTCGCAATATAATTCGCTACAGTGGTGCTTCAGTCAAGATTGCGCCATTGGAACAGGACAAGCCCGATCAGCAACTGCAGGAGAGGAAGGTGACCATTGTAGGAAGTCCCGAGGCACAGTGGAAGGTATAATCATTAATAATATTCACTACGTTCAGAAAGTTTGTCATGGATATGCAAAAAAAAAACATAAATGATAATAAGAAATGATGATATGAGCTGAGTGAAGAAAGATATAAAAGTAAATACACCAGTAGTTTGGACACATGGAAAAAAATGAATGAAGGACGACTGACAAAGAAACTTAATAGAGTTGAAAGAAAAGGAACTAGAGTAAGGAACAGACAGTCCAAGAAAACATTTGCACTACAATGTGAACAAAATTCCGAAAGAAAGAAATGATAGAAATGTAAATAACAGACGAGCATGTATGTAAAGATGTAAGAATGTGAACTAGGCAATGAATTTATGCAAAGATAAGTGTGGCACTCAGTTCTCTCTGCCTACCCCAATAACACTGACATAGTGAGATGGTATGTAAATTTAATACTACTTTTCTATTCATGGAGAAGTATTCTTTTTTATGCACGTATATTTTATTTAATATGACCATCATCGGTCTTACTCTTGACGCTCTTTTTAATTTAAAAAAATCTAATCATAGAACCTACCATTATAATGAAGAATAATGTGGCAGGTATGTAAGTTCTATGCACATATTGAAATTGTAATTGGAATCAAGAATCAAGAGTTAGGCTGCATATCTTAAATCAAAATTTCATACCGTGATTATGATATCAAATGATATTATGAATCATTGTAGGAAAAAATATCCAATCTATTTTTTTTCACTCTACAAAAAACACATTTTTATTTTTTGTTCCTATTTCCTTACATTATTTTATTGTTTCTATGAACTGCATGTGCATATTATTGATTTTTTAGTGAAATTTTGTATTTTAATTCTTACCATTTGCCTATTTCATATTTACACCAAATCAACGATAAATGCAAAAACATGTACAAGCAGGATAAAAATCAATTAATTATTCATTTAGTACATTAATCAATTACTAATGTGATTATCATTGCTGTATATTATTATCATTTTATATTTCAGGCCCAGTATCTGATCTTTGAAAAGATGAGAGAGGAAGGTTTTGTTTCGGGCACAGATGATGTCCGATTGACTGTTGAGATTCTGGTTGCTAGTTCACAAGTTGGCCGCATTATTGGCAAAGGTGGACAAAATGTTCGTGAGTTACAGAGAGTCACCGGTTCATTGATCAAACTTCCTGAACAAGGAGCTGCACAAATGCACCACGACACTACCGTCCACATTATAGGCCCATTCTTCAGTGTGCAGGTACTTGTTTATTTATACGTATATAGAATAATCATGATATTACAAAAATGTTAAATACCCATTTGGGTATTCAGCGAAAATTTTGTGTTCTTTGCATTTGCTATATTCTTATAACAACTACTGTACTTGAAATACAACATATGATGGCATTTTTAAATTCTCACTAAAGATCCATAAGATTGATAGCTAAGCATTGGGGAACAAGTACTGTACACAATGAAGTATAGCGCTTGTTCCCCACGATTAGCTGTCCTTAATTATGGAACTTCGTGAATTCAAACATCAAAAATGCCATCATTATATATCAGAATTACCATTATTTTCTATGGAACATAGCTTGTATCAGTTGCGTTTTGCTGCACATGATCCTTGATAGCCTTGTCAATATTATTTGGTACCACCAATTATTCTTGACCAACCAACAAAGCAAGCAGCATCTTATTATATTATGATCAGGTATTTGCTTGATCTAAAACACTCATAATATATGCTGTTGAATGTAAATTATTTGCTTGACTACCAACGCTTCTCTTCCCTTCTGGTATTACTCTATCATGCCATATGTACAGCCTATTCCCACTTCAATTCATCTAAGTGATCCATAATATTGATCATGATACATGATCCAATATTTTTTAACTTTATATGATTGATGTATATCAACTTCTCAAACTGGGTATCTCTTTTTTTTACATAAAAAAATGTACTTTCTGCCTAATGGCACAGATGTTGAAATTACCCAATTTTTTTATGGTCGCCTTTTCCTATGTTTACTTGGCATTGAAAATTTACCTCCGGTTAAATTTCCCTCCTTTACAATTCTTCTAATAGACATCACAGATATATCTGAAAAAAAAAGAATACAAAAAACATCAACATCGGTTAAAACGATAAAAGTTTTATGACAAAGTAAAATAAATTATTTTAAGTTTAATAAATCAAATTTCATCATTTTAAGTAAATTCATTACATAGATATGAACAAAGGAGGTTGAAAATTAAATACAAAAATGTGCTTCGTCAAACATAAATCGCGTTTACTGTGTTTTGTTTTTCGACCATCAACACAAACTGTCGTCTTTCACTGTCGGATAAATTCGAAACAAATTAAATATTCTTGAATGTAGTCTAATATACTAGTTACACATTTTAATGCTAGAATTGATTATGAAAAGTTATTTTAAGTACAATGAATACAGTACTTGCCAGTCATTTGAGATGTTAGCTCGAAAACATTAATCACAGGACAGCTTTCTGGCTTCAAACTCCAGTAAACATGTTATAGCAAATAAACGTTTAAAATGATCTTTCTAGATCCACTGAGCATTGTTTTATTCAAAAGCTGTTCTTTTTACCAGGATCAGAAGAGAGAAATCTGGCTTGTTAACACACCTTTTTTATTTACAGGGATGCATCTTGTGCGTCTCATTACTTTCCGTCTGTTATCTTTCTTAAGACCACACTGGCACTCAAATGTGATTAGTTGCATTGGCGTTTTCTCATTTACTCAGCTAATACTGACATTATCATTTTGAAACTAAAGACGAGGATAAAAGTATTATCTATAGTTTGACAATTCCAGAAACATAATATTTGAAAATTTTCTCTGTAAAAATTGTTATTGCAAGCCTCAAACTGCAATTATTATGTATCTTTAAGTTTGTGTTTTTTAATACTGCAATTGAATAAGTTGCTAGCGCAAAAATGAAACATTATACTTTGCTCGTTTATACTGCAGTTTTCTGACTGAAAGATTGTGACTAAAAAAGTATCATCAAAATAGTGGGCCATCATACCTATATAAATAAACAATTTACTTATGTATCATGATACAATATTTTATAGTGTTTTGGGTTATTTCATAGAGTAATCTGTATTTTGTAATCCTTAAAAAGAGACAATTTTTATTTCAATGTTTTCCACAGATATATTCAGTCACCTTATTATGTTGTAGTTTGAATAGGTGGTTATAACACCCTTTCAATTCAGACATCTGTGTACAAAAATACCAATGCAATATACATATTATAGAGATTATAATATTTTGAAACATATTTAGTTGCATTTTGTTATTTTGCGGTGCGGTGGTCAGTTGGAAAGGAAAGGTCAATTTAAAATAAAGCTTGAAAAATGTTTGTCTTCACTTTGAAAATGTTGCTATATATTTATGTTTGATCAATTAGGAGAATATTAGGTTTATATATTTTATATTACTTTCATAATATAAAAAATAATTTTAATTACTATATGTACATCTACTAAAATATCAGTTTTATTACCTAATAATATTGATAAAAGAATAGGACTTCATTATTGATTGTTAAAATAATATATTAAGTATTTCTTTTTTAACAATAAAATTATTCCCAGGAGGCATAGTTTCTGAAGAACAGACCAACCAAGTCTACTAAATGAAGAAGAAGAAGAAAATTATTGTAATATAGTCACAGTTAATCATAATGATTATAATGATTGATAACATCTATTAGGTATTTCAATTATGTAAACATATAAGGGGAGACTTTGCTTTATGGACATTTTTAGTGATAAATGTATTTAAGCTTATTCAAATTTTAACAAAAAATAAAACTCTCACAGACCAAAGAACAAATAAATAAACTTTGCAAAATAAAATGTGTTTTCCAAAAATAATTGACAAAAACATCATGTTAACTTACCTATACTTACCTAACATTATATTGGACATACACTATTCATCCTTAATTGTCTAAGAGATAGCAACATCAAAAAACAATTCATTTTTAATTGCTGGTTTTTTTATATTTTCTTTATTATTGAATATAGGTATGAAAAGGTAATTCTGGAGTGGTTGCGTTTACCAGTGTGCATCCTCTTTCTATAGGTGAATATTGCAAATTTTAGTAAGATTTGTATCTTTGTAAGTCCTTTTTGTGCTCTTATACCATCCATCTGATTGCAATGAAACTTAATGATTTGTTCAGCGCACACCCGGGAAGATTTTCAAAAGTAAGTACATATTTCACAGACAGATTTTATAGATAGAAATAACATACAAGTACAAATAATATTGAAATAATATTAAAATCTTCAATTTTCACCTATAGAGAAGATGTGCACTAGTAAACGCAATCACTCCCAGGTGCCAGACTTACCTTTTTCATATCTTTATTCTAAAAGAAAAAAAATATCAAAAAACCAGCCATTAAATAATGATTAATTGAAAACGTTGTTCTCTCAGACTATAAATAATGACACAAGATATTATACCAATCACTAGCAATACAAAGCGAATATCAGAATATTAGTATTGAATGAACTCTATCTTACATATTACTTCTTTTAATACATATTAAACATATGGGCCTTACATACTTTTTATGATATGAGTTTAATCCAATGTTTAGTCAATATTGGCCATACAAAGAACTGGGTAAGCATTAGATTAAACGAAAATTGCAAATAGTAAGTAAGACCAATACTGATTATCATATGAAAAATATAAAGAAGTGAAGCGATGTTTAAAATGAAATTTGCAAGAATGATTATGGCGATTTCTTAAAAGATAAGTAAATATTTGTGTTTATACTATTTGTAATGTGATCTTTTTTGCTATTTATTGTGATATAAAATACACAACTAGTTGAATAAACACGCCTTAAGTTGCGAAATTTATCTTTTTAGAGTGTCCCAGAGGCGGGATAGGATGAGATAACGTGAGCTACTGGACTTAGTACTTCACTAACCTGAGATGTTCGCCGACGAGATAATTAGGTAAAGACAATCAATCATTTATAATATTGTTTATTTTGCATTGCCTTGTCATAATAATATCTATATTTCTTTCATTGTATTTTTAAAGAGTAAATAAATAAATATGTGTGATTAATATTTTCAGGAAACTTCTTGCCGATGATATTATGAAGATAACATTAAAACAATTTCTTTTCTTGTTGACAAAATAATATGTGTGAAATATGCGAGTGTATTTTCAATAAATAAATGCTTGCGAAAATTATTGTTTTAATCTGAAACCCTTAGGTTTTGTTTTGCAAACAGCGATGCACTATCTTATTTATGAATTTACTGCAAGCATCGGTTAGGGAAACAATTCTATGTCATCCCTCCAGTTCATTTCCCAATTCATAACCATATCCTAAATCTCATTCCTTGATTCCGTTCGCCTGATCAATGTTCTCTTCTTGGGAATAAAATGTAAATATCTTTATGCAATTTATTGTAACATTATAATTGGCTTATTTCTTTTTCAATTGTGTAACTATATTATGACGTTTTATGTAAAAAAGCTGTTATATTTATGAATAAAATAAAACCTAATTAAAAATAAATTCAGTATTGTGAAACTTAGATAGTATTGCACATGTTCATGAATAAGTTTGCAATTTAATGGCAACATTTTACATGTATTACTATTTTTCTACCTCAATTATTTATCAAGAAATAATTACTATCCTTATTTTATTTTTTAGTATTATAAAGTAATCAATATTCATATAAATAATGGTATACTCAATATTACCTAATTGATATAACTAATTACTCATGTACAGAAATAAATATTTTTGTTTCACCATGCATACATATAGCATTCAAACAAAATTCACTACTCTTTATTGAACAAATGTTTTACTAATGGCTGTTTATGTTACTTATATGTTTGTTATATTGTATTATAATAATATATGTTTGTTTTAAATATTTGCATTTTCATTTATTTCAATTAAAAGAAAACAAGTAAAAAGCATTAAAAATGTTAATATTGTATAAAAATGAATTGAAAATAACAAATTCATTGCAAGAATAAGTTATCAAATTAAAATATGTTTGCAACTTAATGATAAGCAAAAGTGATGAGAATGATTTCATTATGATTGATGTATGTTTGTTTGTATGTTTCAGTCGGCACAACGACGTATACGTGCCATGGTACAACAGGCTAGCGCTCCCAGTAGGGGACGTAGAGGGGCTTCTTCATCTGGATCTCCCTCACAACAGCAGCAGTAAAAACCAACCAGTTAAATATATATATCCACTACACCTACATATGACATGAATTTATACAAACTATTCCTCTTACACCCGCATCTATGTACTTGAGGAAAAATTGTACTTTAAGATATCCATCACCTTTCTCTGCATTGTTTGTTTGTTTAATATCTAATATAATGGTATGGCATTGAGGTAATTCTTCAGCCATCTTTATCATTATAGTTTTCTCCGAGTCCATTTTGATGTTTATACGTATTAGGTTTATACGCATCAGTGATTAAATAATATATCTCTGACTTCTAACTTTTAACTATGACTTTTAAAGTCTATAAGTCCTATTTAATGTATTATTACCACTTATTAGTGTATCACTTTTTCAAATATCAAGGGTCAAATTATTTGTCTTCTATACCCCCATGTCTATTTTTATTTTATATTCTTATAAATTTGTCATTTATTTTTTTGGATAACATTAATTTAGAATTGTGTAGAAATAATTGACAGAGGCAGAGATATATTATCCCTATCATATTAAAAGTACTGCATTTTGTGTTAATTAAATAATCGATAAATCTCCAAGCAAAATAATTGCAATCCCATTCTTTTGAAAAAAAATGAATTATATTGTTTTGTCTTGAATAGTTATTTTCAGTTAATTTGACTAAATTTTATAGAAAATGATATATTAAATATATATAAATTTTATTGAATTGATTATAATAGTAAAATATGCAATTAATTTATGAAAGGCCTAAAAATAAAAATTTTCTAAAATTATTTTGCTGGTGATTTTATCGATGTACATAATATACATCATTGAGGAATATTTTTGATAGACATTATGGTAGCATATAATGTATATCTAAATCAATGATATGCATTGTGTGTCTCTAGAATGTGTATCTAAGTAAATATGCATGCTACTTCTAAATGGACCTATTGCATCAATTTATTTCATAAACTGCTGAGTATATGGAAATATGTACTTCCTAATGCCATATATATTATATATATTTATGTATTAAGGATGTGGGATTAGAATTATATACATACGGGAGTGATGGTACTTGTTAGCTCTGAAGTATTTTTAGTGTTATATACTTGGCCCACATCAAGACAGGGTCATAACAAAATATAAGACTTATAATATATATTATATAGATATTTTGGAAAAATTATAATAAGAGTATGTCTAATATACTGTTGACGAAGCGAGCTAAGGGTACCACATATCTCTAATTCTACAGAGCTTGTTGCTGGACTTTATTATTTGTAAGTCGGTTTGCTGTGAAGTGTCACTATTATATCTAAATCCTCAATCAATATTACTAATATTAAACAATTACATAGTTTACTCTGAATCATATAAACAAATGTATACTTCAGACATTCCAGTTTTATATATAATACGTACATGAATGGCTTTATTTTGGATACCTCACCACAACTGTATATCAGAGTTTTTTTTATAATTTTAAATCAACAAAGGAATGTTCTTTTTTTACAACAAAGAAATTTCAAGCTTTCCCAGCAAGCAGGCTTATTCTTTAATGAGTTAATATTAATAATATTGTATTTATGGGAACAATTAACTTAAGATCAAAGTACTTTTCACTTGTTCATGATTACAATATTATATTAAAATAATTTAATATATTATAATTGAGAACTCCTTTAGACTAGCATGCAAAATTTTACTATATAAGCACAAATTGCAAATCTGGATGCTATGATGACTCAAAATGTAATGAATTTTTTCTAATTATTTTGCTATTGAAAATCTGACATTATTTTACAAACATAACATATAAAAATAATTGGTCCCCAAAGGTAATATAAAATGACATAATTATTCTTGTAGCAAAATAAATACATATACAAATCAAATTAACAGTTATTGTCAGAGGTGCTTTTAAGGTGTTGAAGAATTTCAACTACAAATTTGCTACAAGAATGAATATGATTGATATAGAAGTGTAGGAAACATATGGGGGTTTTAAGGGAAATATTAAAAAAAACCATTAGAATTGAAAAAGACCTCTGGCATGATGATCATAATAGACAAAGAAAATACAAACACATTGGAGTCATTGTTAATTCATCAGCAATGTGCATTCTTTGTGTATTTGTTTTTTATTATACCTAATACTACCTCGTCGACGAATTATGTATATTATAGATGAATTATTTTAGGTATTTTCAGTGTTTTCATATGGAGAATTTTTATTAACATAGTTAAATTACAGAACAATATTTACACTTGTACAATAATATTTACAATAGATATTTCATAAGATATGTTCCAAATGGTATATTATGATGGTTCAGTAATAGATATTATTGCACTGGACTGACAATCCAGTATACCCAGAGATTTCCTTCTTCAACTGATTTTGTTTACCTATAGCACAAGTATTTTCTTATTTTAAAGAATGCATATGTCATTTTTCCAAGAAAATGTGTATTCATTCTTATGAAATATATATTTTACTTTTATATAAAATAGTACAATACAGTGTTTATTTTCTTTAGATTTAGATTAATCTGATTGCCTAGTTGTGGTTACAATAATTATTATTTGGAACATATCTGACATACAAATTTGAATAATATTTTTTTTATACATAATATAATATCAGAAAAGTATTTTTTGTTTTCAAAATACATGTTTTATAGTGTCATTTTTATGCCACTTATGTTTACAAACACTTTTTATGAATATGTTAATTCCATACAAATAGCATTTATTTCCAGGTATAGTGTAGGTTATTTTCAAATTGATATTTAATACATAAAGTCCACAAATAAAAATTATTACATAATATTATTCAAACCCATACTATTACATTTTGATAGATAAAAGTTTGCTAAATTTGTAGTGAAAAAAATAATGTAATTTCCATTTTTTTTAATATGAGGGAGGGTGTGAAAATTGGAAATCTTCTAATACATTTACATTATATTGGTCTAATAAAAGCTACCACCTTATTAATAAGTTAATAACTCTAGTAAAATTGCACATTGTTTCTTTAACTAATAATCCTCTAGTAAAAAAAAAATAAATATTCTCAATGTTTTGGCCAAATAATTGGTTTCAAATTTGATTTTTTTTATCATATCAAAGAGTATTTAAAACTCTTTTGTAAAAATCCAATTGTTTTTTATTTATCAAATAATTGTGGCTATTTTATCTGTTAAACAGTTATTTTGAAGTCGTTTTATTTTTGTGTTTAATAAATAAGTTATGTCGTTTAGAGATGTTGATGATGTTAATCAGAACACCAACGGAAAGTTATATTATTGTTATCGGAGAAAATCTTTCTGTTGTGTTCTGATACTTATTGTGGTGTTATCATAGTAAATAAAAAATATTATCCTGCAGTACATAATATTACAATTGATACACGGGAAATTCATGTCAAGTGAACACTTTTAAAATATCTATCCTATATTTTGACAAAAGATCAAAAAGATGCATTGTTGTTGAGTCATTTTTGACCCATAACCTATCCAATACATGTCTATTATAAGTTATTTATTAACTTGTTTGTTAATTTCATCAATCAAAGAGAGATGTATTGGGAAAGCTATCCTCATGTTTCTTTATGTGGATTCATATTTATTAAACATGATATGTGGAAGTATATATCTCAGTAAGTAAGTGTATTAGTGTATATTCATGTTTTTATACATTGGTCGGATATTTGTTTAGACATAAATAAAACCAAAATCAATCTACCACTCTCTGTCATGTTATGAAACTCCTCATTTATTTTTAAATTTGCGCCAGTAATAATTGTTATGAATCAACATGATTATGGTTGTATTCAACCTTCCACATGAATGATTATTGTATGTATGAATGTGTACGCTTGCTCCTCTTGCTTTTACAATGTATTCAGTTTTATTGATCCTTCACCAGTTTGCTGAAATTAGTAAATAATATGTTAAATGTGTTGTTCTATTATATAATTAAGGTATATCTATACATATTATTTGAAATTTTAATGAATGTTATCAATATAATAAAATGTATGTAAAAATACTTTGTGTTACTTTGCACCATCCAGTTTGGAAGGCCAATTATCCAGATGTCAATTAGCTGGAATAGTTGACATTAAAACAAAGATACATCACTATTGTATGTCTTATTATATGGAAATTGTATAATAATAATATTCAAATGCATACATATGGGATAGAGCATGTTTGTACCTGTGTATTCTTTACCACATTGAATTTATTTTAATTAAATGCAAGGATTTGGAGCACCGATATTCCACTTATGGAGAGCAAAAAGTTCCTAACTAGCGAAGAGTCACAATTATAGTAAAGAGAATGTGGAGCATTATGTTAATAACACAATGTCTTTTATATTTGGTTTATGGAATTTCTAACTAAATTGTGAGTTAGTAATTTTTTGCACTGTGACAATTTGATCTGCATTCTTTGTATTGCATTATTTTTAATGTTGACTTAATTTTATTATTCCATGGCTTTAAAGTTGAATTGTTTATGGAAATTAAATTAATAAATGTAATTTACAGAAAGGTTAACAAGGAATGATTTTTCAATAACTGAAAACAAATTGGATTAGTAAAAGATGAAACTAAATGGATGAATTAAGTGACCAACAATATATATGAAGTTTTGGCTTACTATATTTGTTTACTTACCTAATAGTTTTATTAAGTTTAATGTAAATTTTTTAGTGAGTCAAAAAATATACTGTTGATTTTTCTTTGATTTTCAAATTAATTTATGGAATAGAGAACACAGATTGAAATATATACGTGAATGGAAATCTATGTGTTCTGATATTGTGAAGTGAATATCGTTAGATACAAAATAATTTATTTACAACTTTTTAACGCCGTATTTTATGTCTCATCCTGTCTTTTATATGATCAAAGCAGCTCAGTTCATATAATTTTTCAATAGTTACTAAACATTGAGATATTGTTTCTAAAAAACATTATAATTATATAAAAATATGAATAGATTCACATTAGCTTATTCATGGTGATTTTTTTATTAATTTGTTAACAAATATAGATAGTTCCATATATATCCACTTGTATGGTAGGTACCTGAAATACCATAAGCAAAAGAGGCGTATCTGTAATGAATGAGTGGTATTTATTGGCTTAGAGACCAGGGGGGCAAGTTTGTTTGAACAGTGAAATATCATGGATATAATTATCATATAGAATATTATAATATTCTAACATATTGAAATCCATATGATAATAATATCCATGATATGGGTAATCACGAGGGTTTTGATTTCACCTTTTGACCAGACCTGCCCCCCAGACTAGAATAAGAATGCCTTGTTAATAGCATGACTAATGTGGACATTTATTTTTTCAATATTTTGATTGTTGACATAGGGTTGGATGATAGAGTTTTTTTGTGATGGTTTGTTATTATTTTTCTTTAAGTTTTGTGATTTACTTAATCTGTAATTTCTAATGAAAGGGTCTTTGACGTGATACCTTAGATATAGTGACGTTTTTGTCATTGTTTTCTATTGTAAGAAATAAAGTATTAATGTTGTTTAATTGATATGTGCCAAGTGAGATATTCTTAAAATGAGAGATTATTATTAAAAAAAATATAAAATGTTACAAATATTTCAAAATGCTCTTGAGTATTTTTATACTAAAAAAGATCCTAACTTTATCATGTCTGCATTTACTGGGAGGAAACTGTATAGTTAGAAAAATGAACATTTTATCCCAAATTCATTGTACACATAATATATTACATATTATAATCTCAGGCATGAAGCTATGATTTAAAATATTTGCTTTTTTGAAACTAGCGAAGGATTATGTAAAATCTTAGTATTCTTCTATGGATATTGTATCTCATAGTTAATACCTCACATGGACAATATATCATTGGAAATAATCTAATTTGTCTTTTAGACAAACATTCACAAACACGCTACAGATTAAACAACTTAGTGCTTTATAGAATATATTGACATTGAAATACATAATACCCACTTTTTTAACATAATATTCTTGTATATGATGGAAGTGATTTTCGTTTACTAATCATATAATAAGAACAAAAATGTATCAAATCTATATTTAATAATGTGTCTTACAATGTTAATTCAAATTGGTATATTCAAAATATGTGAAGTAAAAATTTGCTATCTTTTAACTTTAAATTTGTACTGAGATAAAATTATAATACCCTTGTCTTGGTTACTTGGAGAATCCGTTATGAAGCTAATTAGAGATTTTTTTCATTTAAATAATAGATAAATGTGCTGACCAATTTAAATTTTGGTATGATTTTTTCAGGTCAATTTTAGGATTAAAAGCATTAATTTGATTAATACTCTAAAAATGAATTATATTTTGTTCACGCTTGAAGATACATTTTTAATATAACCACAATATGTTGTTATTGTATGAAATAGAAAATGAAATCATTACTACTAATATGTACGAAATTATGTGTGAACAACAACAAAAATTTTAATGTTTACAGACAATATTATTAATTAAAATATGCATAACGTAGGACTGAGTTCCTGATTCGACATAAGTTGGATTCAGTGATTACTAAATATAAAATATTTAAAACAATTCAAGTGGGAAAAAATAGAAAATATAATATAATTGATGTGCTTGATATTTTTGTATCCCTCTAAAAACAACTTGAAAACAGCAATTATAGAGATGGACCTGCACTGCAGGACTAGTAAAGCTTCTTCAATTAATTGGATAAGACAAAGAAATTGACTTTGTTAAGCAATTTTTTTATTAATCTTTTGGTTTCTAATGAACATCTCACCTTGTGCTATAAACTTTGTATAATTATTTTACCATATATATATATATATATATATATATATATATATATATATATATATATATATATATATATATATATATATATATATATATATATATATATATATATATATATATATATATATATATATATATATATATATATATATATATATATATATATATATATATATATATATAAACCTTTTATAATTATAATTTCATTAGATGAGGAATTGTTATTATATAGATTATCAATGTTTTTATATGACATTTTCATTATTCATTTATCCTGTTTTTATTATTAGTTTAAAAACGTAAGATAAATTGTTTGAATATATTTTATTTTTATTGAAAATCATTGATATGAAAAAAATAATAATACACCCATAACTATTTGCATTGGAAATTAAATATTTGGATGTGAAATAATAAAATATTTGATAAGCAAAATTGCTATGTTATCAATTACAAAAATAAAATAACTTATATATGTATTATATTCAGATAAAACATCTGATAAAATTGTATTTGCCAACACATAATTGTTTGCAGGAACGTCATACTGTAGTTATAATGTAAAGAAAGGGTAAATACTCTTGATTGAAATGACCCAGCAACAAAATATATGTGCATTTATAATATATATTAGTTGATGTCCTACTATGTGTCCTCACTGTTTGATTAAAATAAGTATTAGAGAAAAAGTTATTATTCTAGTTTGACTAAATTTTGCAAAAAAATGTACTATCTACAGAGTAATTAATCCATTAGAATATTAATATTATTCAGTACTTTCACATACTTAATACCATATTGTATACAATTGCCAACTTAAAATTTGGACTTTTATTTGCTTGTTTTATTATTACTTTTTTTTTCAACAATATTAAAAAGAGCTATTTATTTGATTCAAAGTTTGTAAGGCAATTTTTTTCATCATTAAGTAGATATTGAATTTTCACATTCAATAGTTGTTATATATTATCAACCTCATTGAATCAGATTGCTGAGTTTTTCAACATTTTTTTGACAGTTATTGTTATATATATTGAATCTATTATCAAACCACTATAGTGGTATAAGGCAGAAATGTGTGTAATAATTATTGCATACATATATGAACTATTGTTTGAAATGATTTTAATTGAAGAGATTAATATTATTTGTGAATTATTTTAAAACTTCTTAATATTCTATGGGAATATAGTACATGATAAACAAATATTTGAGTTTTCTATTTCTTCTATAGAGGATTACCTATCGATGAATATTATTATATCAATATGATTTTTGTTATTGTTAGCTGATGTTGGCTTAGGACAGTTGGTCCAGGTTTATTTTATCCTTTTGTCAGTTTAGTGTTTTTGTAGTCTTTAATTTCATTAAATTGAATTTTCATTTACTATTTTAACTACCTCATATTGTCTTAATATAAATTTTATTCATGTTTTTGGGATAAAAAAAGAAAAATAGGTTTAAGAAAGCTAAATTCAAACATAGTAATTGGTTGTCGGCAATCTTCATGTAATAAAGAATTTATGTAAAAGTATTTTTGTTATTCATTTTTCAACCCTTTTCCTTTAGTTGCGCTGTTTAGTTTCAATATATAGTTATCGTAAAACAACTTGAATCCGATGTGGGAATCATGGGTGGGCAATAAAGAAATTTGTGATTTTTTGCTTTGTTGGTATATGTACAAAACCACCTCCCTCAACGGTGAAGATGCTCAAGAAGTATGGTGGCATCTATATATAACTATAATAATACTGGTGTTGCAGCATTTTCTTCTTTCAATGGCGATTTATAAAAACAATTGGTTTGTTGCAAACACTTAACTCTTTCCAACATATGATGTACTCTTGGTGCAAAAAAATAGAAGTCTCAACTAGCCGGTCGATGGCAGGACAGCACTGCCGAAACATGTCGCATAGTGACTCAAAATAGTGGTTTAGGGCAAAATTCACATGCCAAAATGGTTAGAATAATACATCTTATACTCATATTTACTCCTCCAAGTCTTATACTATAAGATAGAATATATCTTACATTATTTGCATGTGTTACATGCAACTTAGTATATACAAACTTGCTTCCAATAAAAGCAGAAAAGAAAAAACAAATGAGCAATGGCCAACATTACACTCTTTACAATGCTTATATTCAATATAATTTCAAACCACTTCCCAAAGCCCATTATGTGACACTGAAGAGATGAAGGGGAAGGACAATTTTTTTTTCACTCACTGATGTATGTTATTTTTCATTGATTTGGGTTGAATACTTTTTATTCATTCTGTATTTGTATCATAACAAAGAAACGGTTAAAAAATTACAAATATGATTTTCTTCATGAGTTTTTTGCTTCACATTTGCCTTCCCGAGCAATGCCAGGTATAAAAAACTAGTAAAAGATAAATAGCCAATGTGAGGTGCCCTACATAAGATGTGCTTAATTATTGTCTAAGCTATGTTGATCACTTATGAAGCTCAGCTAGTGTTTTTGATGCATCAGAGGACTGAAGAGTTCTCCACACCTGCAAATCTGACGTTGGTATGATTTATCGCAAAAATATGTTATTGACATGTAAAAATGACATGTTTAAATATGTTATAAAAATATCGATTGGTATCAAAAGTATCATATTTTTATAAGTCAAACGGTAAATGGAAATCCACTTAAATGGTAGCGTGTTCATCGAGAAGAATTGAAAATATTATCACCAATAATATGCAGATTTTTATTGCCACCATCAGCCAGTGATCCTAGTTAACAGTTATTCAGTGTGTGGGACACAGGCTTGAGCCTGAAATGGTGCATGTATTTTTTTTTATGAAATTGTTATAAAGCTGTCTCGTTTTTGTGGAACCAACTCAAAAGTGCATTACATAAAAATTACACATGTATTTATTTATTATATTTATAATATTTTGGAAGACCAACAGCTATACATCCGTACAGTCATAGGCCATACAGTCGGTTGCAAGATAAAAAATATAATATCATGATATATGTTTTTGTAACAGATAAAGTTTCATCCTGCAACCGAGGTAAACATAATATTAAATAAGAGAAAAAAAGAGTTAATCATAGAAAAGATCATACATAAATTTAAAACAAATAGATTTGCTATTTTTTTTTGGTTAATTTTAGCAAATAAATTACAAAGTATTAAAAAAAATTGCACTAAGAATACACCTCGCTGCTGTAATGCTACACTGAAATAAATCAAATTCAGGTGAATTAAGAATTCATATTGTTAGAAACACGCCAAAGAAATGAATGTTGTTGATAATTAGTTGATACTTGCTTTAACAAAAATATAGGGTTTTGGTGTCGCGATTGAGTAGGAGCCCTTAGATTAATTTTGCTAAGTAGATCTGGGTAGTGGATTTGACTCTTTAAAATTCTGAGTAAATAAATCATGTCAACATTATCACGGCGTTTGTAAAGAGGCTAAAGGTAAATTGTTTACAGTAGTCGAAGAACATTACTAGAGTAAATAGGTTCTAAAATGTTTTTGAAACTGTTTTCACTATTTACTACTCTGATAGTTGGTTATATCCATGAAGGTATATGAATGTATAATTGCATTGGAAAGCAAAAATGTATATTTTTAATTAAACGTCCAATGATAGTTGTTGCAGGTTAATCATTCTGGCAAAAATAATATTATGGTTTTATAATATGTAATTTAAAAAGCAAATTGTGAAATAGGATTGTAATAAAATAATAAATAAAAATATATATTTTTATTGGTTTTATACATTACTTATAATATATTATTATCACATCTTATTTTTGTGTTTATTAGTCACACATAAGGTTATTTTATGCCTGTTGGTATCAAATATATCAAAGATTTTAAAGTAATTCAAATTAGTGAACATAAGTAATGTCAGAATTACATATGTACAATATTTGTGACATAACTGCATGATCTTAAAACCATATAAATAATTATCCCATGTGCTGACCTTGTTACAATATTATTATTTACATAATCACAAATAAATATTATTACATAAGGATGTACAAATGTTTACATAATCTTGTGAAGTTTATCTTTAGTTTGCTTATGCCTTGGAGGAGTATTATGTTTTGTTTGCAGTATTGAGATGGCCTAACAAACTTTGCAACATTTAAATGTTCACACTACACTATATAATACATACCTATTATTATTTGTATAGTCAATACATAGTTACAATCTTTAATTATTTACTGTTAGTAATTAAACATAATATTTATTGTCTAGATTTTTATGGATCATCAAAATCTATTGGTCATATTTATAAACCATTCTCAGTACTAAAGTCAATGCTTAGTAGATCAAAGCTTATAGATTTTGTCATGCTATAAGCATTGAGCCCATTCTTAGTTTATTTTATAAATTCAATCCTATGTGCTTGTATTACACAATACACATTCCAATCTCAGTTGAATACATTAAAGTTACATACAATTAAAAGAAATAGTTAAATACATCTCAACAAGAAAGGAAGATTATGTAGGAAAGAGGGAAATCTAGACACGCATACAACACCATACATAAAAATATTTTATTATAAAAAAATGTACATTCTATTGGTATTATGCTTATTAAAAAAATATTTACATTGCATTGCAAAATATATTTTATCATCACAGATATGAATAAAAACAGAAACACTTCGATCAGGGCTGAATTTACATATAATGTTATAGAAGCATCAAGTTAGATAAGAAATCTAGATTACAATGTGTTGAAAATCTGACTCTGACTATGTTGCGTTAGCTGTGACTATATGTTTAGATTAAAGTAATAAATAAAATTGTGTAATTTTTATTGAATTATAATTTCATTAAACCAATTCACTTATATGTAGCATATCACATAAAAAAAATCATCCTTTATAATTGCACAGTAAAATCATTGAAAAACATGATAAAAAAAATACTTTATCACCCGAAATTATAACCACAGTGATTATAATATAATCATTATGACAATCAACTTATAAATAAATATAACCTAATTTGACTTCCAATGGTTCCAGTGTTGAACTGCTAAAAAAAGTCTGGTAGGCACACTGTTAAAACAAGGTCTCCCTATTATTGAATAATTTGCTTGCAGTTTTCCACGCCATATTGACTCATCTAAAAATGATTTAATCTCCATAAGTTGCTCCACAGTTGGTTTATCCGTTGTAAAATTACCTGTAAATAAATTATTTTTATGAAAACAAAACAATGTTTTATAAATGAAATTTGTGGGCATTCAATCAGAAGCCATTAACTCCAATTTTACCTAAAAAGTGAAGCTAATTCTAAAAGATGTAAAAACGTAGTCTGGCAACAGAATTTCACAAATATGTACATACATAAGCAAACCATTTTTCTTTAACAATTTGGATAAAAGAAGTGGTTTGCTACTACCAAAACCACCTGCTGTGCATATGTAATCAGCCACTTCACAGAACATAAATTGAGGGTAAAAAAAGAAAACATAGCATGAATGTAACTCAAGGAGGTCTATTGATTATTAATATGGGCACAATAGTACAAAAAGAATTGTATTAAAGAATATTTTGGATAGTCATTGACTTCAGGGGGTCAAGTCTAGTCAAACTGTGAAATCAAAACACTTAAGATATTATGGATCTCCATATGATAATTACATCCATGATATGGAAAATCATGAGGGTTTTGATTTCACAGTTTG
This sequence comes from Molanna angustata, assembly GCA_963576475.1. Taxonomy (NCBI): domain Eukaryota; kingdom Metazoa; phylum Arthropoda; class Insecta; order Trichoptera; family Molannidae; genus Molanna; species Molanna angustata. The sequence continues at coordinate 25,947,450 of OY754966.1, forward strand.
ACCTTTTTAAACGTAGAGCATTGAACAAAATCTCTGAAAATAATAAACTTTATAGGAAATTTCCAATAGGCACCATATCAATGACAGAAGTTTTAAAGGCTTTTAAAGAAATGCAAAAATAACTACACAAGGCATAGAAATGTAAATATGTATCTCATTTTGAAGTGACTTTTGCTTGGATGTCCACGGAATAGTATACATATTTTTAAATCTTTATTTGTCACAGCAACCAATAGAGGTGGAGTTGAGATGTTCGAAAAATATTCTGAGATTATTTATGAGAAATAGTGTAAATAATGAAAACATCCATTTTAAATTGAGAGTATAGTAATGCTTCTACAACATAGATTTCACCACCAGTCTACAAAAATTATTCAATCTTGATTTTTATCCAATCTTATACTTATATATCGATAGATACTCTTTACAATTGGTATTTTTTTTCGCTAGTTAATTTGATAAATATTCATCTTAAAACTAAATATTACCTATTACAGCTAAACTTAGTGATTTTAGATCGTGTGTTTGATCAACTTCTCCAGCAATATTCCATCCTCGGCCTTCATATGTCAAACCATCTCCACTTATCATAAAATTAAAGGGCAAATCTGTCATATTGTATCTACTGGAGTTTTGAAAATTTTTCTAAAAAAAAATTAAATTAATACAAATGGTAAATGAATATAATTCAGACATCAATAATTATTGTTAATCTGTACATAATTGATTATATGACAAAAGCCATTATTGATAAAAAAAATAAACATAATATATAGATGGGTGATGGCAAAGCGGTTAACGCTCTTGATAAACCAGTGGTTGTGAGTTTGACTCCAGCCATGACCGATTTCATTCAGCTATAGCACAAGCATTTATATTTAGTGTAGGAAATGTATAAGGAAGTATATGTCATTGTTGCAAGGACATATTCATTCTTTTAAATATAAAGGGAATAAACATAATTAAAAATGGGTCTGTGGCAGAGCGGACAACACACTGGATTAATAATCAAGAGATGGTGAGTTTGAACCCATCCTAGCTACCTTGACCGATTTCGTTCGCCTATAACCCGTGCATTTATCCTTAATTTAGGTAGTATATGAGGATGCATATATACTTTTCACAAGAACATATGCATTCTTTAAGAAAAAAACTCTAAGTGAGTACCCGAAATACGTTGCAATTTCACTTAAAGAAAGTGTTTATGTGTCTGTCTTTCCCGCTCGACCTTTCAGACTCTTTCGTCTTTATTCCATTAAATGTAAATGGGAATGATCTGTTGGGAGTTGCACATTCAACATGGTACAAGTAGATCATTTTCATTGGATTCCTTTGCGAGATGTCAAATAAATAAATAAAAAATTAAAGATCTTTCCAGATAAGCGCTAAACAAATCTCCAAAGTTTCGTCGCCATTGCATGAATGGTATAGGAGTGCATCAATCACAAACGTATATATCCATTTGCATATACATAGATTTCATAATAGAGAAAGAAATAAATATTTTCATTCAAATTCCAAATGGGTAGGCAGGTGCATAGTTGTTATTTGATTTGGTGCACATAGGTGAAAATTAAAAAGTTTTTAATAGATAGGTTTTAGTCTTGGTATGACCATTTTGATTAGCTGCACACATTCACCGAGGTTCAGATTATATTTGAAATGATAGAATGCAAAAAAATCACCTGCGTATCCAACAAAAGGTTTTTACATTTTTCAAAACTAAAGCAGTCAATTGTATTTGTGTGAGTTAAAATAATGTATGGCACAGGTTTCTCCGTAAGATTTTTAAATACCCATCGGGGTGATTTTGCTTCCCACTCAGATCTTGAAATCATCTCAAAAGAAAGATCTACAGGCCATGCTTCGTCTAAAAAAAAGAAGAAATATCAGCACATGTCAAAAAATTATTGTAGAAGAACCAATTAATGTAGATCAGTAGCCTAATATTTTGTAAGGAAAAGAGTAGATATTTGAAATAAGGACAACAATACATGACATATATAGTGCCTGTTAATTACCCAAGAGGCGGCATTACATAATAAATTTTACATTTTAGGTCAAACAATTTTATAAAAATATTGCTGGAAATAAACAAACTTTTTTATAGAAAGTTTTTCTTTCGTACAACAATTAGATCAAGAGCCAGTGACAGCCAGACTTACATCGTAGTATAAAAGCTGAATGTTTTTCTACGTAAGGATAACAGGTAACTATGATTGGCTAATATGTTTCCCAAAAAGACAAGTTTCGACTGTTCCAACACCTTTACAGATGCTTTTTATGACCCTTTTGACGTTTACAAACACATTCAAAATCTCACCAATAATAAGAACAGGGCTGTGTATAATTATTTTAATACAAGGCTGTGCTTTATGAACTAGATATTTATTTTCATGAGTTCAGGTGACCGGCCTAGTGCATACTAGATGTCACTTTCTATTGAATTTTCTTACAAAACATTCATCTTTGAAGGTGTCTGGCAGGGGTTTTCCACCAACCAAAGAGTCTGTCAATGGATGGTGTAATTTCTAATAGTAGTCGCTACAGAATATAAAAAATCGCAACTATGACATAACTGAGCACCAATTATCTGTAACTTTGCTTCCTCATATTTCCCAAGACGAGCACTACTCAGGTTTCATATTAGCCAACCATTGCTACCTGGTATGGTATCCTTACGTAGAAAATCATCCAAGTGTATGTAAGTCTGGCTGTCGCTGGCTCTTACTTTAAACGATTGTATTGACTAAATTTCCCAAAATTCAGAAAGTATAAAACATAAATTCAAAAAATAATATCTATAGTAAAATAACTTACATTTAAAATAAAATAATAAACCTTTAGTTCACAACTTGTCCGTATATGAACTGACATTTAGGTGGGAAATCAAAAACCCGATGGAAGTTACCAAAAAAACGAGAGGCGAAGTTTTTTTCGTTATTCCTACACCATACATAAAAAATGAGAGACATATTACTAGACCTCTGTGACAGGCAATACCAAAATAATCTTGGAAAATAATAGTATTCACAAATAATTGGACAATTAATTAATTTCATCTGAATTTCGGGAAATTTAGACAATACGACTCCTGAAGTAATGAGAACATTTTTTACTATATATTACTGTAAAATAAATTAACATACCTTCTTCTAAAAGCAAGAATATACTGGCAACTATGCCAAATATAAGAACAGCTAGCATGACCAAAATGAATATTGGTATAAGATTGGACCTCCTATTTGGTGTAACATTTCCAAGAAGAGGTGTGCATTCGTGTGGAGCTTCAATTGGTACAGGAGTCTCTTCATCATAATATTGTCTTCGAGACTCGTGTTCTACAAACATTATAAAAGTGACTCTTAGATTTATTTATGTTACTGAGAGTAGACAAGTTATCCAAAAACATTCTAAGGTGACATGGAAGAAACCAAGTGTTTTTTTGGGTTTTAATTTTTTTTTTTAATTTACTGAACATTTCTTTAATAATTATCAATTATTTGTGATCATTAGTGACCTGGGGGGCAAGTCTGGTTCGACCGGTGAAATCAAAAACCCAATGATCTAGCGTCTAGTCTAATCAATCGGCGAAATCAAAATCATACATGTTTACCCATATCATGGATATAATTATCCATGAGAAGATATTGTAGAACTCCATATAATAATTATATCCATGATATGGGTAAACAAGGAGGGTTTTCATTTCGACGGTCAACCAGACTTGCCCCCCTGAATTATTCACATTTTTTTTTAAAGGATGAATATATCCTTGAAACAAGTACATAATATACAATCTTATACATTCCCTAAATTAAGCATAAATGCTTTTGCTATAGGTGAACAATATCAGTCGTGACATTTGTATTATTTTTTCATAAAGGTGGTGGTATTTTATTTTATTTATTTAGGTAAATAAACAGGATTAAACCTACAATTATTTTACACGATTAATCTTAAAAATTAATTACATCACTGTGTATAACATTTCAAATTATAAAGTACAAAAATTAAAATAAACCAAAAGCATACAAGGTAGTAGGTACAAATATTAAAATAAATTAAAGCATTCAAGGTAGTAAGTAGGCATTCACTTGTGTACAAAAATATATACCGAAGTAGGTAGGAAAGAAACATCCAAAAATTCGCACCACATACACATACCTACATAATATTAACTATCCCGCATTGCATACTATGTGAGCACAGATTGCACAAGCTTCACAAATCAAGACAAGAAAATATATTTTTTAAATTCATTTAATTCTGAGAAAATATCTACAAGAGGTCTGGTCAACGATATGATATTAAAATCGCAAGTAATTCTAGGGAGGGGGGAGAAATAGCCTATATTAGTTTTATATGACTTTAAAATAAAAAAGTCCCGAGATCTTGTATACACTTTTTTTGCGTTAAAATTCAATAGACGCAGTATATTGGGGGCATCTAGTCTGCCATTGACTACATTATATACAAAAATTAAGCCAACCATTCTTCTTCTTTCCTTCAGGGAATTAATGTTCGGTAAACGGAAATAATTTTAATATATTTGTTTTTTTTAAATTGGATTGCGTGCGGTTATTAAATTTCTTTTCAACAAATTCTTATAGTCATGTTGTCTTTTTTAAATTTAACTAAATTAAATACACTGCCTTTGTAGATTGGATAATTGTGTATTTTTTACAAAAATGTCCTAAATGAGCCAAGTTTTGGAGTTATCTTCTAAAATGTGAAAATTCACATTTATTCGTGAATAAAGTGGAAAATTCTCAAATAAAATTGAGTTTATTGCTAACGTGAATAATTTAGGACTCTGGTAATCATGTATTCAAAAATTGACTACCACACACCCAAAAGAATGTTTTAAATAAAATTATGTTATTACTTATTACCTACTAGTTGCATGTAACACATGAGATCCAACTGTCGATAGCGGTAGTATGTATAGTTGAAGAATAAGTACCAAACTATAAACCCATAAATACAAATTATTTAATATTTTAGGATATTTTGTTTTCTATACAACACATGTAGGTATGTATGTCAAGATAGGACAGTATGGAGGTCAGTCATTTTTTCTACCCAGAATATGAAAACAGCATGATGGTATGTATGTATGTTTGGAGATTTAAGTATCAAACTATTAAGTCTTCTTACATATATTACTGTGTATAGGAGACTGCCATACAAATTGTATGAAGCAATGTCGTCACTAAATTCAATTTTTATAAAAATTGTCAAAAAAAATTTGAGATATATTTCAATAAAAAACATTTTTTATAGAAAATTAAATTCTCTAGTTTACATGTTTCGGCATTTTTCGATATTTTTAACAGAAATGGAAATAAAGGCAGGTAAAAACAAAAATTTGTCATACCAATTTTTTGCTTCTTAATAAAAACAGTTTGACAAACCCTGGAACTGTTTTTCAAAATCCATTTCGAAATACTATATTTGTACGAAATTTCAGCATTCTGGCTTTTATAGTTTTTGAGATATGTGGACAAATGCCATAAAAATATTGATAACCCCTGACTGGAGTATAAAAGTTTTGAGTAGCTAAAATTGTCTATTTATTCTGAAATTTTAGATTTTGTGAATCCAGCGGATCAAAAGTTATAAGGGGGGGACAGACACATACACAGACACACAAAACTCAGATAAAATTTTCTACTTCGAATTCTGAGTAAATCCATGTATGGGAACATATATGCTGCGAAGCCTCTAAGTTGGTGTTTTTAGCATGCAAAAAGTCCACTACGCCATACAAAATGTTCTTAGTATTCCTTATACGCGGGTCTTGGGTTAATACTTTGTTGATATGTTAAGACAATAAATTCTCTTGAACAAATCGACAGTTGGATTACTTCAAACACAATATACTCGAATAAACAGTTGTAAGAAAATACATAAAATTAGTTCTATAAATCCATACCATCATTAAATCCCCTGCGGGTCATAAACTACCTAAAAGAGCTAAGACTCGAGGGGATACTGTAACAGGAAACCCGGTAAGCAAGTGAAGGGGAGCGCAAAAGATCCTAAGGGTCGCAGTGCATAAGAACATCTCTTAATAATAATAATAAACCACATTATTGAAATTGCTACCGGATTGGAATGAACCGTTTCCTCCTCAGGCTGATTTCAATCCAATTTCAATAATTTGGTTTAAACAAAGTAATAAAATATAGATTATAATTTTTTTTCAAAGTTAATAATTCAACATTTTTTAATTGCATATACGCAAACATTGGATTTTGTTCCCTATCGGGAGTCAATTGATATTTTTATTGACAAACTTTTAAAATCTCAATAGAGACGAAGTTGGGATATTATAGAAGAACCAGGAATTCAAGGCACCTGCAAGGCTTACAACCTGTCCTCGGCTGGTTTACGTGATCACTTTATGCACTTGCGCAACGTTCACCAATTATGCCTTCTTATTGAGTTCCTTTGCTTATTGAAATATTAAAAGTTTGTCAGTAAAAATATTGAAATAATTATTGATATTGAAATTGCGACCGTTTTCGGAACCAACCATTCCCTCTTTAAGAAGATTTTCAATGCAATTTCAATTAAGTGGTTTATACAAATTAATAATTCAATATTTGAGAATATAGGATAAACATTGATTACACAATATGGTTAAAGGTTTGCTAAAAAGATTTATGAGTTACTTGTCCGTTGTAGATAAAAAATCCACAACGTCAAATCAAAAAAAAAAATAGCGCCTTGCAATAACAAACAGTGCTTTCAATTTGACTCAGGGGCATGATCACAACTCACTTTAGGTCACTAAGCTGGGCAGTCCCAAGCGAGATGTGTTCAAGATTAATCTCTTGTAAATAATATGTTGCTATAAGTCGCATCAGTAAAGTTTTGCAATATTTCTAATAGCAAATAAATTCTAACTTTTGAAAGTTTAAATGCAAACTATTGAATATTAACTTTCATTTGAATATTATTACAAGTAAAAAAAAATTAATTTTATCTGCCACCTTGTATTTTGATATATTATACAAAAACTAATAACTGATGAAATTGCACCCTGCAAGTCTATACTTCGCAAGAAAGTATATTATTTAATACAATACAAGTTTCAACTTAACAGCTCACACAAGGAAAAATCACTATAAGAAATTTTAATTGGTGAATGAAGCAATTTTTATTTATTATTTATAAATATATATTCTTAATTGCGTAAAGTGATCACTAAAGCCAGCCGATGAGGGCCCTGTGCAAATGGGTAACCTGCGTATTGTAGTCTTGAGAAAGACTGAACACTGTCCTTTAGGATAGGGATTTTCAATTTGTATAAAAAAGAACGGTGATCACGAAAATGCCATTGAAAGCTTTGAAATATTAATGTTTAATTAAAAATTTAACTATAAAAAAAATATTTTTCATCAAAATTATAAACGGTCTGTCATTGGTTGTCATAAATATCTGTCTTAATGTTCGGCGTATGCAGATTCGCCCATCTGATTCAATAATATTTCACAAATATATCGGTTAAGTCTTCGGCGTATGTTCATACGCCCTTCTGGCTCGACAAATTCACCTATGCCATAGCAGACGCCCAAAATTATTTATAAAAAACGATAAATCACATTTTTGCAGATATGCCCTACTGGATTGACGCCCGCGATATATAAGTACTGTGCATTAAATAATATTATTTGAAACTATCCAAGAGAGATACGTTGACTAGACCTAACAGAATCTATCTATCCTTGTTAACTTATGTGCATTTCTTTCTGTCATTGTTCATTTATATTTTTTTTATTGCGCGTACATCTGAGCAGAACAGAATCTATTCTTTAGTCCATCTCTTTCTGGTGGCTAGTCCATTTGCAACTACTAGATTCTCTGTTCTGTATACATACTACATAATTTTCGACATGTTTTCATTTGGTAAAAACATAATTACAATTTATAATCTAACTTGGGAATTTTATGATCATGGGAATATAACAGTCATATTAATACACCTCAAATCCGAAAAATATTTGAAATATACATTTTTAGCATCCTAAATAATATTTCACTGAACTCAATAATCAACCAGAACTCTTAGATTAATTGGAGCGATTACAAAATACATGCGTTTGATATATTTTTAAATTGAAAAAATTTACCACATATCGGAATACCGAACTCTTTTAAGGTGGTTGCCAATCAGGCAGCATACGAACCTACATACCCTCACACTTCTATACAAGGTCATAAACAACCCCAACGTTACAGTTTATCATTAATAATTAACAGACAATAAAGGTATACCTTAAAACTGGCTTACATGTCTCGTGTATCATTTAATTATTACATAATTTTTTCAAAAATACTTTTTCATAGTACTTTAACAGTCAATCAAATTTAAAATTATTACCCATAGTCCAATTGTGCAGATATTATTATATACTTTATGCACACTTGATGGCAATACATAAAAACAAATTGGTTTTGCCAACACTAAATTCTTATACTTGTTGCTAAAAAGCTGTTTAGCCGAAAAGGTGGGTGAATTGCACATATACCAACGAAGCAAAAAAACACAAATTTGCGCTCTGCGCACCCGGAAGCCAGGGGGGCAAGTCTGGTCAGCCGGCGGAATCAAAGCCATACATGTTTACCCATATCATGGATATAATTATCTTATGGAGTTCCAAAATATCGTAAGATATATAGAACTCCATATGATATGGGTAAACATGTATGATTTTGATCCCACTGGTTACCACTATTGCTTTTATAGTCCAGTTTTGCAGAATTTTTTCCACTATATACAAAGGAGTGGTTGCCAACTTTAAATTTTTTACAATGCTTATAATCAATCAAATTTTAAAGAGTGGGCTCCACATCAAATGAGACACTACATGGTGGATTGACGAAATAAGTCGGATTATAAGAAACAAACGCGACATGTTAAAAACTTGGCAAAACTCAAAAACAGATGAAGACCACAAACGATACAAGGAGATGAAAAAGCTAGCTAGATCAGCCGTCGCTTAAGCAAAAGAAATGGCATCCTGGAGAGATTGGAAGGAGCACCGAATGAAAATACTATATACAAAATTGCCAAACAGCGACATAGATCTACACTAGATTTGAAACACATCAGGTATATCAAAGACGAGGACGGTGTTCTGCTGACATCAAATGAGGCGATAAATGACAGAAGGAAGGATGGAAGGAAGGATTGGAAGGAATTCTTCTAAAAACACCAAATTGACAGTTTTTATATATATCATTAACAAAATGTGCTTCTTTACGTAGAAATATATTTTGTAAAATTTCGTCATTATTTTATGTAAATATTAATCATTAAAGTTGAATTTTACTGGTAAGTTGCTCGATATTTCATTTATAAAATTTGTGTGATTTATGAACGATAAATAACTGAAATATTTGCTTTTTTCATATAAAAGTAAAACATACATGTGTTATAAGTAAGGTATTCATAATTTTAATTGTAAAAAACATATAAGGTTTTTTTTTATAAAAACAAAACGAGCCCCAATTGGGGCTCACGGTAAATAGCATGTATTTTAGTAGGCATATGTAACAAAATGTTCGTTTGTATTTCAGTGTCATTATGGGCAGCAAAAGTTTTATATCATTGAATATTTTTCTTCTTCTCTCTTATCTTATAATTAAAGAATATGAAGAACTACATGGATGAAGGTGATTTTGAAGATACCGAAGAGCCAAGAGGTTGTGTGGATATAATTTTGTTGCCACCTGATGATGTGGATAGTCTGTCAGACGAAGAAGGTTTGGATGAAAATTTATTGTAAAACACTATTCCCAATAATGTTCCAGGACCCATTGAATTACATGGTATTCCATCGAATGAAGCTCCGCAAAACCAAATAATGAAACAGATAAAATATCATCTATGTGGCAAAAGGAGGGGGCATCATTTACTGATAATGAGTATAACAGTGATGAATGTACGAGGCGTAGATTGAATATGATTACCAAATTGAAGGGGAAATCTCCCGTTGAAATATTTGAACTACTCTTTGATGATGATATCCAAGATGCAAAATAACCAATATAAATTTACTTTCTCCAATAAGTGCCAAAAGGGATTGGAAAGATAATAATATTGTTATGGTTCTCTCAAATCAAGTCTAGATGGTCTAGATCAGAATACAAGTGTCAATACCTCAACTAAATGCACTAGCTCAATACAATAAGTTCATGGGAGGAGTGGAAAGATGGTACTGGAATATACAAAAGTACAGAATAAAAATATGAGCAAGGAAATAATACTTTCATCTCTTCACAAATGAAATTTCAATAAAATGTCAGTTTTTCTATTTCAATTCGAAAAATGTCATGTCTCATTTATATAATTATCCTAAAACCTAAGATAATATGGAAGAAAAAATGAAAAAAAAAATTGGCAAAAAGCGGGTTAAACCTGATGAAATCAAACTAGCACTCCAGAAAATGGAAAATAAAAAGGCCCTTGGCTTGGTTCTGACAATATGCCTGCTGACATCTGGAAAATGATAGGACAAAATACGCTTCTCTGGCTCTCGGTGCTGTTCAATAAAATACTTGCAGTTAGTAAAATACCACTGTCATGGCGTAATAGTTATCTGTGCCCTATATACAAGAATAAGGGAGACATGGCAAACCGCAACACTTACAGAGGAATCTCAAACTCATGTCACATACGCTGAAACTCTGAGAAAGGGTCCTAGGAACAAGACTTTCGGCCATGGCAACCACTTCACAGAACCAGTTTGGGTTTACAGCTAGCAGATCTACAACGGAAGCCATCCAGACAATAAGAGTGCTGACAGAAAAATATCGGAGTAACAAGGAAAATCTATACATGGTTTATATTGATCTGGAGAAAGCCTTTGATAGAGTCCCAAGAGATCTTGTATGGACACCACTGCAGACACATAATATCCTGGAATCATACATCGCAATGGTGCAAGATATGTATGACAGGATTAATACTAGAGTGAGGGGCCCAGCTGGTACAGGTGACCCATTCCACGTTAAGGTAAATGTTCATCAGGGAACAGCCTTGAGCCCACTAATTTTTAATCTTGTCATGAACTACGTCACCAAAAACATACAACCAGTTTCATGTTGTTTATTGTATGCCGACGATCTATGCTGATCTCCAGAAAGGCTCCGAAGCTCCAAGAGACCTTTGATATATGGGTGAAAGAGCTTGAAAGGCATGGATTAAGAGTAGGCCGAACAAAAACCGTGTTTATGGAGTGTAACTTTAGAGGATCAGAAGCCATTGGACAAGATATACTTCTGGATAATGAAATAAAGCTACCCAAAGTGTTGCACTTCAAATACCTTGAATTCATGCTGACATCAGGTGCCCAGGTGGATGAGGATGTCAACCACCACGTCAATGTGGCATGGCTGAAGTGGAGATATCTCTCTGACGTACTATGCGACAAAAGAATGCCTATCCAAACTAAGGGCAAAATATACAAAACAGTTGTAAGATCTGCAATGTTATACGGATCTGAGGGCTGGACAGCATCAAAAAAGCACGCATAACAACTGCACACGACTGAAATGAAGATGTTGCGCTGGGCAGGTGGTGTGACATGCCTTGACAGAGTTCACAACGAGTACGTCAGAGGATCCTTTAAGGTAGCCCCAATAGAGGAGAAATTAAAAGAAGGCAGATAACGATGGCATGGCCATGTCATGCGAAGGGAGGACACCTTCTTCTTCTCTTCTTCTCAGCCCAATCCCGTCCACTCCTGGACGAAGGCCTCCTCCATCTCCTTCCACGCCACTCTATGCTGTGCTCTGAGCAACCAATTGGCACCAGCATAACGGCTGATGTCATCTCTCCATCTCATTGGCGGTCTTCCAACACCTCTGACTGTCCTTCTCGGTCTCCAAGCCAACGCTATCCTTGGCCATCGGTCTATCTAGCCACGTGGCCCGCCCATCTCCACTTCAGGGTAAGAATGCAGTGGACGACATCAACCAATTTTGTTCTTTCCCTGATGGTGTCGTTTCGCACCCTGTCTCTCAGACTTAATCCTAACATGGCTCTTTCCATGGCTCTTTGGGTGACTCTTAGTTTTTCAGCACTTTTCTGAGTCATTGTCATAGTCTCCAAGCCATAAGTAGCTAACCTACTCCGTCAAAACTGTGCTTGGTATCCCCTCAAAACCATGAGGAAGAGGCAGACCGCCGGCGACATGGTGGACGAGTATCGAGAGGGAGCTGGTGGCTCAAGGTGTCCCACAGGCGACCCAGTCACAGATCAAGGCGACTGATGACCAGTAGGCCCTACCCCGGATGAACTGGTATAGAGGGACAGGAAATGATGATGATAATCAATCAAATTTTAAACCATTTCCCATCTAAGTGAAATTTTGTATGCACTCTTCTTTTCGGTGACAATATTATAAAAACAATTGCTTATTCCTTCACATATTGCATTAAAGCTAGTTACTTTTATAATACAGGAGGTCAAAATATTCTAGTTATAATCCAATCTGAGATTACCAGATAGGAAGTCTCATAAACGTAGTCATTGATATTCAAATATTGCCATTTCTAAAACTTATTTGGTCAAAGCGACTTTGATTCATTGGAAAGGTATTGAATCATCAAATAGAAACTGGTAACAAATCTAATTATTATTATTATGAATAAGCCACTGCACAAATTAAATAAATTTTTTGATTACAAAACTCTATAGAATATCTATTTTGATGACTAATGTATATTGAACTTTCAAGTAAACAAAGAATTAAATTACAGTACAATTATCTCATGTCAATTGCAATAAGGATATTGACACAATATGATAATATGTTCAATATATCATGTAGGTACCTACATTAATTCAGAATTCCATTAACAAAGGAATGCATATATAAAATCGGTAATTACCAAGCACATAAGACTATTATTTAAAGAAGAACATCATTAATTTATACTCACCTACTGGAGAAATTAGAGGTTGCATTTCATTTATTTATAGTATTATTACAAAAAATATATAGATATTCACATATTTAAAACACGTTATTATACGTACATATAAAAAAACACTTTACTATCAACTATAAACTAATAGTTCCATAACACGCTGATGAATTATACAATGTTTATATTAATTGTTTTTTTATAATATGCGATAATCAACTACATAACAAATTTGACTTCAATAAAATCTCTATTCTATGTTTGACAGTTTGACTCCATAACCTGCCACCATAGAAAACTGTCACTGTCAAAGAAAATAACTACGATTTACTACGATAATATCATAGACGTAATAGTATATGGACTACGCACAAAAGCGTATTGCTTGGCAGGTTTTCGGCAAACATGATTTATATGGAAAAGCCACGTGACTGCAGTGTACTAATGGCAGCAAGGCATATTTTCATCGTAAAAATTATTTCTCAATACAGATCATTTTTTTATATGGCAACCCACCTATTTCTTAGCACGGAAATAAGGATTATTATGGTAACACTAATAAGCCACAGCGCCCTTGGAGTGATCTTGTATCACTAAACGGCGCTTTATAAATTCTAATTATTATTATTATTAACACTCAAAATGTTGACAAAAGTGTCTATTTATACTAGCGTCTACAATTCGCATTTACCATTCCGTATTTTGTTTCCGGTTGGCTCTCTGATTGGTTGAGATCTCGTAGTATGGAGTCAAATGAGCTGTGAAATTTTATATTTAATGTGAAAAATTAAATAAAAAACGTAAATTATAATAATTTATAATTCAATTTATAAAGTAACTCGCTCACGCGAGTATTATAAACAAACTTAAACCTAACCTAAGAAGCGGTTTGCAGCTGCCTCGGCCGTCCAGTGAGCGCGGTCCGTGCATAGAACATACTAACTATTGGAGGTTATCGTATTGTCAAAATATAATCTTTTTATTCACACACTTTATTTTTTCACAAATGTTTGTTTGTGATCAGCTGATTTGGCGCCGAATTTAAATAAAAATAACGCGAAAAGGAGAAGTCGCGTAAACTAAATATCTATCTATTGTCTATCTTAATATAAAAATATACTATCATTAGAAAATTTATATTCCTGGTAGTAAAATTTAGAATGAATAAAATATTTCATACAACATCAGCATATTTTACCATATTGAGATTGTCAACATTTCAAGAAGAAAAAATGAACGCTTACTATGGTGTGGAGAGTATAGTGTTGGCCACAACCCACTCGTTTAAATTTTGGGTATTTTTTTATCTCTATTATTAATTTTAACTTGCCTATGTTTTTCATTTTTATTATTTTATTTGTTGTTTTTTTATGATTATGGCAATGCACATGTATATATTTTTTTCTTGATTGTTTAACAAATTTTTGTAAATGCTCTAATGAGCGAATAACTTAATAAGTAAATAAATATTTAAACATTATCTTTTGTATTGAAAATAAATTTAAAATGTGGTTAACAGATTCTTGGAATATGAGTTTTTCCATCAGGTTCTTTGGTTTACCTCCTATTTCTCTCTGTCCCGCTGGCTCAGAGCCACCCTAGTGTGTTCAGACAGTTGTCAGTCAGTAGTTGTCCGGGAGTTCATTCATGGATACGTAGTCTAACGCTAGTCGAATCGAATTATATTGTCCGCGAACAGGATTTTATCATAAAAATTTGATTGACTGGGCTGTCGGACGGCTTTAGGATTTTTAACTGTAACCTATCTCCTAAGTGCTTCATTGCAATCCTGGTTCGAGAGCATTTTGGTAAGATGTTTCCAGTTAAATATTATTTATACCATGCCTGTGTTTTTATGTATTTGTCTTTTCAGACACATGACGAGTTGATTATATTTTATAAGAATATTCATTTCAGAGACAACATTTTGTACTTTACTTTCCAGCAAGAGCTAATATGTTTAATTTGTACTTTTCATCTATTGTTGTTCTTCGTCTGTATATCCACCAATTTCATGGATGTAATTATTCTTTTCAGTGGTCGCCACCAATGCTCTTTTCTAATTAATTTTACTTCTTAATTTTTCAGAAATTATTTATCATTCGGACCGTCTATATACCACGCGATATCAATTTGGTGCGTTTAACCATAGACTACTGTCAGACACAAACCGGCGTGAGCCAGGTTGGTTTTTATCTTTAAAAAATTAAAATAATTTAGTACGAAAGGATTAGTTATTTAAAATAATTTTTAAAATTTGATTATGTAGGCTAAGGTTTAACGTAGAGCTATTTTTGTTCAGCTTTTTTTTTTTTTTTAGCGAAACGTATATCAATTTCGCGTCTCAACGTGGAGTCATTGTTTTTGTCACACGACGAGTTATCAATTAGATTGTTATCTCGTGGGGCCAAATTATTATAAAAAAAATGAAAATTATTGTCAAAATCGTTTACGTTAAAACCTACTGCTTTGAAGGCCTCACGGTGGATAACACCAAATTGTTAACATGGTATTTAGACGTTCCGAATGATAGATAATTGCTGAAAAGTACAAATTAAACATATTAGCTCCTGCTGGAAAGTATAACAGAAAAATAAACTTTAAAAACTGCCGCTGAAACGGATATTTGTGTTAAAAAAACATTATCGGCTGTGATGTGTCTTACAAGATAAATACATTAAAATACAGGCATGGCAAACATAATATATAACTGGAAAGATCTTATCAAAAACTACTCTCCAACCAGGACTACAACGAAGCACTTATACTATCACTTAATTACTTTTTTATAAATTAAAACTATCTTAAAATAATGCTATCGTTGCTAATGGTCTCTGGAAGAAATTTCATTAATAATACTTAATTTCATCCCGGGATATAGGTAGAGGATCTGAAAAGAACTTTATCACTACTTTATACAATTAAAAATCCTAAAGCCGTCCGACTGCCCAGTCAATCAACTTTTTATGATAAAACCCTGTTCGCGGACAATATAATTCGATTCGACTAGCGTTAAGCAGCAAAATATATTCAAAACAAATATACTGGCATATCAAGATCGATATGAAAAATATGCAATTTTTACTTACTTCAGCAAGGCATTCGTCAAATTTTGTTGGATAGTATAATTCACGGAGAAATAAAAAATAGGCAGGTCTGATCCTGTTCGTGGGCCTGGATTTATGAACTCACGATTGCCATTCTCTTTTGTATCTTATTTTACTGATTGTATAGCTAATTGCAAAATAAATACAAAATTATTCAATCTTATATGAATATCCGATGAATCAAGCTAGTAAAGTTAAACATGCATTGCCATCGGTTATACACAAATTCTGAAAGTATCAGAACTCTTACTAGTCGGGAAGTTAGTCAAAAATCGATTGCAAAATTCCAGTACGGACAGACAAGTGAAGTAGATAAAAAAGGGTGTAAAAAGTAGTAAAATAATCATCATTACATAATAACAAAAACATTCTTTATTGAGAATTGAAATTAGAACAAAGTCTTTACCTTATAATGACAAAAACAAATTAAAATAACAAAACAATTATTATAGTTTTTTTATTAATTTGAACCTTGTAGAAAAAGTAATTCACAGCCATTTTAATATCTTCTTAAATTATTTTTAAACATGTCATTAAAAATCAACTAGTTCAGTCACCTTGTAGAAAGAGTAATTCATCGCCATTTTAATATCTTCTTAACAAAATATTTTTAAACACGGAATTAAAAATAAACTAGTTCAGTCACCTTGTAGAAAAAGTAATTCATCGCCATTTTAATATCTTCTAACAAATTATTTTTAAACATGAAATGAAAAATTAACTTTTTCAGTCACCTTGTAGAAAAAGTAACTATCGCCATTTTAATATCTTCTTAGTAAACAAAAATATTTTTAATCATGACATGAAAAATAAACTAGTTCAGTCACCTCGTACAAAATAAATTCATCGCCAATTTAATATCTTCTTAACAAATAATTTTTAATCATGAAATGAAAAATAAACCAGTTCAGTCACCTTGTAGAAAAAGAAATTCACAGCCATTTTAATATGTTCTTAATTAATAAAAATATTTTTAATCATGACATGAAAAATGAACTAGTTCAGTCACCTCGTAGAAAAAGAAATTCACAGCAATTGTAATATCTTCTTAACAAATTATTTTTAAACACGAAATTAAAAATAAACTAGTTCAGTCACCTTGTAGAAAAAGTAATTCATCGCCATTTTAATATCTTCTAACAAATTATTTTTAAACATAAAATGAAAAATTAACTTTTTCAGTCACCTCGTAGAAAAAGTAACTATCGCCATTTTAATATCTTCTTAATAAATCAAAATTTTTTTAATCATGACATGAAAAATAAACTAGTTCAGTCACCTCGTAGAAAAAGAAATTCACATCCATTTTAATAATATCTTCTAACAAATAATGTAATTATCGCCATTTTAATATCTTCTTAGTAAACAAAAATATTTTTAATCATGACATGAAAAATAAACTAGTTCAGTCACCTCGTACAAAATAAATTCATCGCCAATTTAATATCTTCTTAACAAATAATTTTTAATCATGAAATGAAAAATAAACCAGTTCAGTCACCTTGTAGAAAAAGAAATTCACAGCCATTTTAATATGTTCTTAATAAATAAAAATATTTTTAATCATGACATGAAAAATGAACTAGTTGTCACCTCGTAGAAAAAGAAATTCACAGCAATTTTAATATCTTCTTAACAAATTATTTTTTAACATGAATTTAAAAAAAAACTAGTTCAGTCACCTTGTAGAAAAAGTAATTCATCGCCATTTTAATATCTTCTCACAAATTATTTTTATACATGAAATAAAAAATTAACTTGTTCAGTCACCTTGTAGAAAAAGTAACTATCGCCATTTTGATATCTTCTTAATAAACAAAAAAAAATTTAATCATGACATGAAAAATAAACTAGTTCAGTCACCTCGTAGAATAAGAAATTCACAGCCATTTTAATATCTTCTAACAAATAATGTAACTAACGCCATTTTAATATGTTCTTAGTAAACAAAAAAAAATTATCATGACATGAAAAATAAACTATTTCAGTTACCTCGTAGAAAATAAATTCTTCGCCAATTTAATATCTTCATAACAAAATATTTTTAATCATGAAATGAAAAAAAACCAGTTCCGTCACCTTGTAGAAAAAGAAATTCACGCACATTTTAATATGTTCTTAATAAATAAAAATATTTTTAATCATGACATGAAAAATGAACTAGTTCAGTCACCTCGTAGAAAAAGAAATTCACAGCAATTTTAATATCTTCTTAACAAATTATTTTTAAATACGAAATTAAAAATAAACTAGTTCAGTCACCTTGTAGAAAAAGTAATTCATCACCATTTTAATATCTTCTAACAAATTATTTTTATACATGAAATAAAAAATTAACTAGTTCAGTCACCTTGTAGAAAAAGTAACTATCGCCATTTTAATATCTTCTTAATAAACAAAAAAAAATTTAATCATGACATGAAAAATAAACTAGTTCAGTCACCTCGTAGAAAAAGAAATTCACAGCCATTTTAATATCTTCTAACAAATAATGTAACTAACGCCATTTTAATATGTTCTTAGTAAACAAAAAAAAAATTATCATGACATGCAAAATAAACTATTTCAGTTACCTGGTAGAAAATAAATTCTTCGCCAATTTAATATCTTCATAACAAATTATTTTTAATCATGAAATGAAAAAAAACCAGTTCAGTCACCTTGTAGAAAAAGAAATTCACAGCCATTTTAATATGTTCTTAATAAATAAAAATATTTTTAATCATGACATGAAAAATGAACTAGTTCAGTCACCTCGTAGAAAAAGAAATTCACAGCAATTTTAATATCTTCTTAACAAATTATTTTTAAACACGAAATTAAAAATAAACTAGTTCAGTCACCTTGTAGAAAAAGTAATTCATCACCATTTTAATATCTTCTAACAAATTATTTTTATACATGAAATAAAAAATTAACTAGTTCAGTCACCTTGTAGAAAAAGTAACTATCGCCATTTTAATATCTTTAAACAAAAAAAATTTTAATCTTGACATGAAAAATAAACTAGTTCAGTCACCTCGTAGAAAAAGAAATTTACAGCCATTTTAATATCTTCTAACAAATAATGTAACTAACGCTATTTTAATATGTTCTTAGTAAACAAAAAAAAAATTATCATGAAATGCAAAATAAACTATTTCAGTTACCTGGTAGAAAATAAATTCTTCGCCAATTTAATATCTTCATAACAAATTATTTTTAATCATGAAATGAAAAAAAACCAGTTCAGTCACCTTGTAGAAAAAGAAATTCACAGCCATTTTAATATGTTCTTAATAAATAAAAATATTTTTAATCATGACATGAAAAATGAACTAGTTCAGTCACCTCGTAGAAAAAGAAATTCACAGCAATTTTAATATCTTCTTAACAAATTATTTTTAAACATGAAATTAAAAATAAACTAGTTCAGTCACCTTGTAGAAAAAGTAATTCATCGCCATTTTAATATCTTCTAACAAATTATTTTTAAACATGAAATGAAAAATTAACTTTTTCAGTCACCTTGTAGAAAAAGTAACTATCGCCATTTTAATATCTTCTTAATAAACAAAAAAAAATTTTATCATGACATGTAAAATAAACTAGTACAGTCACCTCGTAGAAAAAGAAATTCACATCCATTTTAATATCTTCGAACAAATAATGTAATTATCGCCATTTTAATATCTTCTTAGTAAACAAAAATATTTTTAATCATGACATGAAAAATAAACTAGTTCAGTCACCTCGTACAAAATAAAGTCATCGCCAATTTAATATCTTCTTAACAAATAATTTTTAATCATGAAATGAAAAATAAACCAGTTCAGTCACCTTGTAGAAAAAGAAATTCACGGCCATTTTAATATGATCTTAATAAAAAAAAATATTTTTAATCATGACATGTAAAATAAACTAGTTCAGTCACCTCGTAGAAAATAAATTCATCGCCAATTTAATATCTTCTTAAAAAATTATTTTTAATCATGAAATGAATAATAAACTAGTTCAGTAACCTTGTAGAAAAAGTAATTCATCGCCATTTTAATATCTTCTAACAAATTATTTTTAAACATGAAATGAAAAATGAACTAGTTCAGTCACCTTGTAGAAAAAGTAACTATCATCATTTTAATATCTTCTTAATAAACAAAAAAAATTTTAATCATGACATGAAAAATAAACTAGTTCAGTCACCTCGTTGAAAATAAATTCATCGCATATTTAATATCTTAACAAATTATTTTTAATCATGAAATGAAAAATAAACTAGTTCAGTCACCTCGTAGTAAAATAAATTCACAGCCATTTTTATATCTTCTTAACAAATTCTAATCCTTGGAGAAAAAAATATTTATGGTTCCAAAAACTTTCTTTTCGGTGGTCCATATTTTTTTAAATGTTCTAATGCAATTTCATCAGGTGAAGGTGTACTAAAATCGAACATTTTTACTGGACCATTTGGATCGTAATATTGAAATTTCAATTGTGGTTTGGGTCGCTCAGCTACAAAACACATTACTCTTGCCATTGCTGACATGTTTTTGAATTTTTTTTTAAGTTCAATTTGACCCTTGGCTTGTATTTCTTGAAAATACTCTGGATCAGAAAATAAACAAGGTAAAGAAGGTTTATTGTATACAACAGGTTTAGAAAGGACTTTGGATTCATTTAAGCTTATTGATCCTATGTTAAAATCATCTTGAGGAACGGTTGACACTGGCAGAACATTCATACATTTGTCACCCGGTTTTATGATTGCATCAGTTAAATCAATATCAGATTCTGAGTCGGAATCATTAGATGTAAGAATTTTTTCATCTTTTATATCTATTTCATTCTTTTCTATAAATTGTTTGGGATTTTTCAGTTGGGTATCGTCAATTCTACAATTCGCAAGCAGATCAGTATTGTTACGCATCTCTACATCGAATTTGTCATCATTGGGACAACACTTTAGTAACATTTGTTGTACTCGTTTACGATCTTCTGATGTTGTAGCTAATGTTGTCTTAAAAACCCCAGTAGATGATTTTGATAAATGTAAATCAGCCAGACTTGTTAAGGTCATACCCGATGTGTTCGCGATTTTTGAAGATGGGGTATTGAAATTAATGTTCATTTGTGTATTCTGCATATGATCTTGTATTAATTCATCAAGAGAAGTGAAATTTGATGTATTTTGTTGTTTTGATAAATCCATTGTACTTAAGTGGAAACTGTACCTGAAACAAAACATTGTAATTTTGATTAACAAGTCATATATCTCTTCAATAATAATGATACAAAAATAAATTATATTTTATGTGGTTTGATTAGTGAGACGAGACTGGTGTGTGGTGATATTCAAATGTGTCATGCTTCCTTTTATAAGGTTATGTACACCCGCACACCTGTCGCTGGTTACCCCACATTGTAGGATATACCATTATGGTGTGGTGGTCAGTCCTTTATTCCTACCCCAAATATGTAAACAGCTTGATGGTATGTATGAGGGTGGTCCAATAAGTACTTAGCCTAGGTCTGCAAAGTAGGCATGCGTGGCTGCGATAACCTCATTCGACTCAAATTTCTGCCCAGCGAGTGACTTTTTTAAGTTTGCAAACAAAAAAAGTCGCACGGGGCCAATTCGGGAGAATTCGGTGGATGGGGCAGCAGTTTGTAGCCTAATTCGACCAATTTGTCCGTGGCAATGGCGGAAGTGTGAGCCGGTGTGTTGTCACAGTAGAAGAGCACTTATTTGCGCATCAAATGGGGCCGTTTTTCTGCAATTCAGCACAACAATTCGGCATAGTAGAGTCTTGTGATCGTTTTGCCCTTCTACAGGTAATCGGTGTAGATCACACCTTGTGAATCCCAGAAAACGGTGGCAATCACCTTTCCGGCCGATGGGACCGTCTTTGCCTTCTTCGGAGAAGATTTGCCTGAAGAAATCCACTATTTCAACTGCTGCTTGGTATCTGGTATGTACCAGTGGATCCATGTTTCGTCGACGGTCACGCAACGATGCAGAAACTCCTTCGTATTACGCTTAAACAGCTTCAAACACTGCTTTGAAATGGTCACAAGGTTGCGCTTATTGTCTGGTGTCATCAAATGCAGCACCCATCACGCCGACAACTTTCTCATACACAAAATTTCATGTAGGATATGACCCACACGGTCTTTTGAGATGCCTACTGTCTCAGCTATCTTGCGAACTTTCAATTGGCGATTTGCCAATACGTGATCGTGAATTTTTGTCATGTTATCCTCCGTGGTAGCCGTTTTCGGAGAAGAGAAGAGTCACCGTACACAGCATCCGAGCGCTCTTTGATTTCGTTGCGCAATTTCCCTTCCGAAATAAAGAATCGATTTACCGACTGATATTGCTCTTTTTCATTTTCCTAAAATCCGCAGACACGACAGTTTCCACACACGGTCAAAACGAAATTACGAGTCCGATTCGGCTTAAGTTTTGACAGTAGCTGTCTTTGACAATGTACTACACCAGTCATGGGCAAAGTACGGCCCGCGGGCCAAATGCGGCCCTTCGGGTTAGTCAATCCGGCCCGTGACATGGTTTCGAATAACCCCTAAAATTACACCTAGAATAGTCCAAAATGTAGGTATTTTCTGCATTGAATTGAAGCAACTATTTCTCGACGTTTCTAAAATTAGGTTCTACAAGGCCCTATCAAAATCAAGTTTCCCCGACCCCGAAAACTCACGCTTAGAAGATAATAGCGATATGTGCATTTTCCTACATCTGTGAACAGGTGTTTTCTACTACAATGAAGCTTCATTTAGCTTCACTACTGCGAATCAGCTCATCCCAGCATTTTTTAGAAGCTCGGTAACAGTTTCATCTATCACATAAGCCATACTCTTCTAAAGAATAATCAATTTTTGTAATGTTTTCTTATAATATAAGTATAATCTATATAATATAAGCTGTGTGTGATGTAAAAATCAAAAATACAGTTTATCACTTATATAATTCTGTTTTGTTCAATTTTTTTTGCCCGCCTAGATAATTTTTTATTTTATCTGGCCCTCCCTTGGAGGAATAAGGCCCTCCCCTTAAAAAGTTTGCCCATCACTGTACTACACGATAATCAATTTGTCTTGCGATAGTGGCGCCATCGGACGGTGAGTACTTATCGGACCGCCCTCGTATGTATGAAGTGTATCAAACTATTGAGAGTCCCCGTAGATGTGTATTATGCCATATGTATGAAAGGATGTTGATGAATATTTAAGATGTATTGCTAATGTTTTACTATAGAAAATTAAATTATCTAGTTTGGGCGTTTCAGATTTTTTCAATATACTAGTTGCATGTAACACACGAGATCCAACTGTCGACAGCGATAGTATGTATAGTTGAAGAATAAGTACCAAACCCATAAATACAAATTATTTATTATTTTATGATATTTAGTTTTCTATACAACACATGTACCTAGGTAGTCAAGATAGGATAGTATGGAGGTCAGTCTTTTTTTCCTACCCGGAATATGAAAACAGCATGATGGTATATGTATATTGTATGTTTAGAGATGAAGTATCAAACTATTAAGTCTTCTTTGATATTGTGTATAGGTGACTACCATACAAATTGTATGAAGCGATGTCGTCACTAAATTCAATTTTTATACAAATTGTTAAAAAAAATTTGAGATGTACTGCTACAATGTTAATATTTTTTATATAAAATTAAATTATCTAGTTGGGGTGTTTCGGCTTTTTTCGATATTTAAAAAAAAAATGGAAATATAGGCAGTTAAACTCATAAATTTATCATAAAAAAAATACTTTTCTTAATAAAAAATGTTTGAGAAACCCTGGAATTTTTTTGAAAAA
This sequence comes from Molanna angustata, assembly GCA_963576475.1. Classification (NCBI taxonomy): domain Eukaryota; kingdom Metazoa; phylum Arthropoda; class Insecta; order Trichoptera; family Molannidae; genus Molanna; species Molanna angustata. Next base: position 25,971,332 of record OY754966.1, read on the forward strand.
ACTAATTTGAGATTTTGTATTTGTCTATGTTTATACCAATTTTCAGCGTTCTAGCTTTTATGGTTTCTGAGATATAGGGAAAAATAAAATAAAAATTCAAAAGTTGATAACCCCTGACTGAAACAAAAATTCAAAATTCCGAGTATAAAAGTTTTGTAGGCCTGTAACTGTTTATATATTCTGAAATTTTAGGCTCTGTAAATTGAGCGGATCAAAAGTTATAAGGGGGGGGGGACACACACACACAGACATACACACACACAGACACACACACGAAATGTTCTACTCCGAATTCTGAGTAAATCCGTGTATGGAACATATTTTTTTGACTTCAAAGTTGGAAAAGCCGTGAAAAAAGTAGACCTCTCCATACAATTCTCGCGTATTCTGGCTTGATACATTGTCGATATGTTAAGAGAACAAAGTTCTCCTGAACAAATCGACAGTTGGATTAAAAAAATAGAATTATAGGCAGTTAAACAAAAATTTGTCTTTTTTTTCAAAATAAAAAAAATAATAAGAAACGCTGGAACTTTTTCATAAAATCTAATAATAATAATAAAAGACTTTTATTTATTTATACAACGGGGCGGACTTATTGCCCGCAGGCAATCTCTACCAGTCAACCACCATGGTAAATACAGTCAGTAACAGGGATAGAAGAATACAAATAGAGAAATAGAAATAAAAAATAATATATGTATAAATAAGAACAAAAATAATAATAAAAAAAAATACATCAGATAGATACACTATGTTTATTGGATGGAGGATAGGAGAGGAGAAAGGGAAAAAGACGTGAATATGTGGATAGAAAGTGTGACTTCAGACGCTTTTTGAATGCTATTAAATTAGTGGCATCTCCGATACTCTCCGGCAATAGATTCCACATCCGAGCTGCATGAACTGTGAACGAGTAAGTATAAGTAGAGGTGTGGTGTATTGGTATTGTAAGTGTGCTATTGTGTTGGGACCGTAGGTACGTTAAGACCATGTGAGGATAAGTGGGCGAATTTCTCTTTGAGGGACGTGGGTGTAAGAGGGTTATTAATAAATTGGTAGTGCAAGGAAAGAACGTGGGAATCTCTTCGGTGACGGATCTTTAGCCAGTTCAATCGTTACCTGCTCTCGGACAAGTGGTCAAATTCCAAACACATATCGAATGCAGACATTTTGTAACCGTTCGAGTTTGTTAATTTGTTCTTCAGTTGCATCCAGGTAGGCAACGTCAGCGTAGTCAAGTAATGGTAGCATGAGTTGTTGAGTTAGAGTGATTTTAGTCTTAACTGGTAAATAGTTTTTAAGTCGGTTTAGTCCATGAAAAGTACAAAAGATCTGTTGGCTTACTCCCTTTATATGACCGGACCATGAAAGATTACAATTCATGATCAGACCAAGGTTTCTGACTTCTGGAGAAAATGGTATGATAACGTCGTCAAGGAGCACCTCAGGCATGGGTGAAAACTGTGTGGTTCTGAGAAACAGGCGTTGCCCTCCAATTAATATCTAGTTAATATGTCTACCATTCAAAGGGAAATTTAGGGGGACTGCATCAATATCTTACAACCCTGCCGATGTTAATCAGAACCATTATCATTGTTATTATTTTTATTATAATAAACTGTGATTTTTCTATCATTGCATATGACAGTGTCAACGGAATTAAGCTCCACAAGGTAATGCTGGAGCTGGCCATCCCCCTTAACTTGTCCGCCTTGTCGGAATGACCATGTTTAATACATACTGCAGTGTAAAAATACAGAGTAGCACATCGGAACAGTTCACAACATATAGAGGCCTCCGACAAGGCGATGCACTGGCATGCTTGTTGTTTAATATTGTACTGGAAAAAGCTGTTAGAGACTCAGACATAGAGACAACAGGGACAATTTTCAGAAAGTCAAGTCAAATACGTGCATATGCAGACGACATCGACATAATGGCTAGAACGTTGCCTTCTTGAGACTTGAGTCTGCAGCCAATAACATGGGTCTAAAGATCAACGCTTCAAAGACATAATACATGTCAACAATAAAAGCATCACTGAACAGTATAACCGTAAGAAACAAATTAATATCAGTGGGAACCCGTCAGCTAGAAGCCATTGAATCATTCACATACCTGGGATCTCTTGTTACAGCGGACAATAACACCAGGGCGGAAATAAGGGCAAGACCTGCCGCGGAAAATAGATTCTATTATGGACTGCTAAAGCACCTAAAGTCACGACTCATCTCTCGTAAAACAAAAACCCTCATTTAAAAAACTCTTCTTAGGCCGGTCATGACATATACATCAGAATGCTGGACATTGACCAAGAAGGACGAAAGTGCATTGTTGGTGTTCGAAAGGAAAATACTTCGCAAAATATTTGGCCCTACCTGTCAAGGAGGATCTTGGAGGATCCGGTTTAACCATGATCTAGAAATAATGTATGGCGAACCAAACGTTGTCCAATACATCAAAATACAACGTCTACGTTGGCTCGGACACGTTTGTAGAATGGAGGATAGCCGGGTCCCAAAGAAAGTATTGGACACCTGTCCTGAAGGAAGAAGAAGCAGAGAAAGACCTAGGATGAGATGGCTGGACGACATCGAGGGCGATATAAGAGCGATCGGGGGGTGGAAGCAGTTTCTTGTGGAGGCCAAGGGCCACACCGGGCTGTAGCGCCATTGCTGCAATGATGATGATTTTTCTATGGATTTGGCCATAATAAATTTTCCCTATAGATACTTGTAGTATCTTGTAAGATACAAAAGAGAAAGGCAATCGTGGTTTCACTGGATTCATGAATCCAGGCCCACGAGCACAGGCGACCAGAGTACCAGCCAGAACAGGCGGGCCACATGGGCTTGCGACCATGTATGCGGGATTAAGGGTCCCATTTATGACTCAAGCCACGCTCACCACTCACCCACCAATCTCCGACTGATACTTCACTCCCCTGCGCAACCAAATCCAATAGGATGCGGATAGTGCTGCTTTTACCACCCTATCCAAAAAAAATTATTTAACCTCTTGGGAGACCCAGGTCTTTAAAGTAGGAATATAAAGATTTTGCGGGCAGGCCTCTCGCCCCCACCTCTACAGCATATATGCTTGTGCTAAAGCCATTTTGAACTGTTCTATCTACCAGCTCCTTATACTTCTTTAGTTTATATTGGTGGTCTTTTGGAATATTTGTGTCCCATGGAACAGTCAGCTCCACATAAATAACCCTTTTCAATGAAAGAGAGTAAATTGTCAAGTCAGGCCTAAGAGACAAGATGCAGATCTCCTTTGGAAGGTTATATCTCTCTGTTCTCGTATCCATTAGGATATTCCAGTCATCGGACTTCCCAATTATTTTTATTTATTTATTTATTTATTTGATCATAACAGAAAGATAGCAATGATGACATATTATCGATCGCCGATCGAGTAGCAAACAGTGTTTCATTGTGCTCCTTATTATATTTTAATATTTTATTAACTATCGTATTAACCTATAATAGTATTGAGTAAATATAATCAAGTTTAAGTGCAATTTTGTGTTGATTTAGTGATATAATTGTATTGCTTTTTCTTAATATAAATATCATTTAAAAATATTCAACAAACAACATTATTAAGAGCCACAAAGTGTTTTAAAGTGTCTTATTGTTACAAATCATATTCACCGAACACAGTATTGCTTCTCGTGATCGTTTGATCAATACAAATTTTTGATCAAATTTTATCTTCAAGAATAGAAGTTTTTTTTTTTATATAAAATCTATCGAGACGTAGATATTGACGATGGAATGCAATCACTGCAAAGTTACTTTGAGCCCAAAAAAGAAAAATTTAAAATGTAGCAGATGTTACTGTGTATTTCACTTTGGATGTGTCGGGACAACTCTCGAAAACTTTAAAAAGATGTCGAAGATATACAGAGATCAATGGAAGTGTAAAACTTGCCAAAAAAAGGATCCAAGATTGACACCTGTCAGTCGCCAGTCTTCATCGTCCGATACCCCTCCACGCCCAGTTTCGCCAATTGGTGAACCAAGTCCAGTTAAAGTCAATCAAACTAATTTGCAGAATCTTCAATTAAAACAAACAACGATACAGTATGATACATCCACCATTAAATTACCGGTTCCTAACACTACATCATTACATACTGAACCTACTCCATCAGAAATTATGTACGCGATCACGAAAATTCAAATTCAACTGACTGAGATGCGAGCAGAATTCACTGATTTTAAAGAGTCCACTAAGTTCTGCTGCGATAAGGTTGACGAGTTCAACATACGTCTCGACACGTTCGAGGCGATTTTGAATGGCGCGAGGGTACATAACAGTGAATTGGAAACGAAACTGAACGAGCTGGAGCTGCGTGACCGGCTAAATAACGCGCACATATTGGGAGTTCCAGAGAAGAGGGACGAGAATGTAATGGAAACGGTAATGAACATTGGGAACTTTTTGGGTATTAAACTATCATGTAACGATATTGACCACGCTACTAGGGTCAAGACTAAGAATGCACAAGTGGGACTCCCGAAGCCAATTGTGGTGAGGTTCATTACTCGTTCTCGGAGGGATGCATTTCTTGCTGCATCTCGGAAATCAAAGGGACTGAAATCTACGGACTTGAATTATTCCTGCAGTGCGAAGAACATCTACATTAATGAACATCTGACACCGCGGTCCCAACAACTACTGAAGGAAGCGCGAGTTGCTGGAAAGGCTGCGGGGTTTGCGTTTATCTGGGTACGAGATGGCAGGATCTTCGCCAGGCGGAATGTGACCTCCCCAATTGTGGCAATACTCAAATCAGAAGACGTCAAAAAGATTTCATAAAGTTATGTTTTCTTACACAATTACATAAAGTAGTGTTTCCCTTCTATCCTCTTTCCACACCTGTCACTAATTTCTCATGGTTTGTCGCGAAATTTTGCTTCTCGATTAGCTGTCTGCTGGTTACGTTCGTATACATAACTATACATTTCTCTCGACATTTTAACATATATATTTATCTTTTTTTTATCTCACAATGTCTATTCAAATTTATAAAAAATATTTTAATTTAATTGTATTTAACCTTGCATTGATTGATGGCGCGCGTGCGATATTATGTTCTGACAAATGTCAAATGGAGATATTTCATATAATCATGTTTTATTGTTTTTTGAAGTTGTGTATATATTTTATTTTTGTTCATTATTATTTCAGTTTTGTGAAAAATTTTGTGTATAGTGCTAAACTTGATATAAATATTTTATATGCGCTCATTGTATTGACTACCATTTACTGCAAAATAGGTAGGTACTGTTCATTTTTAGTGTATATTATGTTACGGAGCAAATATTATTATTCTATTCTGTCACATTTTATGTACGTATTTATGTGTATATGTATATATGTACACATAATATATGTATATATTTTATATATTTTTTACATATATATCTCGATTTTACTCTTCCAATTTATTGCATTTGTCTATTTCCTACCAAATTATGCGTCATATGTGTGTATATATGTATATATATATGTGTATATATATGTGTATGTGTGTGTGTATATGTATGTATGTGTGTGTGTATATGTATGTGTATGTATGTGTATGTATGTGTGTGTGTATGTGTATGTATATATATGTATATGTGGGTCATATTCACCTCCCAATCAATTATTTTCTGTCACTCGTTCATATTATATTTTATTTTTATTTTATTATATGTTTGTAATATGTGTGTGCGTATAAACATAATGTTTTTATCCATATATAAGCATATTTTTAGGCTACAACGTGTATTACCATGATATCAATTCTATATCAAAACTGTAGAGGTTTACGTACAAAAATAGATACTTTTTATCATAACATCATATTGAACGATACATTTAATTTGTTTGGAATTACCGAAACGTGGCTTTTTAGCACAATTTTAGATGGTGAACTCGCTCCTATTGACCTGTTCGATGTGTTCAGGCGCGACAGGTTTGATTGTCAGGATCCCAATTATCAGAGAAATCCCAGAGGAGGTGGAATCATGATAATTACACGCAAGGATCTGGAGGCTTTTAGTCGTGACGATTTTGAATGTTCCGCAGAATGTCTTTGGGTTACCATTCCGGAATTTAACATTCGCACTAAACAGAATCTCCATGTTGCCTGCGTGTACCTTCCACAAGGTCAGCATTATCAAGCCGCGGTCAGTTCATTTTTACTTTCTTTAAGTACAGTACATGAACAGAATCCTGATGACATAATATTTGTGATGGGTGATTTCAATATGCCTTCCATTACATGGAATTCTAATATTCCATGCAATTACTTAACACCTGGGAATCTAAGCAATAATGTTTCTAACACTCAACTTATTGACACTTTATCGTATACCGGTCTGCATCAATACAATAGTATTACCAACTCTAACAACAGAATTTTAGACTTGATCATTTCGAATGTCGACTGTTCTGTTTTTAGAAACAGCGCACCTTTGGTCACAGAGGATTCTCATCACCCCGCCTTGCAAATAAATTTACAATTTGAAAATTTACCCTCATTACGCACAACATCGAAAGAAATATTTATGTTTAAGAAAGCTAATTATGAACAAATAAATACTCATTTATCTGAAATTAACTGGTCCCATTTATCTACTTGTGATACAATAGATGTAGCAATTGAGAAATTCTATCGTACATTACAAAATATAATATTACAGCATGTTCCAAAACAGCTCATTAAGAAAAAACAATTTCCCGTTTGGTATTCACCAGCATTAATTAAAATAATATCAGAAAAACGCAAATTGCATATGAGGTGGAAATTCTACAATAATCCACGTGATTATGAGGAATTCTCACTGCTGCGTGCTCGCCAGAAATCAGTTCAAGCAGTATGCTTTGCTCGTTACATACACGATATAGAAAACTCTATACAAAACAACAGTAAGAAAATATGGTCGTATGAAAAAAATAAACGTAACTACATGAATATACCTAGAACCATTTTTCTCGGAAATGAATCTGCGTCGGGCAGTAGTGAAGTATGCGAGATATTCTCCAAATATTTTAATTCTATATACGACAAAAATGTACCTACCACAATAATACAAGACAATGAGGTTCCTTGTGATTCTATTACTCAGCACGGAATAGGTAGTGTTTATATTAATCAAATCGATATGCTCAAATATCTTCAGAGTTTAGACGTTACTAAGGGGCCCGGAAGTGACAATATCCCCCCACATTTTATACAGAAATGTGCTGTAAATTTAGCTTTACCATTAACGTTACTTTTCAATAAATCGATGAAAGAGGGAAAATTTCCCAATAAATTTAAAGAAGCATTTATCATCCCCATACACAAAAAAGGAACTAGAAGTAAAGTCGAAAACTATCGGCCAATATCGATCTTATCAGTATTTAGCAAATTGTTCGAACGTATTATATACGATCATGTGTATACACATATCTTAAAGAACATTCAAGACCAGCAACACGGATTCTTAAGAAAACGCTCAGTTTTGTCAAATATGATTGTTTTCACGGATTACATCACAGGCAATATGGAGAACGGACATCAGGTAGATGCTATCTACACTGATTACTCTAAGGCTTTCGATAAAGTCGATCATAAGATTATGTCTCGGAAGCTTAAACTAGTTGGGATACATGGTGATCTATTTAGATGGTTCGTCTCATATATTGAAAACAGGTCTCAATCAGTTAAAATCGGAGATTCTGTGTCAGAATATATTCTTACCCCTTCTGGTGTACCCCAGGGATCGCACCTGGGACCGTTACTTTTTAATATTTATATTCATGACATTACTGGGTGCTTTGCTTACTCTAATTACGTTGCTTATGCTGATGATATGAAAGTGTTCTTGAAAATAATATCACTCGATGATTGCATAAAACTTCAACACGATTTAAACAACCTCTCAGAATATTGCAGACAAAATAGGCTCGACTTAAACGTATCTAAATGTAATAAGATTTCATTCACCCGTAACAAAAACATTATTCATTTTAATTATACTCTTGAAAATAATTCACTTATCGTAGTTGATCATATTAAAGATTTAGGTATAATTTTGGACTCCAAATTACTTTTTGATAAACATTTGGACACTATAGTGGGTAAAGCACTTAAATCGCTGGGATACATCCTCCGACTGTGTCGACCATTCAAGAATATAAACACATTGCACAAACTTTATTCAGCATATATTCGACCACACTTAGAGTATTGCACCCCGGTGTGGACTCCAAATTATACCACTTATAAAAGCAGATTAGAATCTGTTCAAAAGAAATATCTCAGGCACATTAATTTCCGACTTCACTTACAATTTCCATCTTATCAGGAGTCGGTTATATTTCATAAATTTATCACTCTCGAAAACCGACGCATCTTATATGATCAATTATTACTATATAAAATATTGAACAACTACTTCGATTCTCCTGACATCGTGAAATTAGTTGAATTACGTGCCCCGGTAAGAATGACAAGAAGACCTGAATTGTTTCATGTCCCAATATGTAGAACGAACTATCGAAAATTCTCCATTATACCGCGCATATGCCGTCAATACAATGAAAATTTTAATGATGTTGATATTTTCCAATTTCGTTTTAATAAATATCGACAAATGATACGAAGTAAACTGATGCCGGTTGATTGTGTGGTAAACCAGTGAAGTCACCTTCACAAGACACCTTCATGACCTTCATTTCTTACCTCTTACCCTCCTCCCTACACCTTCATCTCCTATCTAACAAAATCCTTTACACACTACCATGATATCTTGTTTGTTTTTTTCACTTTGTTTTATTTAATAACATTTTTTTTTCTGCTTTATTATTTATGTTTATTGACCATATTATTTTAATTTGTGGATAGATGTTTTGGCGCAAGTCTTATTTTATTGTTCTGTACCTTCATTATTTTGTTGTCGCTGTTGTCTGTCCCAAATAAATAAATAAATAAATAACATCATTATAAAAAAACAAAAAACATTTCATATTAACGTTGGCCTCGCCCACTAGGAATGTCCTGTGTCGGGAGAAGCAAACTTACATATTTAAATTACACAAACATAAAATCACAAAACAAAAACACTCAAAACATACAACAAAACATACATATATAACACAAATCAACGACACACAAGCTGGTGGCAAACAACCCATTAACCCGACACAGCAGCAACAGACCTATTGCTATGTAGGGCTATGTAGGGTGACCACATAAAAAGTACAGGCACTGTTGCTTAAATTTTGCAGGGTTTTTCACTGATTTCATCTTCTCTGGCATTCCACTGTACAATATATGTAGGTGCTAAATTGGATGTATAAATCCATAGTAAGGCCCACAATCTCATATGCAATACCAGTTTGGAGCAACAAACTAGAACAGAAAGGCTGCAAAGACAAACTCTCAAAGTTACAAAGAATAGCCTGCCTGCTGATAATGGGATCACAACATACAACTCCCACAGCTTCCTTAGAAGCTTTCCTTAACCTTCCACCACTTTACCTTCATCTACAGAAAGTAGCGAAGGAAGGTATAATAAGATTAATTGATGCAAACCAAAGACACAGCTTTTCAAGCAAATCTAACCTAATAAAGGAACTTGATGAAGAAAACCTAATTAGCTTACCAAAAGACAAAATCAAGACAGTCTACAATATTATACGATACGATATACGATATTATACGATAAACCTTACAAAATCGAAATACAAACCAGAAATGAAATATCTGAAATCTGGTATCAAGAATCAAATGGTGCCCTTATCTGGTACACTTATGTTTCCAAAAAAGAAAAAGGAGTGGGCTCAGGAGAGTATGGACTCACACCGAATGTGAAAATATACAAACACCTGGGACACACCACAACAATTTACCAGGCAGAATTATGCGCCATAACAATTTGTGCCTATGAAAATCTCATAAGAAACTATAGACACAAAACTATTTATATTTACTCCGACAGTCAAGCAGCTCTCAAAGCTCTAAACTCATGTAAAATAAATTAATCTACAGTCCAAGACTGTAATTTAGCATTAAACAAACTAACAATAGAACACAACAAGGTGGTTTTAAGATGGGTGCCGGGACACTCAAACTACAAAGGCAATGAAGAAGCCGACAAACTTGCAAATATGGGGGCTGACACAGTTACCTATGGACCAGAACCTTACTGCTTCTTAACCAATAGTGTCATTAAAACAATATTATACAACAACATGCTAGAAAAAGCTAAACAAAACTGGCTTAACGTATCAGGACAAAAGCATGCAAAATCAATTATCTCAGGCTTCTCAGCTAAAAGATCTGAACAAATTCTTACTCTGAACAGAGAAAATATAAGAATTCTAATCAGAACACTGACTGGACATTGTAGATTAAATAAACACCTATGCACAATGAACTTAGCAGACATGCATCTATGCAGATTCTGCCTAGACGAACATGAAACTCCGCTACACCTGCTCATGGACTGTGGACCACTGATGCAAACAAGAGCCAGAATATTTGGCACTCACATCGCTGATGAAACACAAATCAGAGAAGCCAGCCCACTGAAGATCTTAAGATTCATTCGAGAGATTGGACTATGGGAAGACCTCTAGAAGCCAATCATTCACAATGAGCTACATATCAAGCTGACGTGAAGAAGCCTCTAGAAGGATTTATAAAAAAAAAAAAAAATAGGTGCCAAATAATTATATGTCTTCCGAGCAAAAATGGTGTTGGTGTGTGGTGGCTGAAAATTTTGGGAGGTGGATGTGCGAGTGACCCTTGATTGTTGAGTTCGCAATGCATCCAGTTTATTTATAAGGAATTTGTAAAAAGCTGTTTTTTAAATAATTGGTCAACAGTCAACATTCTTGTCTGGGTGAAAAGCAAAGCAGTAAAAATCTATAATTCTTTTTGAACATAACCTTCAGTAGTATTCTCTGTCACATTTTATATTATCAGTACAGACTTAGAGCATGCTCTCCAGCACAAAATACCATACGATAAGCATGACTGTACTAGAGCATGATACACATCCCTAAGCGTATTAATATCCAAAATATTCCTTAATTCTCTAAATATGTATATAAATTTGCGAATCCTACTGGCTAAATCAAATATGTGCACATCCCACCTCAGGTATCGATCAATATTAATACCCTTCTCCCAGTTTAATCTGTAGAAGGGAATTCGAATTCGAAATATTAGCTCATTGGCTAATCCACAATGATGTCCCATCTAAGAGCCAGCACAGAATTTCTTACAGGAACCCAGCTACAAAACTTGGACGTGGCACAATGACTGGGAGAACTCCAACCTGTATGTCAATAGGTACATGGGTGCTCCAACGGTGGTACCTCCAGGTTTCAATCTGCCAAGAAGACTGTGGAATTTTCTATTTAGGATCCACCCAGGACATGGACGTTGTAACTACCTCATGGCAAAGTGTGCATTGTTTCATCGGCCATCTCTTCCAAATGATACAGCATATAATATTGGAAGAATGTAGCGTCCGGTTCTCGACCTGAATATCTGATGATTATATTTTATTTTTAAAATGCTATTGTTAATGTATTTTTTCTGATTATTGTATTTATTTTCAAAACAATTGCACTCATATTGTTTTTCGCCTGAATGAGTCTGTTAATGAGCGTTTAAAGATTGTCTTTAAGCAAATCTCTTCAAAAATCGTGTTCAAGAAAGTTTCCCCACCGATATTGCATTCATGTTGGTTTTCGGCCGAATGACTAGATAGATGTAGTATTAATTCCATGACTTCCCACATACTTTACATTTGTGTGGTTTTTTACCTGAATGAGTGTTTCATGTACATTACAATTTGAAAGAATGTCTTTCCACAGATACTGCATTCACATGGTTTTTCACATAAATGAGTTAGTTTATGTTTTATTAAACATCCTTCTCGAGAGATTGTCTTTCCGCAAACATTGCATTCATTTGGTTTTTCTCCTTAATGAGTTTTTTTTTTTTTTTTATTTTATTTGAAAAAATGGGCAACGTACAATAATATTTTTTTTAACAAATATAACATAAGTAATTGTAAGCAACATAAGTAATTGTAACTTAATCAGCCCACCTTTGATTTCATGGTGCATTGTACTCACTACTGGTAATAAAAAAAAAAATTATTATTCCTGTCTAACGTGGCTCCTGAAAAGAGTCCTGGACATACAGAATATGTCCACGGACCTGATCTTTTCCAAATTATTATACGTGGTAAGGCATCGGTACAATGGCGAATTTTGAGCGGCATTAGTGTTTTTTTTGTCTAAAAAGAACGTTGAGGTGTGTCTTGTTCGTCTGTTTGGTATGTTGAGGTTAATAATTTTCAGAAGGTCTGTACAGTCAATATTGAAGTTTATTATGTCATAAAGGTACATTAAGTCTGAGGTCCTTCGTCTTGTCTGTAAAGTCTGCAATTCATGTTTGTAGTTATTACCAAATTTGTACTTCATATGTTACAAAAATATTTGTTGTATTCGTTCTATATTGTTAATCCAACTGTCGATTTGTTCAGGAGAACTTTGTTCTCTTAACATATCGACAATGTATCAAGCCAGAATACGCGAGAATTGTATGGAGAGGTCTACTTTTTTCACGGCTTTTCCAACTTTGAAGTCAAAAAACACCAACTTAGAGGCTTCGCAGCATATATGTTCCATACACGGATTTACTCAGAATTCGGAGTAGAACATTTCGTGTGTCTGTGTGTGTGTCTGTGTGTGTGTGTGTCTGTGTGTCCGTCCCCCCCTTATAACTTTTGATCCGCTCAATTTACAGAGCCTAAAATTTCAGAATATATAAACAGTTACAGGCCTACAAAACTTTTATACTCGGAATTTTGAATTTTTGTTTCAGTCAGGGGTTATCAACTTTTGAATTTTTATTTTATTTTTCCATATATCTCAGAAACCATAAACGCTAGAACGCTGAAAATTGGTACAAACATAGACAAATACAAAATCTCAAATTAGTTTTTTCAAAAAAATTCCAGGGTTTCTCAAACATTTTTTATTAAGAAAAATATTTTTTTTATGATAAATTTATGAGTTTAACTGCCTATATTTCCAAAACTTTTACAATTATCGAAAAAAGCCGAAACACCCCAACTAGATAATTTAATTTTCTATAAAAAATATTAACATTGTAGTAGAAGATCTCAATTTTTTTTAACAATTTTTTTAAAAATTGAATTTAGTGACGACATCGCTTCATACATTTTGTATGGCAGTCGCCTATACACAATATGTAAGAAGACTTAATAGTTTGATACTTCATCTCCAAACATACATACATACATACCATCATGCTATTTGCATATTCTGGGTAGGAAAAAGGATCTTCCTCCATACTATCCTATCTTGACATACATACCTACACATGTTGTATAGAAAACAAAATATCTGAAAATATTCAATAATTTGTATCTATGGGTTTATAGTTTGGTACATATTCTTCAACTATACATACTATCGCTATCGACAGTTGGATCTCATGTGTTACATGCAACTAGTATAAATATATTTTCGGCCGAATGACTAGATGTAGTATTAATTCCATGACTTCCCACATACTTTACATTAGTGTGGTTTTTTACCCGAATGAGTGTTTTATGTACTTTAAAATTTGAAAGAATGTCTTTCCACAGAAACTGCATTCATATGGTTTTTCACATAAATGAGTTAGTTTATGTTTTATTAAACATCCTTCTCGAGAGATTGTCTTTCCGCAAACATTGCATTCATTTGGTTTTACTCCTAAATGTGTTTCTTGATGTAGTGCTGAATTAGTGGTTTTTCATCAAAATGAGTTAGTTTATGTTGTTTCAAAGATCCTGTTCCAGAGAAAGTCTTAATACAAACATTGCATTTATGTGGTTTTTCACCCGAATGAGTTAGTATATGTTTGTATAAAACTCTCATCTCGCCTTCCCATAGACATTGCACTCATATGATTTTTCACCCAATAAAATTTGTTGTTTTAAATTCCTCCTTAGAGAAAATGTTTTCCCACAGACTATGGAAGGATTATATTTGTTCTTAATTAAACCTTCTGTTTCATTTGACTCATAAGGGAAATTGATTTATTTAGCTGGTTAGTTAAGAGAATTTTATAAATAATGGTAACAAAATTAACAATTCTGCAAGGAACTTAAAGAAGCTTTTACAATACGAATATTTAAAATCAAGAATATTATTTAATGAGTTCGTTAATATACTTTCAAATGTTCCGCTCGAAAGAATTTCTTCCCACAGACATTGTATTCATGTGGCTTTTCACCCTAATATTTTTTTATGTACATTCGCATTACCGATTCAACAGTTTCTCTTCCCACAGACGTTGCATTTCTGTGGTTGCATTTAGTTAGTTTATGTTCTTTCAAACTTTTCATATGAGATAAATTCTTTCTACAGATGCTATATTTATGTGGTTTTTCACCCGAATGAGTCAGTATATGCTTGTAAAAATCTCGCCTTTGAGAGAATGTCTTCCCACCGACATTGCATTCATGTGGCTTTCAACGGTATGATTTACTAAATGTAGTTTTAAATTCCATGTATGATAAAATGTCTTCCCACAGACTGCATTTGTATGTTTTATTATGGTCATTCTAATTTTCTTTTTGAGAGAATGTCTTCTATCAGAAATTGCACTCATATGGTTTTTCACACAAATGAGTAAATCTATGCTATCTTAAATGTCCTTTTAGAGATAATGTTTTCCCACAGACAGTGAATTCATGTGGATTTTCGCCTAAATGAATTACTTGATGTAGTATTAAATTCCACGAGTGATAGAATATCTTCTTACACACATTACATTTGTGTGTTTTTCATCCAAATGATTTTTTTGTTTCAAAGATCCGGTTCAAGAGAAAGTCTTCCCACAAACATTACATTTATGTGGTTTTTCATCCGAATGAGTTACTTACTATAAATCTATCCTTTGAGAGCATGATTTCCTACAGGCATTGCACTCATACACCCAAATGACTTAATTTTAAAAGTTTAAACACATATAAAAAACATTAAAATACTAATAATTTTGTTTTTTTTTTAAATCACGGTGCAAAATTGTCTCTATCGATAAATTGAACAAGGGATCTTTGGCTCAGAAGCCAGATAACAAATGGGCCGGGAATCCTAATAAGACAATCTTTGTTAAATAACATATTAATGCATGCAATGTTTTTGAAATATAAACTTCACTTCTTCATACTGTAAGTTTGGTTCCATATTACATTTGTTACATGGAGGTAAAATTTGACTGGAGCTTATAAAATACATTGGTCATTTAACCAATGTCGGATGAGCTGTCAAAGTTGACATTAAATTTTTTGGTTAGGTTTGGTTAGTCATTAATGCTTTATAAATTGAATGGAAATTTGTTGTAGGAATAATTTGTCATTTGAGGTTAGGAAAAAGATTATTATGTATTCGCATTTGAATTGACAGCACTTCAATGACAAGTGTCTAGTAAAAGTTTTATCATGACACAAAATTTTTTTGACGTTTAATGTTATATTGACTGACAAATGTTTGAATAAAAGTTAATACTAAACATTACTACATAAATAACAGAATAAGCACAGAAAAAATCACGAATGTAAGAATGAATAATGATGGTTCGATCTCACACATAAACACGGGTCTCAGTCGAAACAATATAACGAAAATTTAACAAAAAATGCGATTACTTAATTCTCCACGATGTTTGATGATCCGGTCCAAATAATATCCATAGAACACACTAACTAATAATAATATCCAAAGAACACAAAAAATGATAATATCTCTTTTCTATGCACATTTCTATGGTACCGATCATAGACGTAATAATGTATGGACTACGCAGTGCTACCATAGATTTTTATTACTAATTGCATGTAACACATGAGATCCAACTGTCGATAGTATGCATAATTAAAGAATAGGTACGTACTAAACTGTAAGCACTTAACACAACTTAATAAATATTTTAAGATATTTTATTTTCTATATAAAACATTTTATTATATTTTATTTAATTTGGATATCCAACAGTACAGTAGAGTATAATGATATTAAAAACAATAAAAAAAAACAAGTAAATGTAGACGACGGTACATCTGAAACATATAAGGAATAGTATAAAGAGGTTTATATTCTAGAATCATAACATGGGATTCTAACGTACTTAAGGATTAACGAAGAAGGTGTTGCAAACCATTATAGTAATGACACCAGCTCTCTCTCTGCGGTGCAGAGGAGGGCTGTCAGTTCTATGGACGCAAGGCGTCCTGGTTAAATAATGTGACCAGCTTCGGTCTTGGATCGAGAGAGAACTTGAATGCACTCACCCCAAGGACGCGGTCCTTTCCTCTTCGACGTCTGCTAAGGGAGACACTCAGCAGATTACCCCGTCGTAGGCCGGCGGAATGCTACAGGCGGGTGACGTCCTCGGATATAGGTCCTCGATCCAGAACATATAATAAAAGCAAAGCAACCTAGTGAGTGGATGCAGTCATGAGCAGGGGAAGGGGACGCATCCACTCGTTTTCGTCCTGAAAAGGACGGTTTTGCCGACGTTTCAACCGAATATCATCGGTCATTATCGAGGCTGGTCGGTTCGCAAACGTAGACACGGTGCGACTGACACCGCGTTGCATTTCGCGTTCCTATTTATGTATCGTGTTGGTGTATTGGCGTGTGATGCGGCGTGTGGGAGGGGTGGCGGTGTGAGCATGAGTAACCGTCGATTCGCGCTCTGTTGTTAGTGGTGGTGTGGTGAGGGTGTCTCCCCTGCAGCTCGGTGACCGTGCTGTATATCGTTCGTCGTATGACGTCACGCTGGTATGTGCGCGTGTCGATCGCCGTACAGCTAGGTGCGGGAGGGCAGAGGGCGGGGGAACAGTTGTAGCGGTATGCACTGGCGTCATTGGCGTTGATTCGTTTAACCATGCGCGGTCACTTGAATATGAATTAAGTACTGGTTTCCACGCCACTGGTAGACGACGAGAATCATCTCTGGTGTTCATTGCGAAGGGCCGTTTTTCTATTTCGATGGCTTCTCTATATACTCTATTAATCTCGTTATTTAAACGGACAAGACAATAAGACAATATAGAACGAATAAGACAATATAGCGACTCGTGTGAGCGAGTCGCTATATATACTGTATTGTAAAATCATTAAATACAATAATATTACGTGAAAACATCATTTGAATATATTTTAAATTTTGGTAAATTGAATGAGAGTGGTATTTCTCTACAACATTTATTGACTCAATCAATAATGCAACTACTAAACTTTTGGTTAAAATAGGTTGGTTAGGTTAGTATGTAGACAATATAGCGACTCGCGTGAGCGAGTTGCATTATATACTGTATTATAAAATCATTAAAAATAATAATATAACGTGTGAACATCATTTCAACATATTTCAATTAGGGTAAATTGAATGAGAGTGGTATTTCTCTACAACATTAATTATTGACTCAATCAGTAATGCGACTCGCTCATGCGAGTCGCAATATTGTCTACATGCTATAGCAAGCAAGTTACATTATATATTATACTACAAAATCATTAAAAATAAAAATATAACGTGTGAACATCATATCAACATTTTTCAATCAGGGTAATTTTTGACTCATTGCAACTCGCTCACGCGAGTCGCAATGAAAAATACATACAAACCTAACCATCCTTTTCTTACCAAAAGTTTCTTTAGAACAGGTTTGTTAGGTCTGTGTCTAGTTATTATTACGACTCGCGTGAACTTGTTGCATTTTATACTGTGCTGTTACGAGTGTATCATTAAAAGCAACAGTATTATAGTTTTCGCCAAATATCTTGAACACTAGTGTCTAGTTATTATTACGACTCGCGTGAACTTGTTGCATTTTATACTGTGCTGTTACGAGTGTATCATTAAAAGCAACAGTATTATAGTTTTCGCCAAATATCTTGAACATGGTTTGCAGGTGCGCAGAGCGCCAATTTGTGTTTATTTGCGTCTTTGGTATACGTGCAAATAGCCCCCTTCTCAGCGAAACGGCTCAAGATATTTTGTAAGTACCTACCTACTCATTTTCAAACTTGTAATTTTTTGTGTTGGCAATAATCACGAAAATATATCTTTGGAAAAATAAAATAGAATGACGTATGGTATCTATGCTTTTTATATTTCCTGGTGTTGTTCAGTTAGATAATGCGTGTTATTTTTTTTATATTGGTGCTTAATTTTTACTTAAAAATCATGTTTTGAATATAAGAATATCGTTATATTAATATGTGATTACAATAATTTGAATGGAATATAATATATTCCACGGGTGTGAATTTTCCCGTAATATATACGCGTTTATCTATCTATTGATATAAAAATTATTACGATCGGCGAGGGACAGCTCTTGTAAATAATTACCGGAATATAATATATTCCACGAATGTGAATGTGAAAATTGCAATTTTATCATTGTTCGTAATTTGTTTTCAAAGCGCTAGAGGTTTGGAGGCAGAATTGCCACCTATCGGTGACTTTCGAAAGTTTAAATTGTGTTAGAAAACTAACAAATCGTAATAGAAGTTTCCATACATTTTTCGTAAGTTTATTTTATTTTTTTTAATTTTTTTAAAGCTTCACCGCCAAAAGTTTTTCCCGTAATATATACGCGTTTATCTATCTATTGATATAAAAATTATTACGATCGGCCAGGGACAGCTCTTGTAAACAATTACCAAAAGTTCCATTGAAGTGCTGCCAATTCAAATGTATTTTATAAGCTACCAATTTTTTTTATAAGCTCCAGTCAAATTTTTCCTCCATGTAACAAATGTAATATGGAACCAAACTTACAGTATGAAGAAGTGAAGTTTATATTTCAAAAACATTGCATGCATAAATATGTTATTTAACAAAGTTTGTCTTATTAGGATTCCCGGCCCATTTGTTTTCTGGCTTCTGAGCCAAAGATCCCTTGTTCAATTTATCGATAGAGACAATTTTGCACCGTGATTTAAAAAAAAAACAAAATTATTAGTATTTTAATGTTTTTTATATGTGTTTAAACTTTTAAAATTAAGTCATTTGGGTGTATGAATGCAATGCCTGTGGGAAATCATACTCTCAAAGGATAGATTTATAGTAAGTAACTCATTCGGATGAAAAACCACATAAATGTAATGTTTGTGGGAAGACTTTCTCTTGAACCGGATCTTTGAAACAAAAAAATCATTTGGATGAAAAACACACAAATGTAATGTGTGTAAGAAGATATTCTATCACTCGTGGAATTTAATACTACATCAAGTAATTCATTTAGGCGAAAATCCACATGAATTCACTGTCTGTGGGAAAACATTATCTCTAAAAGGACATTTAAGATAGCATAGATTTACTCATTTGTGTGAAAAACCATATGAGTGCAATTTCTGATAGAAGACATTCTCTCAAAAAGAAAATTAGAATGACCATAATAAAACATACAAATGCAGTCTGTGGGAAGACATTTTATCATACATGGAATTTAAAACTACATTTAGTAAATCATACCGTTGAAAGCCACATGAATGCAATGTCGGTGGGAAGACATTCTCTCAAAGGCGAGATTTTTACAAGCATATACTGACTCATTCGGGTGAAAAACCACATAAATATAGCATCTGTAGAAAGAATTTATCTCATATGAAAAGTTTGAAAGAACATAAACTAACTAAATGCAACCACAGAAATGCAACGTCTGTGGGAAGAGAAACTGTTGAATCGGTAATGCGAATGTACATAAAAAAATATTAGGGTGAAAAGCCACATGAATACAATGTCTGTGGGAAGAAATTCTTTCGAGCGGAACATTTGAAAGTACATAATCTAGCTTGAGCAGAACATTTGAAAGTATATTAATGAACTCATTAAATAATATTCTTAATTTTAAATATTCGTATTGTAAAAACTTCAAGTTCCTTGCAGAATTGTTAATTTTATTACCATTATTTATAAAATTCTCTTAAGGGGGGACTGCTGCCAACGTACCTACCTTTTTTTCAATTTGATATACCATCATTATTTTATTATCAAATCGTTTTGAAAAAAAATAATTAGATAGTTTGGGAATTCATAAAGAAAAATGTATCTTTACTTTTTGATAATATTCTGTTTGAATTCTTGTAGAAAAATAATGGCATACCCCGATTTTCAACATTTATCTTATATTTTTAATAAAATATAAGGCGTAGTTCAACATATTTTTTTTTTAAATTAAAGAAGACAAAAATATCTAGAAAAATACGATGTGACATTGCATTAATGCTTCAGGTTTAGAAAATAAACTTAAAAAACATTTATTTTCCATTCAGCGCCATTGCGAAATATAAGTTTTTTTGGTTTATTAACTTAATCTGATGCATTAATGCAACGTTATATTGTATTTTTCCAGATATTTTGATCTTTGATTTATAAAAAAATATAATGCTCTATACCTTATGGTTTTTTTGAAATTTAATATAAATGTCAAAAATTGGGGTATGCTTATTATTTTCCTACAAGAATATATACAGAACATAATTAAAAAATTAAGGTATATTTTTATTTATTAATATCCAAACTAACTAGGTTATAAAGTAGGTTTTTTTTTTCAAAATGATTCGTTTTGTAGTAATGACGCAAATTCAAATTGAAAAAATAGGTACGTTGGCAGCAGTCCCCCCCTTAAGTAACCAGCTAAGTAAATCAATTTCCCTTATGAGTCAAATGAAACAGAAGGTTTAATTAAGGTCAAATATACTCCTTCCATAGTCTGTGGGTAAACATTTTCTCAAAGGAGGAATTTAAAACAACAAATTTTATTGGGTGAAAAATCATATGAGTGCAATGTCTATGGGAAGGCGAGATGAGAGGTTTATACAAACATATACTAACTCATTCGGGTGAAAAACCACATAAATGCAATGTTTGTATAAAGACTTTCTCTCGAACAGGATCTTTGAAACAACATAAACTAACTCATTTTGATGAAAAACCACTAATTGAACACTATATCAAGAAACTCTAATTCTGACTAAGAAACTAAAACTTTTGGGTATTCACGGTGATCTTCTTAGGTGGCTAAAATCATACCTTGTTAATAGAAGCCAAATAGTAGAGTACGGTGGTCATCTATCGTCTGCAACACAGGTGCCATCGGGTGTACCTCAAGGTTCCCATTTGGGGCCTCTCTTATTTAATATTTACATACATGACATTAGATTATGCTTCAGGAACAGTAATTACATATTATACGCTGACGATATGAAAATCTACAAAACTGTTATAGACATTACTGACTGTGAGGACTTGCAACTTGACCTTGATAGACTAACTTCTTATTGTGTCTCGAATAAGCTGTTACTAAATGTAAAAAAATGTCACTCCATTACATTCTCTAGGAAAAAGAGTACAATACAATACACATACACAATCAATAGGGAGGCGATTGATAAGAAATCAGACTGTAGAGACTTAGGTATACAACTGGACAGTAAACTTTTATTTGACAAACACATTGACACAATTACACTGAAAGCTTATAAAATGTTGGGATTCCTGATGAGAGTATGCAAACCATTCACACAAGTGAAAACATTTATCTTACTATATAACACAATTGTTAGAAGTCAATTGGAACATGCATCAGTCATCTGGAATCCACAATATAATATTTATATTAACAATATAGAACAAATACAACAAATATTTTTGTAACATATGAAGTACAAATTTGGTAATAACTACAAACATGAATTGCAGACTTTACAGACAAGACGAAGGACCTCAGACTTAATGTACCTTTATGACATAATAAACTTCAATATTGACTGTACAGACCTTCTGAAAATTATTAACCTCAACATACCAAACAGACGAACAAGACACACCTCAACGTTCTTTTTAGACAAAAAAAACACTAATGCCGCTCAAAATTCGCCATTGTACCGATGCCTTACCACGTATAATAATTTGGAAAAGATCAGGTCCGTGGACATATTCTGTATGTCCAGGACTCTTTTCAGGAGCCACGTTAGACAGGAATAATAATTTTTTTTTTATTACCAGTAGTGAGTACAATGCACCATGAAATCAAAGGTGGGCTGATTAAGTTACAATTACTTATGTTGCTTACAATTACTTATGTTATATTTGTTAAAAAAAATATTATTGTACGTTGCCCATTTTTTCAAATAAAATAAAAAAAAAAAAAAAACTCATTAAGGAGAAAAACCAAATGAATGCAATGTTTGCGGAAAGACAATCTCTCGAGAAGGATGTTTAATAAAACATAAACTAACTCATTTATGTGAAAAACCATGTGAATGCAGTATCTGTGGAAAGACATTCTTTCAAATTGTAATGTACATGAAACACTCATTCAGGTAAAAAACCACACAAATGTAAAGTATGTGGGAAGTCATGGAATTAATACTACATCTATCTAGTCATTCGGCCGAAAACCAACATGAATGCAATATCGGTGGGGAAACTTTCTTGAACACGATCTTTGAAGAGATTTGTTTAAAGACAATCTTTAAACGCTCATAAACAGACTCATTCAGGCGAAAAACAATATGAGTGCAATTGTTTTGAAAATAAATACAATAATCGCAAAAAAATACATTAACAATATCATTTTAAAAATAAAATACTATCATCAGATATTCAGGTCGAGAGCCGGACGCTACATTCCTCCAATATTGGAAGAACTTGACCAGTTAGACGGCGGAGTGAAAACCTTCCATTTATACACAACTTGTCCTGCAGGGTTGTAAGATATTGAAACAGTCCCCCTATATTTCCTTTTGAAAAGTAGACAACCAAGTTACTGGCGAAAAATTGCTTCTCCAACATATTAACTAGATTTTATGAAAAAGTTCCAGCGTTTCTTATTATTTTTTTTTCTTATGAAAAAAAAGAAATTTTTGTTTAACTGCCTGTAATTCTATTTTTTTTAATATATTGAAAAAAGCTGAAACACCCTAACTAGATAATTTAATTTTCTATAATAAAACATTAGCAATACATGTTAAATAATCGACAACATCCTTTCATACATATGGCATAATACACATCTACAGAGACTCTCAATAGTTTAATACTTAAACTTCATACATACGAGGGCAGTCCGATAAGTACTCACCGCCCGATGGCGCCATTATCACAAGACTCAACTATGCCGAATTATTGTGCTGAATTGCAGAAAAACGGCCCCATTTGATGCGCAAATAAGTGCTCTTCTACTGTGACAACACACCGGCTCACACTTCTGCCATTGCCACGGACAAATTGGTCGAATTAGGCTACAAACTGCTGCCCCATCCACCGAATTGGCCCCGTGCGACTTTTTTTGTTTGCAAACTTTAAAAAGTCACTCGCCGGGCAGAAATTTGAGTCGAATGAGGAGGTTATCGCCGCCACGCATGCCTACTTTGCAGACCTAGGCTAAGTACTTATTGGACCAGCCTCATACATACCATCAAGCTGTTTACATATTTGGGGTAGGAATAAAGGACTGACCACCACACCATAATGGTATATCCTACAATGTGGGGTAACCAGCGACAGGTGTGCGGGTGTACATAACCTTATAAAAGGAAGCATGACACATTTGAATATCACCACACACCAGTCTCGTCTCACTTATCAAACCACATAAAATATAATTTATTTTTGTATCAAAATTATTGAAGAGATATATGACTTGTTAATCAAAATTACAATGTTTTGTTTCAGGTACAGTTTCCACTTAAGTACAATGGATTTATCAAAACAACAAAATACATCAAATTTCACTTCTCTTGATGAATTAATACAAGATCATATGCAGAATAAACAAATGAACATTAATTTCAATACCCCATCTTCAAGAATCGCGAACACATCGGGTATGACCTTAACAAGTCTGGCTGATTTACATTTATCAAAATCATCTACTGGGGTTTTTAAGACAACATTAGCTACAACATCAGAAGATCGTAAACGAGTACAACAAATGTTACTAAAGTGTTGTCCCAATGATGACAAATTCGATGTAGAGATGCGTAACAATACTGATCTGCTTGCGAATTGTAGAATTGACGATACCCAACTGAAAAATCCCAAAAAATTTATAGAAAAGAATGAAATAGATATAAAAAATGAAAAAATTCTTACATCTAATGATTCCGACTCAGAATCTGATATTGATTTAACTGATGCAATCATAAAACCGGGTGACAAATGTATGAATGTTCTGCCAGTGTCAACCGTTCCTCAAGATGATTTTAACATAGGATCAATGAGCTTAAATGAATCCAAAGTCCTTTCTAAACCTGTTGTATACAATAAACCTTCTTTACCTTGTTTATTTTCTGATCCAGAGTATTTTCAAAAAATACAAGCCAAGGGTCAAATTGAACTTAAAAAAAAATTCAAAAACATGTCAGCAATGGCAAGAGTAATGTGTTTTGTAGCTGAGCGACCCAAACCACAATTGAAATTTCAATATTACGATCCAAATGGTCCAGTAAAAATGTTCGATTTTAGTACACCTTCACCTGATGAAATTGTATTAGAACATTTAAAAAAATATGGACCACCGAAAAGAAAGTTTTTGGAACCATAAATATTTTTTTCTACAAGGATTATGAGGTGACATTGTTAAAATTAATTTTTTAATCCATGACTAATAATTTGTTAAGAAGATATTAAAATGGCGATGAATTTCTTTGCTACGTGGTGTCTAAACTAGTTTATTTTTCATTTTATGACTAAAAATATTTTTATTTATTAAGGAGATATTAAAATGGCGATGAATTACTTTTCCTACAAGGCCCCCAAGTCAAATTGAAAACGCTGTTCGTTATCGCCAAGCGCTAATTTTTTTTTGTATGGGATTTGACGTTTGTTGTTTGTTATTGTAGAAAAAATTTCTACAACAAACGTCAAATCACATACAAAAAAAATAGCGCTTGGCGATAACGAACAGCGTTTTCAATTTGACTCAGGGCCAAGGTGACTGAACTGGTTTATTTTTTCATTTCATGATTAAAAATAATTTGTTAAGAAAATATTAAAATGGCGATGAATTTCTTTTTTATACAAGGTGACTGAACTAGTTTAGTTTTCATGTCATGATTAAAAATATTTTTATATATTAAGAATATATTAAAATGGCTGTGAATTTGTCTTTCTACGAGGTGACTGAACTGGTTTATTTTTTCATTTCATGATTAACAATAATTTGTTAAGAAGATATTAAAATGACGATGAATTTCTTTTTCTATAAGGTGATTGAACTGGTTTATTTTTCATTTCATGATTAAAAATAATTTGTTAAACAGATATTAAATTGGCGATGAATTTATTTTCTACGAGGTGATTGAACTAGTTTAATTTTCATGTCATGATTAAAAATATTTTTATTTTTTAAGAAGATATGAAAATGGCGATGAATTTTTTTTTTTCTACTAGGCGACTGAACTAGTTAATTTTTCATTTCATGATTAAAAATAATTTGTTAGAAGATATCAAAATGGCGATGAATTACTTTTTCTACAAGGTGACTGAACTAGTTTATTTTTCATTTGATGCTTAAAAATAATTTGTTAACAAGGTATTAGAATGGCGATGAATTTCTTTTTCTACGAGGCGACTGAACTAGTTTATTTTTCATTGCATGATTAAAAATATTTTTATTTTTTAAGAAGATATTAAAATGGCGATGAATTTCTTTTTCTACGAGGCGACTGAACTAGTTAATTTTTGATTTCATGATTAAAAATAATTTGTTAGAAGATATTAAAATGGCGATGAATTACTTTTTCTACAAGGTTACTGAACTAGTTTATTTTTCATTTGATGCTTAAAAATAATTTGTTAACAAGGTATTAGAATGGCGATGAATTTCTTTTTCTACGAGGCGACTGAACTAGTTTATTTTTCATTGCATGATTAAAAATATTTTTATTTTTTAAGAAGATATGAAAATGGCGATGAATTTTTTTTTTCTACTAGGCGACTGAACTAGTTAATTTTTCATTTCATGATTAAAAATAATTTGTTAGAAGATATCAAAATGGCGATGAATTACTTTTTCTACAAGGTGACTGAACTAGTTTATTTTTCATTTGATGCTTAAAAATAATTTGTTAACAAGGTATTAGAATGGCGATGAATTTCTTTTTCTACGAGGCGACTGAACTAGTTTATTTTTCATTGCATGATTAAAAATATTTTTATTTTTTAAGAAGATATTAAAATGGCGATGAATTTCTTTTTCTACGAGGCGACTGAACTAGTTAATTTTTGATTTCATGATTAAAAATAATTTGTTAGAAGATATTAAAATGGCGATGAATTACTTTTTCTACAAGGGACTGAACTAGTTTATTTTTCATTTCATGCTTAAAAATAATTTGTTAAGAAGATATTAGAATGGCAATGAATTTCTTTTTCTACGAGGCGACTGAACTAGTCTATTTTTCATTTTTGATTAAATATAATAAGTTAAGAAGATATTAAAATGGCGATAAATTACTTTTTCTACAAGGTACAAATTAAAACAAAAACTATAATAGTTGTTTTGTTATTTTAATTTGTTTTTGTCATTATAAGGTAGAGACTTTGTTCTAGTTTCAATTCTCAATAAAGAATGTTTTTGTTATTTTGTAATGATTATTTTTTACAATTTGTGAATTTATTTCATATCATAATATACACTCTTTTTTTACATTTCTATTTTTACTGATAATTAATTATTACTTGCATTTATAACTTGTGTTTATTTGTCATAATTATTAATTTGCTCTGGTTTACGTTTCAATTTTCCTGATAATTATTTATTGTATTTTTTTACTTGTCCTACGTTATTTGTCACAGTTAAGAATATGCTCTTTTTTACGTTTCAATTTTGGTGGCCATTTTTTTCTTTTTAATTAAAACTTATGCTATTATTAATTTGTTAAAACTTGTCATTAATAATATGCTTTTATTTAACTTTTTAATTATTACTGTGAATAATTTGATGTGTTTTATAACTATGCTTTTATTTTTCTTAATCATTATGCTCAAGTTTGCATCTATAATATTATATTTTTTTTAATATCTAATTGTATTGCGATTTCTGTCGACATAATATATTTTTAACTGTGTACTTATATGAATTATTAAGTCATATTTATTAAATAAATTAAATATATTTTATATATAAAAAATGTGACCTTTTTAAAACTGTTCTAAAGATATTAGTACAACGTTTAAGATCTTGTGTTTTTTGATAGAAAAACGCCGAGTTAATTCTGCTAAAACTTTCAATTGAATGAACAGTTAATGACAAAATATTCTCAGAGTGGGAAGGAAAAATGTTAAATACAGAAATAATCTCAAAAAATGCAAATACTTGTAAGTAGTTATAATCTTGGTTTTAAAAATATATAGTTTCACATAAATGTTCTAATATTCTGAGTTATGAGATGTTTCTAATAAGTAATTTGTACTCATATAATATGATAATCTATATATTACTTTAACTATATATGTACACCCGATTATGTATATTTTTCATTTGATTGAATTACATTATTAATTATCGTATAATCTCATTCTATTCTTCAAAATTACTCATATATTGTATGAAGTGAGAGTTCTAGAAAGAGATAGGAATGCCATTTGTACTATCTGTCTCTTTCTACTACCTCGGCACAACATTTAGCACTCCAGTATACCTCTATAGCTCATTGGGTTGTGTAGAAAGCAATGAGTTGAACCCATTTGGAGCGCTGTATATAGAACATTTGCAGGTAAGAATCTGTGTCGAATTGTGCAAGTAGTACAGCTGCTGTTGGGGGGGTTTCGTTTTTTTTTATGCTACGGTTTCCATAGCGAGATTTTCATACAGTTTGCGAACAAAATTGGGAAGCGTTGTGTGTATTTAGAAACTCCAAATTACATTTATTTAAACAAAATGGTTAAGTTTTGCAGTGCTATGTATTAGTATTATGATTATTATGTATCGAGTTCATTTGAATGTGGTAGGTAGTGATATAAAATTTCCTGTGCTTGTGTTGTGCAATTGGAAATTCTTTACTGGACAATAAGCACTTTGAATCCTTTGTATTTTCTTTATCGTATAGGTCAATTATTTCCATGTAAATGTATTATAATTTTTTCCTCGAGCCCAATATTTCTTAAAATGTAAATTTCCAAGACAATTACTTGTTTGTATCTGAAAGGATACATGTTTTGACTACCACAAGTATTTTATTTATAATATTTAAGTAAATTATCTCTATATAATAATCAAATTAATTATTTATCAAAATCAATACACGTTTTCACCTGATCGATCATTACGCATATCTCTTGTTTGTATATAAATTATTGTTTATTTCTTGTTTTAAAACATTTCAATATTATGTATTCTTTGTTATTATATTATATCAATAAATATTTTTTGTGAAATAAGTGTGTGGTAGTTATTGGTTTTATAATTTTTAATAAAAACATAATTTTATTTTAGTATTCTTTGATTTTCATCCTAATAACTCCCTATAATTCCTTTGAAACATATATGTACAACTAGTTGGAAAGAGAGAGCAAGCCCCCCCAGCAGTAGCTGTTTCACTCTAACAATGTGACACACTTTTGGTATTGACATATAGCAATCCAGATGTCTATAGGTCATTGCATACAACACACAAATAAATAAAAGGATTTTCTAGTTGAAAAAAAAAACACCTCTGAATGAAAATTGTAAATGTATTTTTATATATATATATATATATATATATATATATATATATATATATATATATATATATATATATATATATATATATATGTTATTATTAAGTATTTTGGGGATAACCCGCGTCAAATTATGATTCCCGAGAGAATCAGTCGTCTGCCGACGTTTCGTCTGAATCACATCAGACATTTTCTAAAGGCGACTTGTTAATAAATTTTCGTCTCGAGGGATAGTGCACGCGCGTCTCTGAACATCGCGTAGATGTTAAAAACCGGAAACTAACTTCATCTCTTGTAAATCACTCATTGACCGAAAATCACTCCATAGACTTTGAAAATTCAAAAGTAGTCGCAAATATTAACAATGAAACATTTAGAATTTACAGGGAAGCAATCGAAATATATAAAAGAAGCAACAGTATAATGAATAACAGGGACGATAGCATTCGAATCCCGACCGCATGGACAAGTGTACTTGAAAACAACATTTTTAAAAACCATAGTAATCAAACTACCGATATTTCAAACAATAGTCACATTAAAAACATTAGTAAAATTCTTAGTAAGCCGAAAACTGATAATCCACCTGTAAACAATATACCGTTAAGTACTAGAGTCACTAGAAGCCAAACAAAACGCAATAATGACGTGATTGGGGAAACCCACCCCTCCACTAACACTTGACGCGGCTTCCTTTCAAACTTTCACTTGGTAGTAAGCTTTCGACTCGAACGGACGTGCGTGCACTATCCCTCGAGACGAAAATTTATTAACAAGGCGCCTTTAGAAAATGTCTGATGTGATTCAGACGAAACGTCGGCAGACGACTGATTCTCTCGGGAATCATAATTTGACGCGGGTTATCCCCAAAATACTTAATAATAACATATTTTGTACTCGCGAAAACCTTAGATTTAACATATATATATATATATATATATATATATATATATATATATATATATATATATATATATATATATATATATATATATATATATATATATATATATATATATATATATATATATATATATATATATATGTTATAATATTTTTATCTCGGTTTTCCCGTGTCAGTAGGTCTTGACTAAGACCATTTGTCTTCCGACGTTTCGCCTGAATATCACCAGGCATTTTCAAGGACTTAACGAAAAGCACGCGCGCGACACACTTCTACTCACACTGAAAGCTCACCGTCAAGTGACTCGTAGCGTACAAGATGGCCGCTTATGTCAAATATTGTTAGCGCGACGTGATTGGCTCCTTGTGACACGCCCACCTGCTGTCGTGTTCGTTGGTAATAATATTTTATCATTATTTTTGTGTTGTGATTTATTGTTAATTTTAGTTGTGACATTAATATTATTATTGTTGTGTTTTGGGGTTATTTTCGCTATGGTATTATTTATATTATTATTGTATTGTTTGTCATATAAAATGTTCTTCCAGGTACTAGGCAAACGAACTCCGTCATCCCGATTGTTCATTATATCCCTTCTCTTATATATTTCTATAGCTTCCCTGTAAATTCTGAGAGGTTCACTGTTTAAACTTGCTATTATTTTTGAATGGTCAAAATCTATTGTATGTCCTTCTGTGAGCGAGTGTTGTACAAGACAAATGGTCTTAGTCAAGACCTACTGACACGGGAAAACCGAGATAAAAATATTATAACATATTTCACCCGTGAAAACATCAAATATAACATACATATATATATATATATATATATATATATATATATATATATATATATATATATATATATATATATATATATATATATATATATATATATATATATATATATATATATATATTATAATATTTTTATCTCGGTTTTCCCGTGTCAGTAGGTCTTGACTAAGACCATTTGTCTTCCGACGTTTCGCCTGAATATCACCAGGCATTTTCAAGGACTTAACGAAAAGCACGCGCGCGACACACGTCTACTCACACTGAAAGCTCACCGTCAAGCTTTCAGTGTGAGTAGACGTGTGTCGCGCGCGTGCTTTTCGTTAAGTCCTTGAAAATGCCTGGTGATATTCAGGCGAAACGTCGGAAGACAAATGGTCTTAGTCAAGACCTACTGACACGGGAAAACCGAGATAAAAATATTATAACATATTTCACCCGTGAAAACATCAAATATAACATATATATATATATATATATATATATATATATATATATATATATATATATGAACAAAAAGAAATAACACATTTGGATATATTCATATTAGAAAAATTTAAACCTTTAAAAAATCTGAATATGACAATTTGAAATCAAACAGTCTAACTTATTCAATGCTTACTCAACATGTTAATAGTCAAATTATTAAAAATTTAAAACAAGTTTTTAAAGCCTAATAAAAGTGTACTAATCTGAAAATAACCTAATAAATTGATGCATGAACAACTTATTATAAACTTTTTAATAGTGGTATTAAATATGTCATATAAAGAAACTATGAACACAGTTTTACCTATAAAAACACAGTTTTTATAGGTTTTTATACATATTGATTTCTAAATAAAGAAAAAATTTAGTGGCTTTATTCTATTTAATATGAAAGATTTGTTTTTGCCTGTTTCCAAATCTAACTCCCATAATGATATCACAATAAATAAATATTGCATATGGCTTTCAAGCTAAGTGCATTTATCAATCTTAAATAATATGAGATGAAAATATCTACTACATTTAATTTCTTTTAAACATTAGTTTCTGTAATTTCATTTCTTATTTCAATGACTTACCAATAAAGTATTTAAGAACATGTATTGTTGTGATGTATAACTATGACGTTATTTTTTTTCTTCTTAAATTAAGATCTAGTAACGGCAGTCTTTTTACTTTATTTTATACTAAAAATTTTATCATAAAGAATAATGCTCACACAAATGAAATTGATAATTTTGTAAAAACACATATAAGTTATATGTAGTTATAAAACTTGTATAATAGGAAACAGGATAAGGTTGCTGATACTAGATTCAAGTATCATTTATATGTACAACTGAAAGATAATAGTTGTGCTTAGGAGTATGATGAAGCACACTTTGTATATAATAATGTAAACAAACGTATGAAAGAAGGTTTTTTATTAAAAATTAGGTACTAGTTTAAAAATATAATACATGTAATAATCAAAAACAATAAATAAATCAAAATGGTAATAAATAAATTATTGATGCTGATTTTAAGAAAACAAATAAATAGTTCCACTACTGTCACGAGAGAATAAAAAATCAAGTTTTTGGTGAATCATAAATATGTGAAATAGAAAAATTTGAAATAAGGTTTTGTAAAAGGGTAATTATTCATTCATTAAACATTCAAGTAATTAACAAATTTACTAATAATATTACAATTATTCATTAATTATGTAATACATATACATATTATCTATTAATAATGTGTACGAACATTCTGATATTTAACAATTTTCTAATACAAATTCAATATGAGATTTAAACTAGTTTCACAAAGCATATTCGTAGAAGGCTGGTCATTATATACTTTATTGCATTGAATACCATGTATTCATACAAAAATAACACAAAATCCGATTAAAAGTCATCAACTAGAGATCGGAATACCTAATGCTCTCTACCTGGTTGGGTGCAATAAAACAATACAAAATCCCTTAAATTGTAGACAGTTCATGAACAAATATCTATTTTTAGGGACGAATACAGTTCTTTCTATAATACGATTGTATTCGAATGAATCAAATTACAATAGTTGTATTTGTTTGTCAATCAATTGGAAATCAATCGTCATCCAATAGTACACATTTTAGTTACTCCAGACCACTCCAGACATACATATGCATTTTTTAGTGTCAAAAGCAATTGTAACTAATTTAAGATAATTCTGTCATATCTAAACGCCTGTTGATATTCGCTAAAACTGATTGTATTTTGCTTAATAGTATATCACTTCTCAAATAAAACATTCATAAAACAAACTTTTTCAAACAACGTTCGAATATGTTTAAAAAGTATGGATAATTATTTAGGTTTAAAATCTACTCTTGTATTTTGAGTTATAAATATGTATGTTTGTAAAACAAATCTTTTATTTTATTTCAATAATAGGTAGACAAATGTGAATAGTTGATAGGTATAAAAAAATCCAATGTTGGTGACACAAAGATGGTAGCGTGATGAATACTTATATAATATAATATGCATCCCTACAAAAAAATTAAAATTAAGGTTTTTTAATCTTATATCTTTTGAAATATCCCACCCGTTTCCTCTAAATATTCAACCAAAAGATGCATATTAATGTGCCATTTTAAATGAAAATCTTACTATAAATTAAAAAAAAAAACATAATACCGATAAAATGTAAACATTAAATTTTAATTGTGGGTATTTCCGTTTTATTATCTTCAACAACCCATTATAATGGTATAGCGAGTCGAGAGCATGTGAAGAATGCAGGATAAGTTAAGGACGAAACTGGGCTCCGTGAAACCACGCGGTAGATTGAGAGCGTACCTACCTAGGGTGGTTTAGACGGGACGAGTAACTTCGCGTAGCGTCGTCGATCGAATGGGGTCGAGGCATCTCGTGTTCAACTCCACTAGCCCCCCTTTCTCGCGAGGCCTCTGTCACACGGCACCAATCCTATAGAGCTCGCTTATTGGTCCAAATGAGTCGCGTGATCTTGCGTAGCGATTACCATACTGACTTTCATTGTGGCTGAAAATCGAGCTGATTTTCCCGCCACAATGGAAATAAATCATTGATGTACAAAAGACAAATTCTGTATCACTTGTTAGTGACAATTATTGCATGTAGCAAAGAAATTCGTGTAAACTTATTTTGTTAAAAACTAGAAAATAAAATAAACTGTATAATATTTTTGGTTCCCACTATGTCCCTGGTCATTTTTCTAAAAATATCTACTCGAGCAATGGGTTTTCCAATTTATAGTTATGACTGATCAAATCAGGATAGTTATTATTCTATTTCGTTCATCAAAACACAAACATTTATAATTTTAGGGAATGTATTATAGAGTGTGTACAAGTAATTGTTACAAACACAATTCATTATATTTTCTCACCCACCGTAAAATCAAAATTATAATTGAAATAAAAATAAA
The DNA here is from genome assembly GCA_963576475.1 of Molanna angustata. Taxonomy (NCBI): domain Eukaryota; kingdom Metazoa; phylum Arthropoda; class Insecta; order Trichoptera; family Molannidae; genus Molanna; species Molanna angustata. The sequence goes on from OY754966.1 coordinate 26,005,236, forward strand.
TACTCATTATTGAAACTAATGATACTGAAAATGAAACTGTTCTGGGTTTTATATACCTAGAATGTTCAATTGATGTGAAACAATGATTTAAGAAATATCTACAGATCATATTATGTCTCGTACACACATATTAAATTTATAGATACATATAAAAAAATAACACACAATTTAAATATAATAATTTATAATTCTTTTCTTAAAACTACAAGAACAAAACAAAAATACCAAGAACCATTTTAAAAATTCAATTAGTCTATTACTTTATATTTTGCATTGATAGGATTTTAAAGTATACAATTATATCTAATGTCTATATCTAGAAGTGTTCTTGGTTCCATATTAGCTATTCCGCAATATCAATTATTTACAAATTTTATTACTAAGTATAAAAATAATATGAAAACTGAAAACCAAATGCAACTGACTTCACTGAAACAAAAAAAAACCAAGATCAATAAAATAATAAGTAGTAAAAAATAATACTATAAGTATACTTCTTATTTACTTATATATTTGAATATGTACAAATTTACAACCCTGTTTGATGTGATGGAAAATATTAGCTTATAATTTTTTAAATACTTAAAATATTTTCAATACACTATTTCGGCAATACTTGAAAAAAAAAACTCAAAATATACAATTATTTGAGTTTTATGCAATACTAAAATTAAAGAAATTGTTTTAGATTTTTTTTAATAATATTAGGCAAACCACCCTTAGAAGAGTGATTTGTGCCAAATTGTTTTAGATATGTCATATAAAAATATTCTTATATTAGATATATTTTAATTAATTCTGATGAACACAATATTATGCTGGTATTGGATACATTTTTTTATCAATTAAGTATTCAATTTTGTATAGAAAATTAATGTGCATAAAAGGTTCATAAAAATATATGAAGTAAATTGTATTTAGTTGTTATGTTTATTATGACTACTTACTAACATTGAGAAAAAAATATGTTTCTAAGTGAGACAGAAGTCTAATGATTTTTATATCATATTTGATTAAATTCAAAGCTTACCTAAGAAATATTTACATGTGCAGAACCCGTAATGTATCAATATTGAACACAAGATTAGACCAAACAAAACAAAAAAAAATACTTAATAATGTTCATGGAATATACTTCTTCAAAATTCAATATTGGAAAAGGAAAGGAAGTGAAAAATTTGAAAATAAACTTTTCTGTAAAGTTTCTTCCTTTCCAGTTATAAATATTATACATTCTTGCTAAAAATTTTCATTTAATAGTATATTACTATAAAGTATTAGTATCACATTACATATTAAGTTAAAAAATGATAAATATAAAGTGAAAAACCTTATATTAATATGTATTTAACTATCTGTCCCACAAACTACATATATTGTAAAAAAAAATGTACTGTAAAAAAATTATATTTCGTAAGTGAAATGAGTATTAATTTCATAAATATTGTTTTAACACTTATTATAAATAATTACACAATTTATTAAACTCAAACCGAGGCTGCAAAATAATGTAATTTGGCAAGCCCATAATTAGCCTATATGTCTAAGAGATACGTGGAGAAGTAACAGCATTATATTGACCAGCATTTTTGTAACTTCTCATCAGACACAGTATCATAATATAATATATAAATCACAAAATATGATAATTTTATTTTACAAAAAATAATGAACAGCTGTCATGGAAGACTTTGGTTATTTTCAACGCTTTGTTCCGTTTGTTCCCTTAAGCTGCTGAAATTCTGTAAAAAGTTTACGTATATCGTTGAACGCTGTATCAATCTCCTGAGCAAACTTTGTAGAATCCTAAAACAAAATAATATAAAAATGATTTTAATATATATTTTTTTACCTCTGAATAAATATGATACATAAAAATATATATGAAAACTTACAGTAGCTGGACAACTCTTTTTGGATGAAATATGGAAAAAAACAAGATTTTCCCCAGCAATAATGTAGGAGACACCATAACCATCATCTGCGACTGGACCAAACCCACCTCCCGCACTTATACATTTTGGATGCTTTTTGAGATCCATAATGCTTGTTTGACCTGGTGAAAAGTTATCAAAATTAGATAATATGTAAATAATCATTTCCAAATAGGGATTGAAATCCAGCAGTGTTTTCAATCCAGATTCAGCAATTAGCAGATTTTTTAAAAAACTGTTCTCATAAATATAAGACAACTTAGTTGTATTACATTATAAGTATATTTTAGTCAATTGAAATTATTATGAATAAGTCAAATCTCTCCTTAATTGTCATTATTTTGTCGTGTAAAATTATTATATTGATTGATATTTCTGTATATGAAGAAAAATATTTCTTTGTGGCAATACTTCTTTTCAATATTGGAAAAATTCCAAATGTAGCAAAAAATTGTAGAGAAAAAAAGTATTTGGTCGTATAATATTCGCCAAATATCTTGAACGAGCCTCCGGTTGCGCAGAGCACAAATTTGTGCCTTTTTGCTTCGTTGGTTAACGTGCAAATCGCCCCCCTTCTCGGCTAAAATTTCAAGTTATTTGGTGACAACTATACATTCCATTTATGCAAAAGTTTCCAGTCCACCAACAAAAATTACATATCATCAAATCACATTCGATAGAATGATGTATCACATAGGAAGAAATGTGACATGAAGAAAAATGTCATTAATAGAATGGAAGTCAAAACGCTGAAATGGGTAACTAGTTATATTTATACATATATTTTATAAATCTATGAGAATGAATAAGTATAATATACCTAGTAAATTTATTTACCATTTCATCATTTTGTTTTACTTGGAAAATACACCTTATTATAACTCTATGAAATTTATTACGAAAAAATGAAGATTCCAAGTAAGATTTGTTACAGTATTTATACATGGAATCTCAATGTATTATTAAAACAATGTAGACTTTTTCACCATAATTTGGAATGTTAATTACTTGCGGATCTGCAATGCTGGATCCAGCAAAATGTAATAAAACATAGTATTTCTCTAATAAATATTTTTATTAATACTTATGTATATTTTAAATTATTATATTACTTCATATAAAAAAAAATACATATTAGAATATTTTTATTATTGCATATGCGCAAACATTGGATTTTTTTCCCTGTCGGAGGTCAAAGATATTTTTTAACAGATTTTTAATTATCTCACATTGGTACAAGTAGGTAAATAAGACAAAAATGACCTTATAAGTCTGGCGCAATTCAGGGGTGACTTCTATGCGAAAAATGCATTGTCACCTCAGATATAAGAATTGTAGCTTTCATTATTTACAAAAATCAATTCTCTCAATAGATGGCGTTCCAACAAAATAAATAAAAATAATAAGATTGTTGTTCATAATTTCACCCATAGATGGCTGTAGTAAAAATTCCTTATTTTCAAGCGAAAAGAATTTCAGTATTACAATATATAGAACTTTCAAAATTGAATTGATAGGGATCTCATTAAAAGGCATAATTGTTGAAAGTTGCGCAAGCGCATAAAGTGATCACGTAAACCAGCCGATGACAGGTCGTAAGCCCTGTAGGTGCCTTGATTTCCCGGTTCTCCTACAATAAATATTCCAACTTCGTCTCTATTGAGATAATTAAAAATCTGTTAAAAAATACATATTAGATTCATACCATGTGGGGTTTGACTAGTAGAAAGTCTCCATGGTTCACTGAGAACTTCTTGCAAGAATGGAGAATCTAATTCTAGATATTTAGACACAATATACAAGCAGAAGAGGTGCCTATCTATTCCCTTGCCACACATAGCATCCTGATAACCAAGCTGATGTTGTGCTGTTGCTAATTTGAATAATGTCATACGTTCCTCCACCTGCATAAAACAAATGAAAAAAAAAGTAGGTTAATTTATTACTAGTTGCTTGTACACATTGGATCCATCTGTCGATGACGATAGTATGTATAGTTGAATAATACATATCAAAATATAAACCCCCAAATCCAAATTATTCAATATTTTGTTTTCTATACAAAATGTGTATTCAAAACAAGTTAGGACAGTGTGGAGGTCTGTCCTATTTTCCTAAACCCGAATATGTAAACAGTTTGATATTAATTTTTATTAATTTCTAATTATTAATTTCTGAAAATTTTAAGCTTTATGCATTGATTTGATCAAAAGTTATAAAGGACAAACACTAAATATTCTACTCCGAATTCTGAGTTTATCCATATACATAAAATATATGCTGTGCAAAGCCTCAAAGTTGGTGTTTTTTGACTTCAAAGTTAAAAAAAAACGAAAAATATAGACCTGGCCATATAAATCTTGCGTATCTTACCACGAATATGCTACTCAACAAAAATTTTGCCACTAACTATGCTACTCAACAAATTTTATCATCAATTCAAATTCAATAATTTTTGAAATGGTCATTGTCATGATTATAACAAAATATGAAACTCACCGAAGAATTTTTATTTTCCATAGCTTTGACCCAGTTCGCACTCTCTATGGTGCATGGCCGAACTGTCTCTGTACGTCCTTCCCTAAATAGTCTAGTCATTGAAGCTTCATAAGTCAAACTAAATCGGCCAGCATTTCTGAAGTAAGCCAACTGAAGACCCATCTGGATGAAAGCATCAGGAGAAGTGTGGCATTTTTTCATAAAACCTAAAATTACATTTGTTATATAATAATTATATTATAAAAAAGCAAAAATATTTATCTGACAATACCTGATTACATCTTCCTTTTCTTATCCTTTAGTTTTCCTATCACTGATATGAATTGTTCTATTATGCTATCTTATTTGTTTTTTTTTTTTACTTTTCTTCTGCTATCTTTGTTTATTTTTGTAATGTGATTAACTTATTGCCATAGTACACATGGTTTTGTATATTTAACATTAAGTCTGGTTATTGGAAGAAATAAGCCCGCCAGTGTACTAATTATATGTACAGAAAGATTCAAGTAAATAAGTATCACAACATAAAATATACTTCAGCTATCTCAGTTTTAGGCAAATAACTTGATAAATCATGTAGGCTGTACAGGACACAAATTTGGGCTATTTACCTGGTTGTCATATGTGCAAACCGCCTCACTCCACAATGAAAATTTTATTATTTGCTGGAAACTATACCATACTCTATACCAGGGGTGGCGAACCTAGGGCACGCATGCCCGATATGGCACATTTGATAATTTGGATGACACGCGAAGTATTTCTAAGTTAATTTTTTTTTTAATTTTTAAGTTTAAAAAATAAATTTTTTGTCAAATAATCCGTGAATTATTAATTTATTCCGTTTTATTAATTATCATCTGTTTCCCAAGATAAACGAAAATCGTTTATTATTTAATGGTGGCAACATCTAACGCCATACTGTCATCAGCGGATAATGTAATTGGACAAGCACCAACTAGTAGAAGAGCCTTGTGATTTGATGACGAATGTCAGACCGCCACACACCTGAAAAACGAAGCATATAAAAGGATGCTGCAACGCAGCCGCACTAGACAATCACAGCTTGAATATAAAACAGAGCAGAGAGGGACTTGCGGACGATGGGCATTGTAAATTGGCGGCAGGAAGCGATGGTAAGGGGGAGGTGGAGGAAGCTTCTGGAGGAGGCCAGGACCCACGATGGGTTGTAGCGCCACTGATTGTATTGGCAACATCTAACAATTTTTATATTGGCAACACTGCCTTTGACGTTTGTTTTCATTTGAGGTTATGTTAATTATAATTTGTTGTTTATCGCCGTCTCAGGTATCACTATCAGTGAAGTATGTGTACAATATACACCACATCACATATGTACATATTCACAAATGAAAAAGAGTGGAGATTTTCGAATGGTTAAATCTAGAAGACATTGCCCCCAAGTCAAATTGAAAACGCTGTTCGTTTTCGCCAAGCGCTAATTTTTTTTGTATGGGATTTGACGTTTGTTGTAGAAATTTTTTCTACAATAACAAACAACAAACGTCAAATCCCATACAAAAAAAATTAGCGCTTGGCGAAAACGAACAGCGTTTTCAATTTGACTTGGGGGCATTGAAATGCAATTTATCGAATTCGATATGGAAACAAAAATTTGTTGATTTGAGAAATGATTTGGAAATGATTGAAGTGATCGATTAACGAACATAATTAATAAAAATGCAGAAGAAAAAAATAATGAGAACTTGAAACGCCATTACAGAAGACTTTAGCGATTTAAAAAAACTAGCGAGAGCAATATTCTCAATTTTATCATCTACATTATTATGTTTGTGAGTCATTATTTTCAGAAATGAATTTCATAAAATGTAATACAAGGAATAGAATAACTGATGAATCCAGTTGGTCGTGTGTATTACTAAAACTGACGAATTATGAACCAGATATTAAGAAATAATTGTCATCGAATGTACAACAGCAAAAATATTATTAATAACTAATGTGTACTTTTAGTGATTACGATTTTATTTTTAAGAAAATCTATTGTAATTTTTAAGCTTGTTAGTAAAATTCAGATAGAAAAACTCATTTTTTATTTTTTCTATTTTGTTTATTTTTTTATTGCTTAGGCACGCCAGACAATTGAGAAATAATATTTGAGGATTTTCGGCACGCAGACCTAAAAAGGTTCGCCACCCCTGCTCTATACTATAAATATAAACATACTCTATATTATAGTATATATCGTTTGACTATCTTTATATTTATTCGTAACGTTTCATACTAAATTCTATGCACATTATACCAATACATTATGGTGAATGAATTACCTTTTCCATAAGAAGAAAATGTGAATATTTTCAAATCTAAATCATTGACCAATTTCTGGGCGATATTGTAGGAGATATTCACAGCTTCAGCATACTCTTCCGACTTCAAATCCCACTGTAAGCGTAAAGGTGTTGGAGGATTTATTGTTACTTCACCAAGTGAATTTCCATTTTCATCATATCTGCATAAACAAACAAGATAAAGTTAAAAGGCATAATATAAGTTTTATAATATTTATAAAGGATACAGATAGATAAAATACAAAAAACAGTATAGAAAATAAGAAATTTCAATTGAATGTTTAGTAATCAAACAATTCTAAATTTTGATCCATTATATTTACAAATTATTAAAAATATAAATATAAAATTATAAAAAAAAAATAATGAACTTTTATATAGACATGATTTTACATTAATAAATAAATTTGAATCTTTGGTCAAATTATTATATTAATGCATCTAAATCTATAACAGATTAATACTCATTTGTTAAATCAACAGACCAATATTTCATAATTTCAAAGGTTCTAGTAAAAAAAGGGGTAGTGATATTTGTGGTAACATATTGAAAAACATGTTTATTATTATTATATACTGTTTTGAAAGGCCGAATTCATTTTGAATCGTTTCACCATTATTGAACATTACAAACCAAAACCATTTGATGCTACCCATAACCATTACCTGTGTGTGACAGACACTTAAACCATCACACAATACAGTGTGATAACAATATTATGAAATGTAAAATTATTTGTAACCAGTTTGAAGTTCATTATCAAGAAACAAAAAACTCCACCAATGTGAAAATTAAAAAAAATATATTTTCTGTGAAATATTTTATTTTTTTCACTATTATTATAGATATAACAACTAACTATAATTACTAGGTAGTATCATAATTACATGGTAATTACAGTTCAATATATTCAATGGCTACTTCTAAATGAAGTATAGATATGAAACTTAAAAAGTTTGAAAGTAAAAAGATTTGAAAACATGCAATTCATGCTTTGTTGGTTGTTTGAATAGTATATAATTATCACATAATCTTGTGTATGCAAAGCATTTTAAAATTGCTGAATACAACAATTTAATATGGCATTTCTCTGTATAGAATTGTACAGAAAATATAATATGCCACATTCTGGAGCCTTATGAGATGTATTGTCGCCAGATGGAGACTGAAAACACAATTAAAAACTGTGTCCCCACCGGAAATCGAATCCGGGAACTTTCACTCAGGACTCAGATATCTAACCACAATGGCCAACTAGATTTAACATAGTATAAAACATACTAATTAGTTACATGCTTTTATTTCAAAAACATTGCTAATTCATTTGTAGTGAGAAAAACAATAAATAGACACATAAATGAATAAAAAACAAAAGAAGGTATAAAATAAAAATAATTTTAGTCATATCATATAATGCAACATCAAAATTAAATTTGAAAAAAAAATATGCGAATAAAAAAAAAATATGCGAATAAAAAAAAAACAGCAATACACTGTGAAAACAGACTAAAGAATTGGTTACCTACTTAATTCTTAATACTGAAGAATAAAGATAGAATGAATGAAAAAAGAATTAAAAGTATTTCTATATCAGTTTTTCTTTTGACAAAACAATAGATTTAAAATGTAATTTTAAAGAGTTTTAAGACAGTTAATTTAATATGAAAAAAATAATAAGAATTCTGTATTATCTTTAAGATGATTTTGCTTCAAAATATCATTATTGTTTCCAGCTTTCAGGTCATTTCTAAATCATAACTTATAGAACAAAATTTCCCAAAGGCTAAATTAGTAATCAGTTTATTGTATCAAAGTGAAAAATATATTTGAACCTAGTAAATTGATTTCTGTTATAACTTTTACGAGTTCAGCAAACTACTAAAATAGTAAATGAAAATAAAAAAAACATTAAGATTACCCTAACTCCATGTCCGACCAAATTGCAAATTCCCATAGGTGCCCCATCACAGGAGCATCGGCCCTATAAAAATAATTATTCCCCAAATATATGAAATGAATTATTTTATATGCATCTTCATAAAATCTACGAAGGATGAATAAAAAAAAAAATACTTGTTGATAAAACCTCTGAAAATGATCAAAAGATACAAGAAATAAGCACATAGAAAGCATCACATTGAATCATGTATAAGCATATAGAGAGATATTAGAGTATTCATACAAACTACAATACTTTCAGAGTTAAAAATTATGTCACAAAATTTGATTTCTTGAATATCACTTTTTACACAAAAATTGAAATTCAAAGAAACCCATTGGAAACACCTATTAATATTATTATATTTCAATTTAACAATAAAAAGTTTAAAAATATCTTGGTATGATTCAAAAAGGAAAATTACAGTAACAAATCTGAATTTATGTATAAATCACTAAAGGGTTGTACTTTGCTAATACTCAAATAACACAATGAATAGAATAGTTGTTGATAAAAAGTAAAATGATGTAGGTATGATTTATCAAGTGCACATTATCAATAACCAATACAGATATGACATTATGAAACAGTAATTTGGAATTAATTCTTCTGGATAAGAAAAATACCCACAAATCGGAGGTTGTTTCCTTCATGATAACTATCTCCCAAAGATGGGACATCACTCCGGCATCCCCCCTAAAGATTAAGCATAGATACTATTAAAATATATGATTATGCAAATATTTTTTGATATTTGGAATAGTGACACATTAAACGGTCAGTCAAAACAAAACTGCATCATGTAACAGTAGATTTTTATCCTATCTTTGGTCAATTTTCATACATGTATGTACATAACAACATAAAAATCAAATGTACCTAATAAGTTATTTTTATACAAAACGAGATTAAAAGAAGAAAAATATTTTTAACCATTTATATTAACAAGTTCTTGGTCCCTGTAAATTGATAAATTCAACTATCAGAAGATTGGGTGGGTTCGGCAGATTTTGTATGAATAGTGGTGTATTGATGGACCACAAGTCTTTTATACTACCTTATATTAATATTTACCATCACTACCAAGAATCTATTCAAAACCATCTGATAGTACTTTTTCAGAAACAGCAAAACATTTAAATTTTTTAAAGAAAACAATCATTTCAATGAAGTTTATCAAAAAATTTTCATATTATCACTTACCACGAGTGTTCTGCATTAAATCCGACCTGAAATACATACAAAATCAATAAATATTACATGAATCGAATATTCAATAAAGTATTTTAATACTCTATACAGGGAAGTGAGAAAGAAATAATTAAATAAGTAGAAGAATGCGTCAATCTATGAGATTTGTACAATTAGCATTTCTATAACATGTGAAATAGGTACATAAGTATTTATAAGTGTAGAAACACATATACATATTTAAATAAATAAATAAACATTTATTGAGACGAAAAGAAGTTTGTATACAAATACATAGACATATATCAACAAATGAAAAGAAAAACAACTTTTCTGACTCAAAAGGACCATGTTCAGCTATGTTGCAGGAAGACAAGCCCCCAGAAGCTGATTTTCAGCATGATCCTATTGCTTATGTAGCAAATATCAAATATTATGTTGTTTTAAAAAAGAAAGAGAATGGCCGTATTTTAATTATTGATTTCAGTTTGACAAGGGTGAACATTTGAACAATATCGTCCCTTATTGAGAGTGATTTTGGGAAGAACCGTTACTACTGAAATTGCCTGTACAAAGTAAAACTTACTCTTCCATTTGATCCAAAGCATAGGGTGAAAGACTTATCAAACCAGCGATCATATCCCTTTCCATGAAGTAAAATACGTCCAAAGTGATCCAGTTTGCTGGGATCATTTTCGTCAAATTCATATGGAATATCATCTACAAACAAATTTGTATTTATAAATTATTTAACGCGGTCCAGTTTGTATAAAATAAAACTGAATTTTTTGATACATAAAGAGGAGCAATCACTAATAATAATAAATAGCAAATAAGCGCTACTTGCAATTGCAACATAATGTACTATATAATATGCAAACAAATAATGGATAAGAGATTGACTTTGCTGAAGAAATATCAAAAATATTTATTTCCATGTCAGATTATAGGGGGTGCCGAATTAGATAAGGGCGGGATTACGGAGGGTCTATTGAAAAAGAAATTTCAGTAAAAAAATTCGTGAACATCCAAGATACAATAATCAATTTTGTGATGCTCAATATGCCGTATGATAGGGAATGATGGAGACGACTTTTGGAGAGGAGATCAGGGCATGCAGCAAATTGTAGCACTAATAATGGATGGATGCTCAATATATATATATTCGTCCTTTTCCTCATGACTGAGGGTAGCGGCTGTAGTCCGTCGGCACACGTATGGCCCGCCTCCATGCCAATCTTTCTTGGGCTGAGAGCACCAGTCACCGAAGACCCCATTGTGGACTTAACCAAATCGCTCCATCCGGTCGGTGATCAACCGCGAGATCTTCGTCCCTCCACGCTGCCCATCACAACAAGCTTCTCGAGGCAGTCTGGTTCCCTTCTGGCAATGTGTCCAAAGAATTGAAGGATACGTCTGTAACATATCGTCGACAGAGGATCCTCGATCTTCAGCTCGTCTAGAATTGACACATTCGTTCTTCTGGCTGTCCATGGGATGCGCAACATACTCCTCCAGCACCACATTTCGAAAGCATCGATCCTCTTTCACTCTGACTCCCTAAGTGTCCATGTTTCCACACCATACAGGAACATCGAGAATATCAGAGCCAATATACAAAAATAAAAAAAAAAGTCATATTTTATTAGCAATACCCTGGTCCGCGCACCCCTTCCTTTCACTCTATCTATATTATATTCAGTTTAATTCTTGCCTCTGAGGATGCCGGCTGTATTCGGCAAAAGCACTTAAGCTCATTAAAGTCATTCTCATTTGTGGATGAACTATTTATTTTTATAAATAATTTAATTAAAAAAAAAAACACAGTTTTACGCACAGAACCATTATACATATATTGGCATAAAGCGGTTCAACAAACTGCTACCTGAGCACACATACAGTCTACATTGATTAGAAGTTTTATGGAATCATAAAGAGAGTATGTTTCTAATAAATGGACTAATTTTTATACTGCTTTATGTTTTTCTTTTTAATGTTTCACTATTGTAATTTTATGCAGTTATTAATTTTCTTTTATGTAAATATTTACAACTCCCTTCAAAGCCTCTTTTTGAAGGAAGTTTTTCTAAACAGTGTAGAATTATTTTTTTGTTGTATACAACTTGAGTTATATATATTTTTGGAATAAATTAAATACATTTTTTAACAATCTCACTATAAATTTATTAACTTACAACCAGAGTTATTTATTTATTCACCATTTGAATGTGTACTGTAAAAAGTCTGGATAGTCTCAATAAATATAATATATAGTGAATTTATTTTTTATTTCAATATAATAAATCAAGCTATGGTATATATTTCGCAATGCAAATACAAATAATAAATTAATATTGTCTAAATAAATTGAATGAAAGCAACAAATCTGGTAAAGTCAACAATACATTCATATTGTTAATGCAAAAACGCCGCTATTTCAAAAGCATATTTAGTTGACATATATTATGGTAGAGTAGTATTGAAACAAATCCAATGTAAATGCAAATTTTTCAAAGGACACTAAAATAAAACATTTATTTTACAGTAAAAAGCTCACCAAGGGTAACAGTGAAGGCAGCAGATTCAATCAATTGCAGAGATGTGCGATTATGGCCTCTGTTAAATAATGTCTGGCGAATGTGAGCCCAATGGGAGCGTTCTCCGGCTGTAAGACATGCCAAACGCTCCTCACCCTCAACTGGTTCAGTTTTATCATCCAAAATTGCTTGTATTTGTCTGTTAAATATAAAAATATCATGAGATAAAAATAAATATTTATGATTCATACCAGACATGTTCATTTGAATGTGCGAAGCAAAAAATTGTTTGTGTTAGTGCTAATAGTCTAGAGTGCATAAATCATATAAAAAATTAAAACTAAAGAGAAGAACAAAATAATTATAATCCTAAAAGCAGCTTAGATATTAAATCTCTTAAAATGCTATTATTTTTTTATAGTAATATTTTTCCTGGTCCACAAAGACTACAATTTTAACAAAGCTAATGAAGCTGTTAAAAATATTTGATAAATAGCAATTTTTAAGAAAATGTGCACAAGTTGACATAATTAAAATAAAATAATTGAATTACACTTGTAATTCTGCTGGTTTGAGCAATCTTCCACGAACATATATGATGACTTTGAAGTATCGCCCTCTATGATATACCACAATATGATTGCTGTCTTGGTAGTGAACTATTTTGTCGGACTCTACTCCTGGTACACGCACTGTGTTGAAAAGCCTTTCATATTGCCATGAACAGAGCGGCACCATTCCTTGTACCAAAATCTACAAAAAAATATATATTTACAGTGAAAGTGGTTAAAACACAGTGAAAGTGACTAGTGGTAAAGTTAGTGGTAAACAAAAAGTACAATTACAAATCAATAACATATATTCATAAAAATCTTCATGTTAAGAAATAATCAACTTTGTTAAGCCATATATTCAAACATGAGACTTTAAATGCCACAGTAAATAACGAAATATCCATTTTTACACCACATTTACATTGACATTTTTAAAATAACAAACTAAATATATTATGAAATAGAATAAAATTATTTTTAAACTAACATATTTGTCAATAGTTAGATTTGCAATTTTATTTTATTTATCATGGATCAAAGAAAGGAATGAAAGTATTTTTGTAAAAGAATGAATATTATGTCCTTGTAATAATTATAATATATACATACATCCTCATACATTCCCTAAACTAAGCAGCAGTGGCAGGATTTAAACTCGTAACCACTAATTAGATTACTAACCTAGTGCGCTGACCACTCTGCCACCACCCATCAATTATATAATAAATATAAATAAACAATATTAATACTTACAGGTTCTAATTCTTGTCTATCAACCATTCGCCTAAATACAAGGCACATATATATAACATTAGCAGCACGAGCACTCTGTAAATTAGTTTTGTGCACAAGAAGAGCATCAATTCCATAGAAGTTGGAGTTAATCATCAAAGGGGAACGACCTCTAAGATACACATATTCTTCCCACCAATCGGATACATAGTTACTGGACCACCTTAAAAAAATAATAAATCATTAATCTATGTATGACACAAGAAAATCAAAGAATACGTCACACTGCTGTAAAAGATTACAAAAAAGTGGATTTATTACACCGTTATGAAGTTATATTTTAAAAATTGTAATGTAAAAGATATGAAAAAGGTACATAACAAAAATTATGAACAAATAAAATTAAAATAATATTATATTTCTATAGAATATTATTACTATAAAAATAATATTTCTATAGAAATTACACACTAAAAAACACCAAGTGTCTTGTATTTAAAAACATTGAAAAATACTAAGCCAATATTTAATGTACTAAAAAGAAAAAGTTTCTTTATTAGTCTATATTGATAAATAAATAATCAATCATAAAATAACATGTCCTTAAAATGTATGTCATTTGTGCTAAAATAAAAACTAATTCACTTATTTATCCAACCATGGACTTCCACTCCGATCTGCTGAACGTACGACACTATCCTTCCCTGTGCATAACACAGAATTTTTCAGCTCGTCGTTCAACACTATGGAATAGTCTAAGTCCGGATATTGTGTCGTCTAACTCACATTGTATTTTCAAGAAAAAACTAAAGAAGGAATATTTATCCCTTTACACCTGATCCCAATTTCCCTTCTTGGTTTTTTCCCAATCCTTTTTTTTTTGCTAAGATGTTTTTTTATTTTTTTGTTTTTTTATTTATTTTAGTATAATGTATATTTTATTTGTTTTTTTTTTCACCTTCATTCTTTTGTTGATGTACATATACAATTTTGTCAAACTTTGTAATCTGGGGGGAAGGTCTGGTTCAATCGGCGAAATCAAAACCCTCACGATTACCCATATCATAGATATAATTATTATATGGAGTTCTATAATACCTTTAGATGTCATAGAACTCCATATGATAATTATATCCATGATATGGGTAATCACTAGGGTTTTGATTTCGCCGGTCGAACCAGACTTGCCCCCCTGGTTGGTTGGAAAAATTGCCTAGTGGCAATAAGCCCGCCTGTGTACATTATATTTTTTTATATAATGTATAGAAGATAAATAAATAAACAAAATACAAGATACAATTATTGAATATCTATATCACAAATTTACTGGAAAAAATTCCATATATTAGTAAACTGATCAGGAGTACAAGGAAAAGTAACAAATAAAGATTCTTACCATGATTTTAAAGTTAGAAATCGTTGAAGTTTGACAGCGATTCCATTTTGGAACTCGTCAGCAAGTTTCACCATACGTGCATAGTTCTCATCATCTAATAATGGCCTCACACTTCTTAAATACTGAAAAATAAAATTAAAATGAATATTTTTTATAGGAAAAAAATTATCAAAAATTTTGCCTGTTAACTATAAGCAAATACCCAATGAAAGGCATAATTTATTTTTAGATAACTTAACTTTAGTGCAAAAAGGTATTGCGTCTTTTTCCATTTTCTTTACAAATAAAATATGGAGTGTTGTTTATTTTACCATAACATTACTTATCATAGATTAAATTATCTGCATATAAATAAATTAGACCTCGTAAATAATATAGCTGGTTCTAATGCATTTAAATGCTCTGAGAGATGGCATTACTTAGATTGCAGCATGATATGTTCATTTATTTATTTTTGAAAACATATTTTCCTTGACACAAAATTTAAATAGGATAAACAATGAATAAATTACAGTATTTTTGTAGTTACACAATTTACATAGTTTTTTTATACAGATTTTAGACACTTCAATCTATGAATAATTATTTGTTGAACTCTCAAATAATAATATCAAAATGAACAAGCCAAATTAAAATTGGTTTAACATTGTTCATTGAACACAATTAAATTTATAATTATAATGTTTTTATTCTGTCCATCTAAGGGTATTTCAAAACAATTTTCGTTTTTTCAAAATCAGCAAATTACAGTTAAATAATCCTTTTAATCTAAATCTAATGATTAACTAAGAGATTGCCTTGATCAAGGATAATTTTTCTATTCCCAGAAGCTGGGAGATTTTTTTCTGGCCTTTAATTCAATGATTGATTTATAAGCTGTTGTAATGATTTGTTGTTAAATAAAGAGTCAACAAAAACAGTATATTTAAAAAAAATTAACAAATAAAGTACATACACGGCTCATTGTTTCATTCACAGAAGGTAGAGGAAGCTTAGGGAGTGATCCCTGGAAGCTGTACAGCCGAGGAGTATTCCATCCACCCAGAAACTTGACTGACATAATCCAGAGCCGTGTTAGTATTGATACCTTTGATCCAGGCCCCCTGGACTCATACATCCAACCTTTGTACATGAATAACAGCTTCAGAGTATAGCGCATTGTAAATATCACCCCAAGCCAAAGTATCACACCGGCTAATGCACATGACACCATCTCCCAAAATAATGTAGACCTATATATACAAAATAAAACATACTAAAATTAAATAGAATAAATCAATAATAAAAACAGCTATAAAAAACTTAATTGGCAAAATATAATAAAAATAATAATAATGAACACTTCCTTGTACCCTGTGCAAGTGGCGAGTTTATTGCCGTACGGCAATTTCTTCCAACTAACCAGTGTTTCCAGCCCAGAGAAGCAATATTTGCGTTAGAAATGAATTTAAATAAATTTTTTCTCTGCTGGGAATCAAACCCAGCACGACCGCACAGAAACCAAACGGCTTACCAACTGTGCCACGACGGTCGACATAATGATCGAGTGTTTATTTATATATATATACATTTTTAAAATTAAGACAAGGAAAGAAAGTATTAAGAGGCTATAGTAGGCTATATAGTATATTTTGAAAATAATTTCCCTAATACCCTCAAAAGATACGTCTATGAAATAAGGAACAGTTTGTACGGCTTACCAACTGTGCCACGGCCGTCAGCAATACATATATAATATAATATTAGGTCAATATATAATATTTTTTTTATTTCAATAAAAGATTATATATAAAAATATAGGAATTCATACAAGTGTGTCCAGTGATCGGTAGCTGATGGAACACGCGTATCAGATTGTCGGAATGTCGAAGCCGTTACTAGGAGAGGCAAAAATCAGATCAGGGGGGCAAGTCTGGTTCAACGGGCGTAATCAAAACCCCAGTGATTACCCATATCATGGATATAATTATCGTATGGAGTTCTATGACATCTAAGATATTTTAGAACTCCATATAATAATTATTTCTTTATTTTACTTCTCGGGCAACTAACAGGTCCTATGTCAAATATTGATTTAACACGCACCCAATAACAAGTTGCCACATTCTGGAGACTTACGATATTAAACGTCTCACAGATCCAGACTGAAAACACAATTAAAAACTGTGTCTCCACCAGGAATCGAACCCGGGACCTTTGGATCAGCAGTCAGATACCTAACCAACTGAGCCATGAAGGCCGACATTATATCCATGATATGGGTAAACAAGGAGGGTTTTCATTTCGACGGTCAACCAGACTTGCCTCCCAGATCTGTCATTTTGTATGTGCATTTTCTTTGGTGACGTTATATCACATTTCTTTATGGAAAATGTCTCAAAAAACATTTTCATCATTATAACGTAGTTAAAGAGAATATTATAAATTCAAATGTTTGTATGTTTGTATGTTTAGATGTTTATTACTCAATCACACAAAAAATGGCTGATAGATTTTGGATGAAATTTGGCATTAAGATATGTATATCCTAGAAAACGCTATGGGCTATATATTTTTTTACATTCATTCTTATTTTCATTGAATAACATCATGTAAGAGTCGAGTCTGCGATTACCAAGTTAAAAAAATAATCATTGTGCATTTGCATTTTCTATGGAAAAATGTCAACAAATCCAAATGACAGTTGTGTCGGTAATCCGATTGGTGTGCCTCTGTGGACACACTACCACAAACAAATCAGTTTGCTGCACCTGTATGAACGCTATTCTTTATACAATATAATATCGATGGTATAGTGCAAGGGAGTGGTAAGTGGAAAAAAAATTCAGAAGAGCCTTTTTAAATTTAACAATCAATGTTTTATTTCATGTATTATATTTATCACATATTTGTCAATTAGTAATGTCTTTATCATTTATCATACACATCATAATTGTACACAATAAACTTTAATTTGTAATTTTATCAATTTGACAAAAAAATTACTTACCACTTCTGTGCACAACACCATTGATATTATAAAATATTATGGATAAATGAAAAATATAATTTCATTCATTACATAATGAACATACTTTAATGCATTTTTAGGTGAGACGAAACTAGCGTGTGAGGAAACACGCACGCGTTGTGCTTCATTTTATAATGTAATGCACAGTCGCACACCCGTCGCTGGTTACTCCACATTGTGGGATACGCCTTGATGGGATAAATGAATGAAAAAATATAATATCACAATAGAATAAACCCAACTTAACTATAAAATTGCTTTGCTATGAATATTTGAAAATTACACTTTACTTGAATAAAACATAAAAGACCTAAAAAGAGTATACTAGGATATCTAAATAGTGAAAAAAAAAAGGATTTTAGTAGGAGTGGGTGAATGACTTAAGGCTTTAAGACGGTTTAAGGTACTGTTATATAATTGGATAGTTAATAATATCGCCATTTTTGTGAGAGCCCACCTCAAGGGTGCTTTACATTGAATTTTTGTTAAGTTAGTGATGGTTTAAAAATCTAGTGACCTTAAAATCAAACTTTTTTTTTTTATTTTTTTTTTTTTAAATAAAAATGAATATGTCCTTGTTAAACAAGTACATATACATCTTCCTACGTTCCCTAAAATAAGCAAATAAATGCTTGTGCTTAGGTGAACGAAATCGGTCGAGGCAGGATTCGAACTCGTGATCACTGGAATACTAGCCCAGCGCACTAACCGCTCTGCCACCGACCCATCTGAAATAAACAGATATGTATAGGTTTTATAATATTAGTCCAATGCCACGAGACATCTTTACATACATTAATAATTCTTGTGTTTGTGTGTGTGTCACTGAACTCTTAAACGGCTGGGCTGTTTTTATGAAATTTTTTGTGTGGGTCCTTGGATGGTTTATTTTCAATTCAATTTAGATTCACTGTTACAATAGAATCAAAAATTGTAACAGTGAAAATAAAAAAATATATATAAAAATGTACGCCTGGTATTATGCAAATATAAAACCACAACAATCCACAGGAAATATCAATAATACCACAGCAAAATAACACTGAACAACCAAATATAAACATAACTAACGAATCCACCAATATGAACAATAATACAACAATAAGCCCTAACAACAATGACGAGACCAACGGAAGAACAGAACAAAACCCAGACACAAAAACACAAATCACAAACACACTAGAACACACAATCGAAATATATAAAGATAGCGACCCCACAACAAGACCACACCTACCAAAGCTCAAAATCAACAAACAAACCATTAACATGATCAATATTATCAACACAATTCTACATAACATGATTAACACTGAAACAACACTCGAAAAATTACATCTATTAGTTTACTGTAGTGCATACACCATTATTACACTAAACAAACAAAATATAAACAATAAAACAGAAAACTCCCATAGAACACACAGAAGCACTATACCAGCATGGCAACACAGAATACAAATCAAAATCAACTCATTAAGAAATGAAATAGGCAAAGTAACACAAAAAATTAAAGATAATCTAAAAAATCCAAGAAAACTACGGGAAATTGAAACGATTAAAGACAAATACAATGAACACAACCTAACTATACTCCTTGATACGCTAACACAAAAGTTATCAGCACAATCACATAGATTAAAACGCTACAAAAAATGCTATGACAGGAAAACACACAATCTCAATTTTCAAACAAGCCAAAAAAGCTTCTACAACAACCTAAAAAACAACAATATAGAAATTACAGACGCACCTAAATTAAATGAAATAGAATCATACTGGGAGAACATTTGGTCTGAAAACAAAAAACACAACGAAAATGCCACATGGATAACAGAGGAAGAAAATGACAATAACCAATTTCAAAACATGGCCACAATACAAATAAATATAACTGACTTCAAAACTGCTGTAAAGAAGACACACAACTGGAAGACACCAGGCATAGATAATATCCAAAATTACTGGTACAAATATCTCCCTGTAACACATGAAAAATTCTCCGAACTATT